>CAUJNA010002336.1:175000-240000 GCA_963377175.1 Effrenium voratum | reverse complement strand
TGATCTTTTGGTTTCCCTTAGTGGGCTCCTCCGTTAGAAGGGGGCTGCTCCGTTACGCACCGGATCCTGCCTTCAAGGTGATCGACACCTCACGCGGATGTCGAAAAGAGACGGTGGCTCTCCTCTCGTCCCATAGAGCCAAGCTAAACCGGGAAAGGACGCTGCACAAATACCAGTTAGTATTTGTTTGCTCAACCCAGGACCTCTGTTAAACTTCGACCCCCCTGCAATGTGCAAAAAGGTCCTTGCTGCTGGTTAAAAGGAGAAATGAAGGCAAACCAAAAAGGCAAGATGTTAAAAAGGTGAGCTGAGTCTGGCAATGAAAAGGGCACCTTCAAGAGAAGGCGCACCAGGTCGTGTTTGTGAGGGAACTGCAGCTCAACTGGCAAGTGATGGCTACCCTGAGCTCCATGTAATTTCACTCGGCTGTGGCTTGCCAACAAAACTGGGCTCGAGATTGCATCTTTTTCCTTGGAGTATCTTCCATACGCTTCCGACTCAGGAAGCGAGCGTATTCCGTGGGTTCTTTGGCGCTGAGCGTGACAAACGCACCACGGGACCAACAAGCTGCGGTAAGACTTCCGTGAGGAGCCCCTTCTTGAGGCCCAGGCATTCTCCACCAGCTTGGACCCGCCCAGCGTGACCATGAGGTTCACGGTCAGCTGCATCACCATGCCTCGAAGCTGCGCAGCCGTAATGCCCGTTGCCCGCCCAGGAATTGCCCATGCCCATCGCCACAATGGTTATCTCTGCGCAGGGCCGAGTTTTGCCCTGTCAGCCTGAGCCGCCCCTCAGTCACCACTTGCCAGCCTTCCGCAAATGACTTTGCAAGCAAAGGCTAGAAATCAACCAACTGCTTGCAAAGTGCTTGTGATGCCCCTGTGACCAACCAACTGTTCGGGGGCATAGGGGGAAGGTGCGGACGAGTGGAGGGCGACCAACTCTCTCGCGCCGCCGCGGCGCATCTAGGGATCCGGGCCATCCGAGCGTCCTACTGGGTCATCCTTGGCTTAGCTGGGCAAGCGAGGCGACCTTCGAGCTAGAGCCGGTGGGTTAAGTGCTTGAAAGGGAACCAACTTGAGTCACAAATATGAAAAGAGAGAGAGGGAGAGAGAGAGAGCCCATAGGTTGCATACACTCATGGCCACATATGCATCTCTTGAGAAGAGACAGGATCGGAACAGCGAGCCTGCAGAAACCTGCGTTCCAGCTTTCGCGGGTTCCCCTTGATTCGTTTGCTGCCGACCTTGGCCATTCGATTCCTCCCATCACTCAAGATGTGAGACAGGGCGCAGCGTCACAGTCATCCTCGCTCATGCCCATGTCCAGAACTTGAGGCACCTGTGGATTTGCGTGTGGACGACAAGTCAACAACGAGACATGGTGATTTACAGAATGTTGAAGTGGAAAACTGGTGCAAGTACTGGTCCGGGCCCCCCTCTGCTGACCGATGACCAACTGAACCAGCAACCAAGCAAGCTAGCAAGCAAGCAAGCAACCAAGCAACCAAGCAAACAAACAAACAAACAAACAGCCAGCCACTTTACCCAATTGCAGGTATTAGGTATCCTGAATGTTCCGTCTTTTGCGAGAAACACAAGCCTGATCAAAACTTGACATGACGCTCTACATATTGCAAGTAAAGAGAGACGCCGATCGGTTCAGGTCCAACATGAATGGACCCTCCGAAAAAGACCCCCCCATTTTCAGCATCCTTTCTGCATTTAGAGGGAAACCACAGGCAACCACCGACCCCACTTTTGAGAAACCTCCCATGAAACAGGAGCTCGCCTGCGCGTCGATGACCAGGCTCTCTTCCGGCTCCGTGGCACCATCTCCGTGGGTCTGCCTCGGGAAGTGCCTTTGAAGGGCCATCTATAGTCATGAGTCATCTGAGTGCGTCTCTGTTTAGGGGACCCCCTGAAAAAAAGGAGTACCCTCAAAAACGACAGACCTAGATTCTTCCCATGACCAAACTGCACCAGGTATACCTGGTGGGGGATAGTGCACGAAGTAGATGTACGTTTTTGGTTGCCTCGAGCTGGCCGGCTTGCTAGTGTTCCCTGCTAGAATTAACATAGAATCATTGCTCTTTCCCACCTCCAACCCCTTTAGCGATGCTTTTTGGACAGTACCGCCAGTTTTGATGGCAATTCAGAGACCCTGCTTTTGTCATTTCGACGAATCACGGTTGGACCACCATGTAAATATGTTTGAACACACGACTGTTGCACAGGCTCGAGTTGGCTTCCCTGCAAAAGGTGGTCAGGGTCTGGTTGCTTCAATATCCACTGGTTTCTGAGCCACAGCCCCTCAAGGGAGCTCTGCATCCGCACTCTGCATCCGCCCTTCGCTGAGCTGAGGGCCGGATGACTCGCAACAGATCCTGCTGAAAAATCGGAAAGGACTGACCGTGACACGTTCTCGCGTTTCGTCTCGCTATCCCAACATACCCGGTGCTTCCAGTGAATTACAACTATAGGTAGCCAGGGTTTTCACCATGATCCAAAGCCTAGAGGTAGCCACATACCGAAGAGTTACCCATAGTAGTCATAGGAATCACTGGGATAGGTACTCGAGCGCTCATTGGCTCCTGATGCTCTTCTTCCATATCGTCGTAATTCAGCTCCTGCGGCGAGGGATTCGCTGAACCTCATCTCTCAAAATCACATGGAGCCCACGAAGGATGAAGCTTTGTGGGGAAGCTCTGCGCCGAAAATTGCGGAGAGTGAGGGATCAACTTGTGCAACCGGCCATGTGGCCATGGGCTTATCCATGTCTGTGGTCATTTTCTGGCTTATCCATTGGAAGCGGTTTTGGATACTCTACAAACTAACATGGAACCCACACAGGGGGTCCGATGTCCAAAAGGGTTTTCCTCGATGATGGCTTTGTTGGGCTCCATGCTGACCCGTTTAACTGGGAATTCCCAACTTTGCCTAGTTTCAGGCACTGAAAGAGCCAAGGCCTGCCTTCATTTCTGTGTTCACCAGGCTGGCAGTGGGTGGATCAGTGCCTCACGAACGTGCCGCGCAAGCGCCAAAACGGCGGTGCTGCCCTGCTTGCCATTGTGCTGCCCTTTTCGGTTGCACTGCCCTCATTATTCAAATCATCTTGAAGCCGGTGTGTCACTTCTTAGAATTATCTTAAAGGTGGTGTGTCACTTGCTAATCAGCTTGAAGAAGGTGCGTGCTTTTGTAATTCTCCTGAAGCCAGCTTTTGGTTTGCTCTACTTGTATCTGCTTCCCGTTTCATTCCTTGGAAACACGATCCCATCCACTTCATGCCCAAGGCCCAGGCCCAGGTAGCACACCTGCAGCTTTCCGCGGCAGTCCATGAGCACCATCATGCCTAGGGCTGCCACGGAAAGCAAAGCGAGCCCGTTGCAGCAGTCCCTTTGGTCGAGGTTCCTGGAAGGATCGAAACCCTCTGCTGGTGAGTGGGGGACAAGCTGCATGAAGTATAAATGTCAATTCGACCAACCAAGTCACAAAGATGCCGAATTTGCGCAAGAAGACCTGGAACAAAAGATTGACCTTTTGGAACCTTGACTGCAAATAGACCAAAACATAAAAACGAGGTTTCCCATCTACCTTCAGACCTCCAGTCTCAAATTGAGGACCCTACTTTCTGTTCTAGAAGGAAAACCAACAAAACCATTTTAGGGTCTCCTTTTTCCAAGGCACACCCACAGCGAACATGCGAGCTGAGAATCTACAATCTACTCAAAACCCCAACTGGATCCCTCAAAACTTAATACCTGGAGTGCAACATTTGGGTGAGGACACTTTGAGGAATCGCATAGAACCCTCTGAGCCCATCGCCGGAGGAAACTCCTCGGGGATGCGAACCCTCTGAGCCACTGGCCCCGCACGCTGCCCAGGGTGTCCACGCAGATCTGAACTGGCACCTCAAAGCGCCAGTTGAGCGACCAAACATAGGCCTGGTCCCCAAATGGGTACGCGTCAAAAAGCCGGAACCCGGAAAATGGCGGTCTCTTTGATTGAATTTACACCCATCTAGCAAAGGGTGCCTTTCCAAAAAGGCACCCAAACGGGACATGGACAGCCCCAAACTAGGAGACTGGGTGGATTGCGTTTGGCTCTCCTTTTGGCCACATGACGAAGGTCCCTTCTACTTCCAGTGTGCGAATTGTAGACATTTGTGCCGAATTCATTGTGCCCCGAGCTGAGGTGAGTAACCTCCGCTTTCTGATCTAGTGTGTCTCCGCAATGTCACCCGACGTACCGCAGCAATTGAGGCGAGTATTGACTGTTGCTCAAACAATTGAGGGATCAAAGTGGCAAGTATGAGTTGGGGTGCTCCGAAATTCAAAAATAGGAAGTACGTTGAAAGATGGTTACACAAGACAACACTTGCAAGCAAACCAATTTGATGGGGTCCCACATTTAACACCGATTTGCAGACGCTCAAAGGGGGTTAGACCAATCGCCCGGATGAGTCTTTTCGAGGTATCATCCTCGACTCCAAGGTAGACCTTAGGGAATGTGGTTGAATATGCACAGCAAGAGACACCGCGGAAACCGTGCTTCCGGGCATTCAACACGTAGCCGTGTGTGGTTTATCTGTTCGGAACTTTCCAGTTGTATTACTCTGAGAACTAGCAAGTCATGGGCCATCGGGCCTCGCATGTCAGGAGAAGAGAACCTGGTATGTAGACAAAGCGCTGCCTTTTGCGGCTACCATGGTTGTTCCGCTTTTTTTTCATGTTGGCAAATGAGCTGAACAACGGAAACAAACACGCGCATGCCAGGAACGGTGAAGCCTCTGACTACGGTTCCCTCGAGGGCACCCACACTTCGCTTGGCCGCCCCGCCATGCCCTGCAGCCGCGCGCACCACATCAGCTGCATCTCCTTCAAGACCAGCAAGTGGCCTCCGGAAGGTCTCAAGCGAGCTGTGCCTGTGGGAAAAAACGCTCAGATGTCATTTTCATCTTGGGATTCCTTTCAAAAACCAACCAACAGAAGGTCTAACATTGGGGGGGTCGTTTTGGAGGGACTCTTGTTCAAGTATTTGAACATGAAACAAACACGGAAGAAACCCCGGCTTCACATGTGAAGCCCACAGCAGGTCCTCTTGTGTGAAGAGAAGGTGCAGTAAAGGGGAGCCAAAAGGACACAAACTCCAAACACCCAAACACCCACACACACAAACATGAATAAGCACCAAGACGGAGGAAACCACTTGCCGCCAAATGGTCGAGGGGCATGGCTTGAAACATCATGACACAGACTAATCCTGCGCCTGTGTTGGTGCCCAAGATCAGGTTGTGGTTGGGCAGCGCCTGCGGTTGCGATCTGCGTTGCAACATCCCAGACGTGTCCAAAGGGACCCAAAACGGCCGGCTGCGGTCCCTTTCAGCTTCCCGAAGCCCCAAAGGAGGGCAACAAGACATCTGACATACCGCTATTTGCCTGGAACCGATTGACACTTCCTTGGACACTCGCGCATCACTCGGCATTGTAGGCAGTGACCCAACGTACATGTGGGAAAATCAAAAGAGTGGCCAACCATTTTTGTTGAGACTTTCTAGCGGTGGTTGCTTTTACTCCACCTTCGAGTATGCTGGACTACCTGGTCGCACTCTCTGGTTGACTCCCCAAATATTGCAAGTGGGAAACAGTGACAAACCTCTAATTTACCATGGCTCATTGTTTGCCTGATTTATATATTGGTGTGCGAGTCTGTTACTGCCTGTTTATTCTACCCACTTGTTGTGGCTTTTAAGGGAAGCGCGAGAGCCGCAGCCGGTGACTCTCTGGGTCTCCGGCATCCGCGGATTCCGGCGGCATCTTGTAGGCGATGCAGGCGGCTGCGCAGTCAGAGACTCAACCGAATCCGAGGGGTAGATCTGTTTCCCCCAAAGAACATGGGACTTTTGCTTGTTCCAAGAACCTTCTGCAAAAGCAGCCCAAACAAGATCTGTCCAAGGGACCTTCCGTGCAACCCGCATTAAAAACCATTCTCTCCAGGTAGCGCTTGCTCGAAGCCCCTGGTTTTGTAGGCGTCCTTCTGAGCAAATTTACCCTGAACAAAGGAACCGCATCAGTTGGGTCGCCAGCTTTTGGCCAGATCCTTCTTGCCAGAAAACCAGAAGATCAAGCAGATACTGCTGGTGCTTGAAAGAACAATGATGGTCGAAAGCGCTTCAACGGAAAAGGGAAAACAAGGTTTCCGTCGCCATTGTTTTTGTGGCTGAAATTGGTTGGCAAAACTGGACATGTTGACCAAGCTCATCAATGAAAGGACCCACAAAGTTCACAGTTAGGTGACTCAACCGTTAAGTCTTCCACCGGATCCTGGCGATTCACGTCAAAAGGTTCTGGGCAGCAGCACTGATGCCATACTCCGCGAGGCGCTTCTGCAATCGGATGCCGCCACTGTCCTGGCAGGGCCAGCCTAGGGAACAAACCAAAGGACCGCGTCAGAAATGCTCTTAGAGGCAGGAATGGTGGGAAAACCACCTAACAAGTGGCGCAGGATTTTGCCCACCCACAGTATTGCTGGGTGCAAGTGTGCCAACCAAACGGGGGCTTGACAAAAACCCAGGCCGGCCTGTTAGTTGAAGGGTCAATGTTGGCAACCCACGTTCACCTCCCCTTGGCTACAGCTCGTCTATCGGGCACACCATTCTCTTCACATAGTGGGAGGCCCTTTAGGAACACCTTGTATTTCACGGGAGAGGAAACAAAGCACTTATTTTTACAAAGAGGTACTCGAAAGGAGGCCCCTGAAAATGAAGTGCCCCTTACTTTAACGTACCCTTTCATGCTGGGCGAGGTTGCTTTGCCACATCACAATTTCATGCTTGACATGGTCCAATGAGCAACACGGGATGGGCCCGGTTTAAAAACAAAAAATGGAAGTTACCCTAGTTCAAGTTCAGGGATGCCAAAAAAAAGCCCGGGACCATCCCCTTCGAATGAGCCAGCAAAGTGTCTCATTGGTACGCTGGAGAGGATCATAGCAGCTCCAAATGCTTGAAATCTTGCTGAGGTATGTAACGGGGGTCCTTGTACAGGTGTGTAACGGGAAAACCGTGCTTGACAAGTACTAGTACATCGCAACTATTCAGTACAAGTGCAATACGCAAAGCGCAACCCCGCAGCCTTGACATTTGCAACTATTCAACGCAAACCAAGCAACGGCAAGAAGGGGGGCGCGGGCGCTGGCGCAGGCTGGGGTTGGGTGTGTAGCGAAGTACGTAACGGCTATGCAACGTGGTGTGTAACGAGATACAATGCAGAAGAGGACTCTTTCTTCCGATATGTCCTACATCAACAGGTATTATCCTATGGAGAAAAGGAGAGCCCAGGGACTGATTAGAGCTGTAGTAAGGCCTGCACCCAACTCCAGCCTTGAGGGTGAAGACGGTCTGCTCTCCCACCACCAGGATCTCCTGACACAACTCGGATCTGTTCTACAGGGAACCAGGCGACCTCTACAGGTGTTATAGCCACGGTTCATGTTCATTTTGTCTGAAAGTGGTTCGTTCAGTAAGCCCCAGGTCCCATTGTTACTTTGGCTGTGCCTCGGCCACGCATTTTATCATGGACAAACACTTCTAAAGTGATTGGAGAACACAAATCCATCCCCGATCTAAATCAAATATACTTTCACCAAAAAAAAAAAAAACAAAAAATGAGGATCCCGAGGATGGACCCGAGATCCAGCTTTTTCCGGGGCCCAGTCCTGCTGGCTGGCGGAGAGGGACCGGCTGAACCTTACCACCTCGATGCTTCGCGCGTGCTCCCCGATGTTGGTGGACCAGTCCACCTGCGAAGGCGCAAACATCGGCCCCGTTCTGTGATATATGCATGTGTATATATATATATACATGTATATAGCAACGTGGGGTGTTCGTACCCATGAATACCTAGCACTGAAAAGGGAATTCCCTTCATATGCCAGAACATGTCTGCAATGCAGGCCTTTGAAACAACTCAAAAGGGAAAAGTAGACACCCCTAAATAAGAAGAAAGGTAGCCCTGACTGGCGGCCCTGACAGTTTAGCAACCCTGTTTTAGTGGCTTCGATCCCTTTCTAAGTAAAGGGGACCCGTAAAAGTTAGCAACTCTTTTCCGGGGTGTCCATTTGTTTTGAAATCTGATAAGGCATCGGTCGAAAGAACATGTCGTTGTCTCCCGTTCCAAATCGCCTTGTGGGGACTCCAGGAAAAGATGAAAGGAACTGCCAATCAAATACTTCCTCGCGAATGCATGGGCCTAGCATCACGAACCAATAGGGGCTGCAAAAGGACCTGGAGGCTTCCCTCAGTCCAGTTGCGCCTGGACCTTCTTGCCAGAAGCTTCGCCTGCAGAAAAGTGAAAGGGAAAGGGGGGGAAGAGAAAATATCTAGCCTCCTATTTGAAAGACCGGGTCCAAGTGGAACTAAACAAGTAGGCGATGAACCTTTGCCTTCATTGACAGCACGCTGGGTCTGACTGCGCAGGCTGGCTCCGGTCCAAGATGCCACCTTCACACTTGGGGTGCAGAGAAGACTCGGCAAAAACAAACACGACTGGATGGGCGCCGGTCAGCACCACTCCTTTTGGCCTTGCGTGCCCAAGCACCTTTGGCACACTTGATGATGCCAGGAAAAACGCACTCCAAACCACTCCAACTAAGGGTTACCTGAGTTACAGCTCTTCCAGAAACAAACCCAGACATACCCCTCCCCTTCCCCCCCCGCCTCCCGCCACCAGCCCCCAGCCGCCCCGCGCCCCCCAAAAACACGCCTGGCGTGTCTACGTTGTCCGCCGCCGCGGCCAGGACCTGGAGCGAGTTCGTTTCCGGCGCACGCTCGGGGCCCCGGGGCCCCGGGTGGGCGCGCCTGGTACCGGTAAGCCTCGATGCACATTGCGTTGGTGCCTCGGCTCCAGGCTGCGGCATGTGTTGCTTAAATATGGCTTGCTTAAAAAACAAAGAACGAAGAAAAGATGTTTGCTGTTGCTTAAAGATTGCTTGCACTTTGGCTGTGTACAAAGGCTCTGGGTTTTGGAGGGCAAAGAAGACGTGGGCGTGCTTCGAGAAATGTGTGCACCCCACCGCGCAAAGCAAAGGCCAATGGTGAAAAAAACGGCCACAAGGCCGGGGGTCTGGGACATCGACAGAAGGCCGCAAAAAGATGGCCACAGGAAAGAGTTGGAGTCGGCAAAAAATAAAAATGACTTCTAAAAGAACATCACAGCAAAGGGTGTTAAAATCAAGATGGTAGCTGCCTAATTCAATAAATCCAGAAGTCGGTGGCATCCACACTCCACGATCCCCGGATTTCTGGCGAGCCGCAAATGACAAAGCTGTCGATCTTTGGCACGTAGCAAATGGGCCCTGGGACCCTGAGCATGCGTCAGCTCGCCATGAGAATCGAGCGTGTCCACTCCCAACTCGAGGGTGACAATGAAAAAACGGATTTCAATGTCCCTAAAAATTGCCAGGAATGGTTTCAACCACGAGCCAGTCCCTATGTCGCATCCACAGGGTGCAAGGGAGACCATCAGTTGAACAGGCCCCACCCAACGGAAACTTACGCATTGAACCAAAAGGACATGCTTACACAGACCCAAAGGACCAAACCTCGAGCCAACAAGGCACAAGACCAGGGCTACTCTTTTGCCCAGGGACTCTTTCCGGCACGGCCCTTGAAAACGGCCGGAGGTCTCCTTTCTGGGCGCCCCGTGGGTCGGGCATGTCGTCAAAACGAGCGCCTCAACGGGCGGGTCAAAAAGCGAGCGAGCCGAGGGGCAAGAAGCTCGAGGACAGCATCCGGCTGAAGGCAAAGGACTCCTACGGCTGCGAGGCAAACGCCTGAAGATCGGAGCTCCCTTTCGCTTGAAAGCCTGATGCCCTTGTGGGAAGAAGCCGCTTGGGGGTGGCATTGGGGGCGTTTCAATACAGAAATATAAAGAAGATACCAACCACTTTCGGGGTGCGGTTCGGACACTCTGATATCAATCTCGTCGGTTTGACTGTCGGCCTTTGGGATTGAGTCTTGATGGGACCCCGCAGGAGGATTTCCAGGCTCTTCTTTGGGCGCAGGGGGATGCTCGACTAAAGCGGGGAAGGCCAAGGCCAATCCCTCTCAGCACGCCCCATCCCCATCCCCTCTGACGGACAAAACAAGGCTCAAGGCTTGCATTTGGTATTTTATCAAAGTCCTGCTCAAAGAAGGAGAGGACGCCATCCAGTGACCTACCATGCATCAGCATCAGACTGGGTGAGGTTGGGTTGGTTGGCTGGCTAGCTTGTTGGCTGGTGGTTCGTTGAACACCAGTCACCCGCAGACCAAACAGCTTTGAACATGTTTTTGGGGCGTCATGGCGAACCCCCAAAACAAATGGAGCAGGCGGTAGAGAGGCTGCTGCATCCCCAGCATTACCAGCATCGTTTGGACAAGCTTGGTGCTGCGGGTTAGTAGCAAACTCGCCACTGGCAGCATCGCTTTTTTTAGCCTTGTGCAGCAACAAACTTCCAAACGATGCTGGTCATGCTGGGAATGTTGCCTCCAACCTAGCCACTTCGAGCGGACGGTTCCCTCGGATCTCAAAACCAACAAGCTGACGCTTAGATTGTCACATTCTCCTCGAAAACGCCTCTACTGCAAGAGCGGCGATGTTGTGTTTCCACAAATCACACCAACATGTTTGATGAAGTCGCTCCCTGCTCGCTACAAGGGTCGCAGTGCCCACAACCCATGTAACCAATATGCTTTTGAGGTACATGAGGCCTTACTCTAACCCTTGTAAAAATAGGATCAGGCGTAGAACCACGCGCTAAAATGACCAATGGGGAGGGGTTTTGAGCACTGGTCATGTGGGAAGATCTCCTCACAAGCTGCCGCTGCTAGCAAGCAGATCCTGAGGTCCCGGCTGGATACAGAAAAAGTCGCGCTCGCGCGCCCCACCTGCGGTTTCCCCCAAAAGGATGGGGCGAATGCACGTGGCCGATGATTCGTGCCACGTGTGCGCGCCGGCAGATACATGATGATTTCCTGTTTTTGTCAACAATAAAGTGTTTGACCATAGTGCGGGGGGGGGGGGCCCACCGAAAAGAAAAAACAACTCCTCATGACTTCGATGATTGCTAGCGCATCAGGGCTGAGCCATTTGCTTCCCATAGCGGTTCCACGGACAAAAATGTGCAAGCTGGCACAGTGCACTGATTAAGAGAAACCATGACTGCAAGACACCAGCTGTTTGGGCAAACTTTTAGATCTGCTTGCTGGACATTCGACTTGTTGGGACCTGGAACTTGGTTTCGGAAAACTTGAGCCCAGAGATATCCCGATATCCCCCGAAACGATTGGAAGCTTCTTGCTTGCCTACAGCCAACCATTCCCTGTAAGGATCCGCTCTGTGGCTTGGCACGGGTCGTTTCCTCAGAACAAGAAAGCTCAAACTGGTAGGAAAAGCATATTCCCCAGCCCATAGCAATTGGATCCTTCACGCCGGCTAAGTCAGTTCCAAAAAACCTCACAGCTTGGTTGTGACAGACCGCGGTTGCCAAAACCGCCGGATTGCAAAAAGAGTTCAAACCAGGTTTTGATTTTTGGCTCCAAGGATATAGGTATGTGTGCATGAATCTTTTCGGCTGGGGCTCCCACCGAAGCTGCCATAGCACATGTTGAAGGCAGGCCTGGCGCGGGGTAGCAGGCTGCCCTGTACTCTTCAAGGTGCGCTGCGGATACCTTCAGATAGCCATTTACAGACGTTGCCGCCTCTCAGGAAAATATAGTATACATACATCATACCGTATACCCTCGTTGGGTACTGTGCTCGGGGCTGTTAGGGGTACACAAATAGCGGTACATGACGGGGCGGTGGTGTCCCTTTCAGGTCGACAAAATCTTACAGTCGAACCAGGGATGTGGAAGTGGATCCTATTGAAACCTTTGAGTCCTCCGATATCCCTGGAAACTCATTTCCCTCATTCAAGCACACATTCATGGGCATATTCACTGAAAAAAATGGGCCCAAAGTCTTGTCAGGCTCTGACGTCCCAGTTCGCATCTTCCTTGACACACAATTTTCAGGATCTCTTGGAACGACAATACTGCGCTTGGCGCCTGGGCTTGCTTGTCTACGGCCCTTGCAGGGAACGATTGGAACTGCATCATTCCCATGGTCCCTGCTGGGAAGCAAAAGTTGTCGGGATTTGGCCTGTTGGCTCCAAGCGGACATTTCTCAACGTCAAAGATTCTTCGCCCTAAACCCTCAACCCCTGGGATCTGTTCCAAAAAGAAACGACCGCGCTCGGTCGGACGGCCACAACGTGTGCCTCGTGAGCCTGTGCTCATAGGCCGGAGCCATGGAGTAGTAGTTCACCGAGGCCCCAGAGGACACCGCCGACCTCGACTTCAACACGTCGGGTCCGGTGCCAAACCCTTCGCGACGGATAGGAACGGTTTGAGCGAGTGAAACCCATGGCAGGGGGATCCCTTTAGTTTGGGAATTGTGACGTTAGTTTGACCCTGACTGACGCCTTGGTTCTGCACATGGACCAAACTCAAAAACCTGGCGGAATTCTGTCTCTTGGTTTGGCGACAGTTTGCGGATTGCGCGCTGATGTTCCGCTGAGGATTGTTGACAGCTTGTTGACGACTCTTGATCGTTTTGATGCCGATTTTAGCATGCTGATGGTTGTCGATGGAAGGTGTTGTCACTGACGCGTGTTGATGGGTTGTTCCCGTCTACTAATGCATGATTAAGCCTGTACTGGTTTGGACGAAGCGTTTCCCCGCTTCTAATCGGCACTGATCAACAGGTAGCAAGCAGGGGTGACCATTCTGCAGGTTCATATACCAGTGTATACAAACAGCCTTCAATAAATGGATGCTTTTCAACCGTAAGGGTAATCCCCAATTGATGTTCCTGTTGGTGTCCTTTAAAGACCCATCCCAAAGGGGGTTCCGTCATTTTGAGCACGCCCAAATGAGCTACTGCAACATGAGCGTTGAAGGACAGCATCACTTTTTGTGCTTCCCAGTTGAGAATCATTTATGCGTTCAAACTTAGTGAACCTCCCAACAGTGATGTCTTCCTTTGAGGTCCCTTGATTTCATTTTGACACCGCACGGAAAACACATATCGCTTTGACGCTGTCCCGTAAGTTAAGATCTGCAAATGGCTGTAGACTCATGCGCGAGTTTTTTTTCGAGCTCTCCCGAACCGAATGCCGGTGTTTCAAGTTTTGGGGGGGGTTTAGGGGTTGATTCCACCCATTCTGTCCAACCATTGTTGTCTTTCAAACACCCGCCGTTTCCTTTGATGCTAGGTTGGGGCTCCGGGCACCATGTACACGGACAACTTCATGGGGTGCAGCAAGGCCATGCAAATTTCGCGGCCTCGATACGCCCGGTTCGATCGGCAAATTCATTCCCCGAAATGCGCAAGGCGGGGGCTTCAGCTTGGTGTCCAATTGTGCCTTCCTTCGATGGCCTTTTCAGCTTCCTTTGGAAGCATTCCCGGATTCTCCAAGGGACACCCCTTAATCCACCAGGGGGCACTCAGCCTGGTTGCTACAAATGTGTTGCCAACACCTCAGCCCAGGACTCCCTTGCACAAACCGGCCAGCTTCGATCTGCAGGATGGGAGCCTACAGGTGTGCCACGCGAGGCGACCGTCTCAGTCATTCCATCCAATCCTATTCCCACCGAGAACCAAAGCACCCAAAGGGAGTCTTCAACTTGTCTCACATGCGCATCTTTCCTTTCAGGGGTTTCTTGGGGTGGCTTCTCAGCCTCCATGTTGCTTTCCAGGATGAGGTCCTCAATCTTGTACTCCTTCTGCTTGGGGTAGTACCTGCCAGAGTAATCCCTGGGGCTAAAAATCCCGGAAGTCAGGTCCCATTCGCACCGAGACGCAAGAAAACCACGCATACCAAAACGATGCAACCTGAGTTTAAGTCCTTTATCCTCAAAAAGTCAGCATGAACCTCCTAAAGGTTATGTTTGGTGATTCATATGTTGCTGTTTCCTAAGGCTTATTCCAAACTGTGGGTTTGTCAGGTTTCCCTTGCAAAGATTCAAAACATGAGGTTCGAGCAATTCTGAAACACGCAAGTGCCGCGAGTCTCAAATTATTGCCCCGCCTCCCCATGACTGGTTTCCATGCTGCAGACTTCAATGAACACCAACCTTCAGGAGGTTCGTGATATGGATGTGGTTTTCTTTGAGGGTGCTTGAGGGACACCCCAAGGAAAACCGTTGCAATTTTTGGTGGGTCCAAATGAAAAAGAGAGACGAATATCCCGATTCCTTAATCTGACTCCTTCATCGACACACCTTCCCTTCCGGCGGCGAGGCACATGCGGAGCATGCCCTGGTAGCTCCCAGTGATGATTTTGTTGGCGCCATTGGGCCTAGGAAATTGGGCGGTTTCATCCCCACATATGTAGGTTCAAACGAGCTGCGAAAACGTGCGACACGAGGCTGCTGGCAACTCCGTGAAGATTGGCAAAGGAACCCCTCCGACATCTCCAAAGGCTTGGGGTTGTGCAGTTCGCAGTGACCGAAAAATAAACAGGAACCCCGCCCCAGCGGCCGTGGTGGAGGCAACCCTCTTTCAAGTTCACCATCTTGAGTCAGGAACCCAAACAAAAATCGACCCGACTTCCGACCTCAGATGCACAAGCTCCCGGCTCATTGTCAATATTGGCCACGCAAAGGCAGCCAACATCAAACCTTGGCCGTCGACATCGAAGAGGGTCGAGGGAAGTGTCCAAATCTGCGACACCACTGGAGGAATGCCTAATTGGTCACTTAAAGGGAAGGTGCCCTGGTATCAGGTAAGTGGGAAATCCAGAACCAGACTGTCGACCCTCTTCTCTGCGCAGGAACCGCGTTACATGGTACACGTGCAGCAAAAGTGAATGGTCTGCGCTGCTCTACGTACAATGATATGCGTATACACATGCATGGTACAATATGAATACGTGTACTCACACGTGTCCAGCTCTTGTGTTTGCATGTACTTACAGAGGTTTACATGAATTACATGTATCTACATATGTCTGGACGTGTGTTCATGTGCCTACATATGTGTTGATATTTATACATACTTGCATGACGTTGCACTTGCTTGTGTCTACAGATGTGTTTACATTGTTGGCTATGCCATGCATGTCCACTTGCCGATGCTCTACACAGGATGTGTTGGACGATTGCACTGCTTCGCTACTGGACAAGCATTTGAATTCTGGTTTCCCCTCTCAAACATGCATACTGGTCTTTCCGAATACCAGTGCCGCCAGTCCCGATTGTTTGGGTTCCCTTTGGCCTGGTGGTTTGTTCAGGCGTGAAGCAGGGGCTCTCCAACAATTTGCCGGCCTCATCTTTGTTGAAGAAAAAACAACTCCGGCACACATTTTGAGCGTATCCCAACCCTTCAACTTGATGCAGATTCCAGGCGTGCTCGAAAGTTGTGATCGAGATTACTTGCAAAACAGACTGGCTTCCTTTCGGCTTGCTTTTGAAGAGACCTGGCGCCAGGGGGCTTGCCTTACCGCCAACTCACAAAGCTAGCCATAGCCACCTGGCTCAGCAGTGATAGGTTGCTGGGGACCAATACGGCTTCTTTTTCTGGCTTGGTCGTGGCCTTACGACATCACTCCAATTTAGAGGAAACTCCCCTTGAATTTGCCACCAAGAAGCGATCGTCGAACTTGAAGGGAGTAAATATTAAGAACCTAGCTAGGTAGTATTTGAACCTAGCTGAATCCAGTGCCTACCAGTGTTTTCAGCCAAACTGGACCATCGATCCAGCTCTCGTGTCCCCTTAGCACGCTGCTCTTCGTCCTCGCTGACCTGGGTGCTCCACCACTCCCGCGCCTGCGGCAGCGGGGATCTGGGAAACATGAGCATACCCATATATATATATATATATATATATATATGGAATGTATATGAAAAAAGATGAGTATTTACACAAATATGTCAGGGAAAAGTTCAAAAGCAAAGGGTCCCAATTTGAAGTTGGGGTCCTTTTTGTTGCCCTCACTTGTGCAAAGGTACGAGGAATGACACACTGGATGAGACCACCTGGATATTCAAAGCCTGCCACACCGTTTGACACAACCGTCTGAGGAACCAAGGTTCTCATGAGCGCCTTTGTTGAGTGTAATGACCCTCTTTGAGCGGCTTTTGAGGAAAGCAGAAGGAAACCACTGATTTTCAAACTTAGAGACAAGCGCCCGTGAAGTACAAGATTTGGACGTCACCCAATGATTGTCAGTGATCTGCAACGCAAAAATGTTTGCAAGCTCGGCTGAAACATAGTCAAGAACAGGGGTCCACTTGCCGCACCTATGTGTCTCGCCTACCCTTTGTCCACCCAGGTTTTAGTAGTGGCTCAACCGTGGCTTGGCAGATGACCCACCGAATACCCCGAGCTTGTTCCTGAAACATCAGCTGCCTGCCTGGAAAAGGCTCATCAAAGGCCATAGGCCAGTGGCGTCAGCCCCACACGCAGGATCTCATAAGAAGCAAGGTTGCACTGGAGCTCCTACCTCGTCCAATTATGGGGAAGACTACTGATTGTCATCATGAAACATATTTATATATATATATATATATGTATATGTATACGTGTGTGTGTGTACATACATATCACTGGCATTGGGTATATGCTCATGATGCATTTGACAACTTAATCACGACTTGTACCTCTTCCAGTAAAAGCTTGAGCTTCGATCGGTGTCGGTATCTTATTGACGCATCCATGGGCTGGAGCCACCAAGTCGGAGGCAGACGGGCGGGGCTGCAACAAATGTGGGTGAATCAACTACCAAGCTGCAACAAGGCGTGTTCTACGGTTTCAGGGGCCGCCCGTATTTTCCTCAAGGGGTCTGAAGGGAAGCTGCAGCAAGTTTTGGCCGCCACAGTTTGCACACAAGTTGCCTGATTATCAAATACAGCTGCGACCGGCAATAGAAGATATGGGCCACAAAAAAAGATCACAGTGTCCCCAAGTGACATGGGAACACGGCGAGCAACTCGCCTCCGTTTCTTAATAGAACACTTGGTCAGTTTCTATTCCAACCTGATTCAGCTTCTTGATCGTAATTTGGCGAAATGGGACTCTTTAATTTTCCCGTGTCCATTACGGCGACCAGAAACATCTGGCTGTGCTTGTCAAAAACTGGCCGCGGCCTGCACGCGCTGGTCTGGCCAGCATTGCGGGATTTGCAGGAAGCACCTGAAGCAAACATCAACTGGGCATCCCAACAAGAGGCGGGACCCCTCTCGCTCTTTCGTTCTCTCTCTCTCTCTCTCTCTCTCCCTCTTTCTGTACATGCATATATGCAGATTCATGCTTAATATTTGTGTATCCACATCATTATCGGGTATCAACAAGGGAAGCAACGGGCGGGCCTAACCCAAATCAAAGCTGGACCAAGCGACATCAACTGCCACTGACGGACACACAACAAGCAAGCCGAACAGAGCCTCCCTCCTTGGGCAGAAATCATGTGGGCCACACATTAGCCCAGGATCGATCAAAACATACCCAACGCTTCTGGCAAGGAGTCACATGTGTGTGTGTGTGTGTCTTTTGAATGGAGGGGACCCCCCAAAATAGATTTCGGTTGTCCTTTTGGTTTTTCTCGAAAACCACCAACATTGGGTACCCAAAAAAACGACACGCCCACATCAGCTTCTGGCCGCAGCTTATTATGGTTGGGCTCCGATCACCCAAATGAGTATGGCCAGTGTACGCGTCTACTCTAGGTACACGAAAGCAGGATGGCAACCAATCTATTCCAAGCCATTAAAAGGCCGCTCGAAGCCATTCAAAAGCATTCCAGGGCATTCCAAGACATGTCGAATCCAGATCGAAGAGCCTATGACTACCAATCTTCAGAACACAAGGCAGTCGACCCTTCTCTCTCCAAGCATATGGCACACCCAGAAGTCGCCAGCTGCGCCTGAAGCATGCATCACACGCTCCCAACCATGAATCCCCCCGGATGCAAAGCACTCCCCCCAGAAAGAGTGATCACCTCACATTTTCTGTGGTGGGAGGGGATTGGAAGCCGATCTGGTGTTGGTTGGGATCATTGAGGTATAGTCTTAGTGAGTTATATCGAACCCTTCCTTTTCACTGCAACGGCATTGCAGTGAAGCTTCCCCAAGCCGAATCCTAAATCGCTGTTGGTGCAAAACTAAATCGACCAGTTTGGGGGAACTATTCGCAACGCATGAGTACACTTGGTCCGGCTTCCCAAGCCTGGGCAACCCTATGGGAAACACCGAACGTGCTGAACGTCAGGACCCTGTTGGCTGCGCTGGAAGGACACGCGAAGGAAACCAAGTGAGCAGCGCCCAAAACGCAAGTCAGCAGAATAACGTAGCAATTGTTAGACGATTCGCGAATCAGGGCTTTGGGCGCTGCTCCAACAGCATTTACTGGGTCCAAATTGTTGGGACCGACTGATCCATCTTCTCGAAATCGAGAGCCAAAGTTGAACTTGGCCCCAGTTTAAAGCAGTCTTGCCACAATTTCAGAGTTCAAACGTTTTGCCCCAGTGGAAAGCAGTTCCCGGGGTTCTGTCGGGGAGGACTTTACAGCACCCTGCCTCCGGCCGACCGCGATCTGGAGCGCGAGCGAGACCGAATGACCTAGCGCTGTGGTCCTTTGGTCGAACCCTTCTTTGGGGTCGGCTCGGCCTTATCTATCAAGTGAGGCCATATATGGTGGCCATGGCTACCAAAATGGCATCTTGGTGAATGAGCGTAGCCCCTCTCTTTAATCTCGGACCATATCCAGTCTAAAAACGACCACCCTTAACCCAACACAAGTTCGGCAGTTGGAGGATGGCGCAGGGGATCGGCCGCCAAGCACAAACTCTCGGCCGCCGGCCGCCCAAACGTGATTCCCTATAACAGGTCTGTGAGCCCGCCATGGGAGCTACCCCAACCCACAAGGGATGGACGGACGGATGGATGAAAAGCGGGGGGCCCCTCCACAAGCATCCGTCGCCGCCCTCTAAATTCGGGGAATGTATGGAGGTGGGCAGTGCAAACACCACGGGTCGGCATAATCGCTCAGCAGCACTAGGCCAGCAACATAGACCAAAGAAAAGTGTCCAATCCAACACCTATTCACCCTGTGGTGAGAGATGATTGGCCAGACATAGCGCCAACCCTGCGAATCACCAAGAAACGATGCAGGCTGGTGGCACAGCCACGCCCCTTCCTGGCCCAGCCCAGCTGAGTCACAACCTAACCAGGGCATTCAAAGGACTCTGCCCAAGAAAAAGGTGTGCTAGGCATGGTTTCCCCAACCCAAGCTTTTTGTGAAGGACTGCTTTTGCCATCCCTGGTGTTTTGACAGGCTGTCCAGGCCGCGGCCCTTCGCATCCGTTTTCCCGCGCTCGTCGTGGGCACGTGGGAATTGATGAAGCTCGTTGGGAGATGGAGGAAGATACTAATATTCAAGGGGACCAAACATAGACCCAATGACAGGCGCCCACCTCAAGATGTCGTGGGGTCTGGATCGGAGTCCGACTTTCTGGGTAGTTGGGCCCTTGCAACGCCCAAAGCAAGATTCCTCTGGGAAGGCTGGTTTGATTTAAATGCTCCCGGAACCTGTCGTTCCGTGTTTGATTGCGCCATGGTGGATTTTGTTTGCATCCAACGGGGCTCCCTTTTGCCAAAAAAAAAAAAAACGCGCCGGGGGTTGAGCCTACTTTTTGGGACAACCACCCTGGGTGAAGTCTACCAAGAAAAAAATGGAATGCTGCCACCGTGCTCATTGCGAGCGCCCTTGCGCGCCTCTGGCTCCTCTGACCTGGCGATCGCTCGCGCCAACCAACTCACTGAGACTGTCACCTCGCATGTGTTGCAGCCTGATCGCAGTTTCTTGGCTTGCTGGCTTGGCTTGCTTGCTGGCTTGCTGGCTTGCTGGCTTGGCTTGCTGGCTTGGCTTGCTGGCTTGCTTACTCGCTGGCTTGCTTGCTAAGGCAGTTCCCAGCTTCCATCAAAAGAAAAGAAATGGAACAAGTGGATACAAAGTCATCTTGGTGCCTAGGTTTCCTGCTGAACAATCAAGCAAATCACACTGGCCAACGAGCTGACCAAATTGAAAGCCATCTGTCCAACCAGACCCAAAAGAGCCTCGTGTCATCTCTCTTCATGGCAGAGATGGCATTCTAAGCTCTTCTCAGCCGCGCCTGGCAGGCGCCCCCGCCCGCGTCAGCTCCTCGGAGCTGGCCCCGTGCCTGCCGCGACCGAAATAGATACACGTGGCCGAGCGGAAAAACCGTGTGTCCGGAACGGACCGCAACGCCACTAGCATCAGCATCATCTAAGGCACTGCAGTCACTTGAGTCACATCAGCGGAGTCTCCAATGCAATTGCTCCTGTCTCGCTTCAGGCACGCCTCAACCACATGGTGGCGGATTCTGCAGAGCCCAGCTCTAGCTGAAATGGCTCCTCCTGGCGTTGAAGGAGCTTCTCCGTGGGTTGGTCATGTTTGGACCCCTTGGTAGACATGATATGCGATTTTGGTTTTTCAGGACTTTTGGGGGGTGGTAACCGGTTGTGAGGCAGGTGTTCAAAAGACTTCTAAGGGAATCCATCACTTCCGCGGCTTCCAGTTTGCTGCAAATGCATGTGGCCCGAACGAGGTTGTGTGTCCGATTCCAGGTCTAAAAGTGACGAACCCTAGAGATGCAGTGTGTCATATTCGAGCATGTATTCAAGCTTGAACCCCCCCAAATTCTTCATCTACCCATTAGTCGATTGTAGATAAGACATGTTGCGATTTCGGACGCTCGAGCGCCACAGCTTGCCAATAAGCGATCGATCATCGATTGAATAACATACTCATCCATCCTGAGGCGCTCATCGAAATAATGGCTCCACGGTTTGTGCTCCCATGCTTTAAAGTTTAGTCCTTAATCATGGGAGTCCTGTTTAATGTAGAATCATTTTCAGAAAAGGAACTATAACCTTTCCTCATAAGGGCTCAGCAATTGTGTACATTCAATTGCCAAGTTCAGGTAAAGACATCTGGGCACCCCATTCTGGTTTGCTTTTGCTGCAGTGACTGAAGTGTGGCAGATTTGTTTGCATCTCTGTTGAAGCGTTGGTCCTTCCGTGTAGTCATGGGATGCCTTCAAAACAACCTGGTTGAAGGACACCAAGTTGGCCAAGCTAAGCGTAAAATCCGCAAACTCCACAACCATAGCCTTGTTGAGGATGTGGTCTGGTGGTGTTTAGTTGACCCCCATCCCATGGATACGGACAGCTGACGTGGCGCATCGTGGCTCGGCAGATCCATCTCTCCAAAGGGAAGGGTCCCCTTCGCAAAAATGGGGTTGCGATGGACGTTCTCCAGACAAGTCAATCAAGGCATTCCCATAGGAAAAGCCGGGTGGTACTAGTAAGAAGGGATGAAAGAAGGGATGGTCATTGCCAACCGGCCGCCCTCACCCAGTAACTCCTGAATGCAATCGGCGCACACCTACCCACAGCCCGCTTTTGCACAAACGACCAAGCAAAGTGCCCCTAGCAAGAACATCAGTTCACTCTGATGGAAACAAAGTCACTCTGTCGACGGCATGGAAAAGCAATCAGCAATAGCCGATCCGGTTGCGGAGACAAAAGCATCAAGTCTGCTTGTGAAGAATCGTTCTGTGTGCTGATTCTGCTTGACGACTCTATCACATGAATGGGATGAGTGTCCTCTTCCACAAATCTCAGGTTCTTCGCCGTGTCACAAAAGCCGGCCACCGAAAACGCGCGGCTCAAGCTGGGATTCCGTGCAGATTCCCATTCCCATGGGCCGAGATTCCCATTCCCATGGGCCGGTCCTTTGCGTTGGCCTGATTGACCACCGACCATCGCTTCGGCCAGGCCTGCCAGTCCGCGAGTCCCAACGGCCGGGGACCCTTGAAACGGGCAGGTCACCGAGTCTGCTTCCT
Source organism: Effrenium voratum (assembly GCA_963377175.1). Lineage (NCBI taxonomy): Eukaryota > Dinophyceae > Suessiales > Symbiodiniaceae > Effrenium > Effrenium voratum. The sequence goes on along the minus strand of CAUJNA010002336.1, from coordinate 218,053 downwards.
TTCACAACGAGCCGAGTCGAAAAAAAGGAGAAAAACAATTAGGTCCCTTTGAGTCAGAGAAAAAACACAGGCATACTTGTCTGGCAGCGACCTCCCGGGACTGGTACACCTATTTCTCATAGCCACTGCAGGCACACGAAAATGGGGGGATGGTTTGCCGGGTACCTGCCATGTTCAGGAGGGGTTGAGCTCACGTGGAGCCGGGTTGCTGCATGCAGCCGTCCAACACAGAACACAGGACGCCCAATAGCAAAAGGCCCAACATGTGATGTTCAAGACACGTGGAAGGGAAAAGCGGGGTCTCTTGGCAAAGTAGCTTTGGACAGGTAGCCGCGAGTCCCACCCAAGTCACTTCATCGCCCGGTCCGCCTCTTCACTCGACACTGGTGCCACCTGTCGAATGGAAACACCCCTGGTGTTTTGGCAATGGAAATACCCCTGGTGTTTTGGGGATCCCAAACCCACCCCGCGTTTTGGGATTTACTGCTTGGGGTGTTGGTCTAGCTGACAAACTAGGGGTTTCAACCCAAATCCACGCGTTGCCTCAACGAAGGGCCAAAAACATCAGCTTTGACCACCGCGCGTCCCTGCCTGCAGGAACGGCGAGGCACCAATCTGAAGCCGCAGCTGGTCTCCTGAGGGCTTGATCGACTCGCTCATAACCCAAGAAAATCGCCACACCACAAGTAAAGCTGGATTGTTTTCCCTGGGGGATGTTGTGCTTCCCACGTCTTGGGTGAGCAACCCTGCTCTGAAAAAAGCCCTCTTGGCCTGGTTTCAAAGAACAAACGCAAGTAGACCACCACCTTGCAAGCAGTAGGAAGCCAGGGAACCCGGGCAATGTTTGTGGTTCGTTTGTTTCTCAACTTTACATCATGACATGCTGTGCGGGCTCCCCATTCCGCATGACTCGCAGGCACGCGGATGCTCTCTGGTCCTTGCAAGGATATGCTGATGGTCTTCTCTTTGCCTTGCGAAGTGAAAAGCGGAAAACACGTGTGTCTCTGCTTTGTGTGGGTACTCTTTTGCTACGGGTCTGTCTCAAAAGGCTGTATGAATAAGTCAATAAACACATAAATAAATTAAAAAATAAATAAATTAAAAAATAAATAAATAAATAAATAAATACGTGCATATATATATATATATGTACATATATATATATATATGTATATCCGATACTCACAGAGAACCTGTCAATTTCCCCAACACTCCAACTAAACTCGCAGGGTTGTCGAACCATGTTGTCCTGAAACAAAGTGGATTGCATGCCTTGGGTGGCCATTCCACGAAATTATTCACGAAATTCCAAGGCTTGACGTATGAAATTCCACTGATTTTTCAATGAAGCTCCAATTTCTTGAAATGGGCACATACAGCGTTGGCCCCTGTGCCCAAATCCACCACAACTTCAATCAAACTCCTGCAACAAAAGCCTCCAGCCAAGCCCAGAGTTGGCTGAGATTGATTGCTTATTTATCTACATATGTATATATATATATATATAGAACATATGTGACAATCATATGTGTATATATATACACGCATTGCATACATGTTTGTAAAGTTAGTACATCCTTTGCCCTGAGTTGATAACCGCCCTGAGCCGCAGACCAGTCCATCTCCCACAAATGTGCAGGCCTTCCTGGAGGGCGGATCGGGTGGATCGCTCGGCCGCTTTACGGCCAATGGGGCGATTCACGTGGACAAAACTGATTGATCTGCAACAAAGCATTCTTTGGCTGGGGTGTGCCCAACTAAAGTGAGTAGCCTTCGCTTTCTGATCTGGCGTCTCCCCTCAATGTCACCGGATTTACTACAGTAAATGAGGGGAGCATTGTCTGTTGCTCAAATATATTAGGGTGCTTCCCAATATCAAATAGAAAGTGTCTTGAAAGATGGCTTCAAGAGACAACCTTTCCGAGACAGGTAACCGTGGGCAGGTGCATTTACCTTGCTAGAGCCAGGAAATAACACTGAGTTTACAAACATCTAAGGGTGGTCTTCCCTACCCCTTGTCCCCCTTGTCCAATCCATGTGCAATTGCTGTCAGATCTCGCAGAGCTCACCGGTAGAAAAGGGACAGCATCACCAAATGCCCGCATCACTGCCGGCATCACCGCATCACCATGCTTCACAAGCCCACCTGCCAGCATCGCGAGCATCGCCAGCATCATTGACTACCGAAAGTAGGCCCAACAAGGTCGCAGCAGAACATGTGAAAGAAGAAACGTCCCCCGCACAAACCTCAATTTCACTACTTCTTCGAATTCTTGCAGAACCGCGTGCTCCAGTAAAGCAGCTCCAGGTATTACTCACCAGGACATTCTTGCCTTGCTTCTGCTGGTTCACATTTGAACAACACAAGCACACATGAGCGTCTGTTCGAAACAACCTGCGTCGCCTCCAAATTGATACCAAATGAGCGCCTCAAATCCATTAACTTGTGGTTCTACCAACCTGGTCTCTCACGACCCCTTCTGAACAAAGTATAGCACAGTTCATTGGATTTCGTTCCTTCAAAACCAACCACCAAGTCCGTTTCCGGAGTCCCCGGCCTGCGCCATCCATTGCCCAGGGTATCCGGGACCCGTTCAATGGCTCGATGCGCTTGGCCAGAGGTGAAGCAAGTAAACTATTGCGGGGAATTCAAAGGGGGGATGTTGGAGTTCTGCTCATAATGTGTCACACAGTTTTGTTTGCTGCCCACTTTGCAGCTCCCAGTGCTTGTTTGTGCCTGCAAAGGTCAAAGACTACTGCCGGGGGGCTGCAATCTACCACTCCAAGGCACAAAAAAACGCATGCATTCCGCATACGGAAAACTAAATGCGCCGGCTGGCAGAGCCTCTTCCATTCAAATGAAGGACTAGAATCGCAGATGCAATTGGCCATCCCTCTCAAAACGTTGGTCATGTGATACATTCAGTTCTTGTGTATCCAGCCACAGCTATGCTTCGAGGGCTTAAGCCAGGCAGCGGCTCTGATTTGTCAGTTCTTAACCCTCGTGGGCCTACGCTGACCATCCTGTGGATACGGTGGATGCCCTGGGAAAACCCTGTAAGGTTCCCCCGGGTCGGTTCACTTGCGATATGTCGAGGAACAACCGAATCAGTGGAGCGGTGGGGGTTATGGCAAGAACTCCGAGGAACTGATTTTGTTGCTCAACTAGTTCCTAGGAGAACCTGCAGCCCAACCCTGAGGACACAAGTCTACTTGCAACCACCTTAGGATAAACGTATTCGCTTCCCCCCAGAAGTCAATACCCCTTCCTCCCCCCCCCCAATTGAACATGTTGCCTGGGGCCCGAAGAAAAACCACTACTAGGATCCATTGGATGGAAGGTGTTGGATCTTAGTCTGCTGCGCGAGTCCATGGCATGGGGGGCTCGTGGCCGCTACCTTGGAATGACCAGCGCGCGCTGTTGTGAGCGCATCAGCGGTTGGCAATCTGGTCGGAGATCAGGGCCTCCAACCTCAAGTGGGCAACAAAGGCAAGGCGGGCTGCTTGGTCCAGAGGGACCCACAAGGGGGGGGGGGGAGGAAATCACACCCATAAAAGCAAACGAATAGGCCAGGGGGCTAGTTGTGTTACATCTGTTCTCAGTCTTCGACCTGAAAACCATCAAGAAGACCCGACTGGTTTGCATTGGCCCTCGGATAGAACGTCCCCGGTTCAAGTAGTGCGCATACTTATCACCCGTCTAACATGGGCTCATGCCTAAGGCTCCAGTCCGATACGGATTTGACTTGGTCGCATGCTGATGTCATGGGCCATGGGCCATGCACCACCTTCACAAATTAGACGACTGGCCATCGGCTCCGTCGTTTTGTCGGGTCTTACAATAGCCGGCCCCGAAAATAATATGTTTATGTCGAGATCCATTTTGGGGGGCCCGATTCCTTGAAAAAGGCACGGAGTCTTTTGGTTGATGGCCTTTTGGAATAGACCCCTTTGCTAAGTGGCTTTTCTTTCGCTTCCCTTCACCTAGGGGTACCCGCAACGAAACAGAGCAAAATCGCCCGCCGAGAAGCCACTCCGCCTCCACGTCGCTCAAGCGCTGCTGCCTGAGGGGGTTTGCGCACCCTAGGACGCACTGTTGGGAAACGACCTATGGTCCGAAAATATGCGTACATCAAGCTGTATCATATGTACATGTATATATATATACATATTTATCATGCACGTACACATGATATATATATATGCTACTCTTATATGTGATAGTTATCGGGAAATAACCCTACTGTGACAAGCGTCGAGCGGAAGCACAACACCCGAGCAACGGCTTGGGCTGGACGACCGCGACGGAGAGTCGGCGGAACTACATCCGCAGTTCAACATCAGTTGTGCCATAAAATGGGTGTGTCCTTTTTTAAAAGACCCCCACACAAAAGAAGGAAACACTGGTTGTCCTTTCCATTGAAAAAAAACATCCAAAAAGGGTGTCCTCAAACCAAGACATACCCAAAAAATCACAGCGCCGAACCAAATTATTGATCAAAGCTCCCTGTGCTTACTTTCGAGAGTCAAATGGATTCCGAGGGAGAATGAACTTGAGATGTTGGTTGGGTTATCATTCAGGTCTTCCGGGTCCACTGAAGAGGAAGTCTCAACATTTCGCCTTCAATGATGAGTACAAAAACCCATACGGGGACCCAATAAGAAGGTGGTTTTCCTTTTGGCTGTCTCTTTAAAACCAACCTGAAAAGAGTACCCGTGAAAAACAAAAAACGCGCAAACGTGTACCCATTTCCATGAGTCGCTGTAAGCGCGCGGCACCAGTACCTCCTCTGCTCCTTCCTGCAGCCTGAGAATGCAAACGGACAGAAAAGACTTGAGAACAAATCGTTATGAAATTCAATTGGGAGAGCCCTCAACTCTGACAGCTCGCAATCTATGACCCAAATCCAAATGAATGTAAAGACGGTAGCTATGATGATCGGGAAACCCCTCTAGTCACATTCGTCCAAGTCTGGGAAGGGATTCCCCTGGGTACAGGACCTTCGGCTGCGGTTTCTTCTCGTGAACAGGGTACGTTCGGAGTGCAGGCCCCCTCCTTGCATTGGAAGGTCTGCATCCTGTCGCCGGGATGTCAAAATTAGGCTATATAGATAGATTAATGTGTGTTTTTGTTTTTATTTGTTTACAGCGTTTGCTTGGGGGAAATTCATAAGCATGGCAAATGTAGCTTCCGCACAAACAAACAAAAAAACGAATGGACAAGTGAAATTGGCAGTTGTGTCCGGGCCGCATATACGACTTGTTCCTGCTGTTTTTCGCGGGGTCACGTTAGGGTGACGTTCCTGGTGAGCTTCATCAAAAACTGAAACTAGGCACCTGGTGTCTGGTTGAGGTCTGGCTTCCGGTTGCACATTGCTTGCCCGAACATGGGACTAAGCTTCTGATTCGTTCACTCATGGTTTCCATGGCCCGGGCGTTCACCCTAAAGTTTAAAGGTGTGGCGCCAAGAGCCCCAATCGAGGAACAGCTCGGCACCAGGGCCCTTCCGAGTCCATGTTTTGGGCTGAGTTTGGTCTAGCTCTCAGAGGGAAACCACACCGTGAGGGGTCCAGTTGCCCCCGCTAGCGATCTACGTACAATTTGTCCAAGGCACTCTCTCCAACGGGCCCTGGTGTAACCACAGACCAACGCGTGCGGCCGGGGCGCACCAAAGTGGTGCCGGCCATATCTGCAGCTCGCGAGGTGCAACGAAGGCCAGCCTGAGGCAACATTCCGCCGGTTATAAAGGGTGCCCTGTTCCCAACAGGTTGGCTAGGTCCTCCAGAGAGGTTAGCATAAGGGTACCCGATTTCTTTTTTCTGTAGTCTATTTTAGTAGGGGAACCCTCCCCCAAAAAAGGGGAAAAAGGGCACTACTGCGGGACCGAGTTGCGCCTGCCCACGTGGTCAAACTGTCCTAGTTGCTTACCAGTGTCACCCTTGGCAAGGAATCTGTGGACGCATTGCCACGGACCATGGTTTACAAAGACGGCTACAGGCCACCCAGGGCAAGGCATGAGCGCAGGCCCCCGGTTCTGCTCATCCTGCCGGGTTTTGATGCACTTCCTGTCAGCCGGCAAAACCTTGAAGGGGGTCGGGGCCCAAACGATCCCCCTTGCCATTTCCAAGAGAGGGCGGCGCCCCATTGTTTCAAGGCACATAGAATGGTGTCAAAAACACGTACCCATCTGGACAAGCCGCCATTCCAGGCGAAATTGCGAGCTCGCTAAGCTAAGCAAAGTGCCGTCTTGCCCTGGTCGATCAGCTTTCCATCTACTCGGCCTGCAGAAAGCAAAGCTGGGCGTCTTGTACCATCCATTCGTAGCTGTGTCACGGGATGACCCCCAAGTCTGTGTTCGAAAAGTGGACCCTCAAAGAATGGGCAAACCAACAACACTGGGGGCATCTCCTTTTGCGGTGCTGCAAATGATGCAAGAATCGGTCAACCCTTGGAGTTTCCGTAGGTACCCGCATACCACTTGAGGCAGCCGAGTCGATTTTCCCCCATCACGAGCAACGCTCAAAGATTTCCGCAGACCCTAAAGACCCCAAAGCAAGCCAGCCTACTTACTTACCCCTGACTTATCTCATATTTAATATTTACTTTTTGTGTGTGTGTGTGTGTTCGCCCTGAAGGGGCATGGTCCAAGGGGTCCGGTAGTGAAAGCTTTGAATAGCACCTCCTGCGTTCTAGCGCCCTGGTGCTGCGGTATGTACATTGGCCTCGGGCCATCCCCTGTTCTGTACAGCTGGCTCGGAAATCGGTGTCGCGACCTCGAAACCGCCAAGGGCCTTGATCCAAACCCCTGGGCCTCGCGAGCTTGGGATGGATCGAGCCCCTCAGATTTTTCGGAGCGGCAGTTCGGAGCTCGTGTCGGCGTCTCAAGCTGGTGAGGGTGCCGCTCAACGCCCTACGCAAAGTAGTGCCTGTCAGGGTTGGTTGCATCGCGCGTGGAAACAATCTTTCTTGCTGGTCCCTTTTGGATTGGAAACCAACAAAGGCCAGTTGAAACAATAGAAGTCTGCAGCAGTAAGGCAAAACCATTGTTTATACGCTCCGGCTGCGCAATCCAAATTCACCCACCGGGGCCACTTCTGCCACTATCCAACCCCGCCAATGGTGTGCTGCTTCCCTTACTTTCCTCAAAAGGAGTCCAATCCAGTTGCACCCGTTCATGTGAGTCACAATCAAAACCCGGTAATAAAATGGTCTACCCAGAACCATGCTTCAAGAAGTAAGAAGGCGGATATCCGCGACTATTTCTGGCTGGGACTGCCTCTTACTACCCTCATATCCCCGGATTTTGAGCAAGTGGCTCATATGTCGCTCCCCTCTTTTGTGAGTCCCTGGCCTAAGATCCTGCTGGCCCGACAGCTGCAGTAGCTGACGTGCCAAGTTCCGCTGCACCTCCGGTGGTCGATGCGCCCTTTTGTTGGTGATTGGTTGATGGTTGGTTCATGGGTTTGTGGGTTTGTGGGATTTATGCGTGTTATATCTGGGATCCACCATTCAAGAGACACAGATAGCTTGCAGGGCCAACGCATTTTGGGCGTGTGCTTTTTCGAGGGTACCCTTTTGGGCTCATGTAAAAGGAAAACCAAAGGGAAGCCACAAACATTATTGCGCCCTATTTTAAGACACGCCCAAATCAGAAATGGAAATCCTCAAGTATGGAAAGGACCTTCATCATGACATCCAACCATTACTAATCGATACAACGCTGTAGATAGGGTTTCTTTCTCTGCATCGCAGAAAGAAGCAAGCTAACACCCAATTTACCTTAAACATGGCTGTGGAAACTTGTTGTGTCCTACCAAGCAGTTGATTCCGACTGAGCCATGACCACGTTCGCCACTTTCAGAGAAAGTTTGCCTAAAACGTTTCATTGCCATGACTGCAAAATACACCCTCGAATGCGGGGCTCCGCAAAACCCAGCCATTGTCCACTGTCAATTGAAACTGCAATCCAAACCCTGTCCCCCCGCCCCCCCGTTTGACGGGGACCTTGTTTTGCCACGCCAAACCTGTTTGAAACGACCTCCGTTTGACCCTTTGGCTTATGCGGAACCCCCTCCCCCCCCTCCCGCCACCAGGCCTCCGGGTGGGAGCCCCAGTCCGCCGTGAGATGCGAGATCCTCCGGTCCTCGCCCTCCGAGGCATCTGCGAAGGTGAGCACCGACCTGCGAACGGCTGAGCCGCTCGGACCTGGGCTTTGGATCCTGGCCCATCCTCTTACCAAAAGAAGACAAGTAATTACCGTTTAAAATGGGGTCATGCCCCCTTTCTCTTGGGTACTGACCTCATTCTTTGAAAGGAGACAGAGACTCCAGGTAAATTGCCCTTCTTCTCGTCACTTTACAGGGAAGCCAATCGCAAAACAACGGAATCCATCTTGGGCTCCCCGTCCCCAAAAAAAGCCCCAACCACCGAGCCGGCCCGGGCACTGGCCGACCCCCGGATCCGCGGATCCGCGTCCGGTCCTGAGGGGCACCTTGGAGGCGGCCGCCAGCGTGGCGCCCTGGCACAGCACCGAGGGCTCGCAGCCGGCGATGGAGAGGTCCCAGTTCAGGGACAGAGCCTGGGATCGGATCGCTACAGCTGGGTTTCGGGTTTGGCGGGGGCTGAGAGGTCTGGTGGGTTCCACATGTTGAATGGGCGATGTTTCATGGGACGTTTGGTAGGTTTGGTAGGTTTGGTGGGTTTGGAGCATTTGTTGGTGGTTTTGGTGAGGCTTTGGATGTTTTTTTTAGAAAAGACAGGTTGCTATAGTGATTTCCCCCTACATCACCCCAAGAGGAACCTCATCTTAAAGTGGCCAAAAGACGCACGTGATCCCGAAACTGGTGCAGTTGCCAAAATGACTGGCACATCCCTTTCCGAGGATCTGCTTCCTTTAAAACCCAAAGGCATCCAAAGCGAGAAACGGTGGTTCCCCCAAAAGCGCCGCGTGTGCGCAGCTCCGCCTTCCGCTTTTTTGGGCCCAGGCGCCACTTCCGAGGCTCCCCCGATGGCCAAGGCGTCCGGCAGGGACCGCACCACCGGGAACCGGCCCTCCGGCTCAAAGATGCGGAAGGGTTTGTCCGGGCTGAGGTGGAAGAGAAACACCTCACGGAGGGATCAGATATGTTTTTTTTGGTTAGCCTTGAGAACAAACCTTCTGGCTGACTCCGAACTGGGCTCAGGATGGAGGATGTGTTTTTGCATTGGTTTCCCTTGAGAAAAACAACCTAGAGTAGATGGGATGGGATGGCTGACTCCAAATTGAGCTCAGGATGGATGGGATGTTGTCTTTGGTTTCCCTGGAGAAAACAAGCTCAAGCTGGCAGATAGGATGGAGTGGGATGGGATGGCATGGATGAAAGACCTGGCTCAAGCGGTTGAGATCGCAATCACAATCCGGCTAAAACGAGAACCTATCAACTTGATTCCTCTAGCTTCTCGAAATCGCTTGGGAATGTCTTCCTTTGGATTAAGTTGCAAATAACAACACATCGGGTTTAACAAGCAATCAACTCGAACTGGGTCTATTTTAGTATGACATCCTCAAAGGTGACTCTACATGGCGATTCAAAGGGACGCCAACCTGAAAAGGGCCACTCAAAACCAGGTCCAACACTCAACACTAGGTTACAAGGACTCGCCGGATTGGCGCTCCATTGGTTTGGGGCCAAAAATAAAAAGACCAAGTAACTTGGAGTTCGAGCCACAACCAGGCAAGAAGACACTCAAAACATGGCTTCAAGGCAGCCAGCCAACTAATCCATGTCACAACCAGGCAAACAGCCGCTCAATACCCGATCTTCAACCAATTAGTCCCCGGAACAACCAGGAAGAAAGGACACGAGGGTAATGTGACTTATGATCAAACCCAGTATCAGCCCGAAAGGAACATGTAAAAAACAAACACGAGCGTATGGCTGAGAAAGACCTCAAAAACCAGTTTGAATTCAGCTCAAGTGGTAAGCGAAACCCTGTCACCCCACCACTACTGGATCTGGGTGAGTAGACCTTCCTGTGTCAGTGGATCTTGTTCGTTGCTGGTGCTGCTTGCGCCTCCTGGGAGCCGTGAAGCTTATGTTGGTTGGCGGTGCCCACCACAAACAGCCGCAAGAAGGCAACCACACTGACATCAAAACAAACAAAGCATCACCCAAGACCTTCGTAGATAGCTCATACTGTTGCATATGCCATCAACGTATATGGCGTTGCTCATACTACTACAACACAAAGCGCCACGCATAAATCAAGCGTGTCGTTACTGCTTATGAATAAACAGAAACACGCGCTAACTCATGCGCAATCATGTCCGCGAATAACAACGCATGCCAAGTTCCATCGGCCCACCTGTCTATCCTGATGATTGTCATGATCATTATCCATAGTTCATCGTCACTACCAGTTTGTTTGGCTGAAAGCTAACCAGCACCAATCGGTGCCATAGGCATACGTCGGGGCTTGTGCCTGCTCTCATTGTCAAAATTAGCAGCATTGCCAGTCATGCTGTTGCTACACATCCAATATGTTCTTGGCAGCATCTAGCAATTGCCATTCATTTTTGACTGTCGCTTTGCTGTTGTGTTTCCTTTTCCTACATACTATTTGTTGAAAACTGGTACGTAATTAACCACGTTGACATAATTCATGTCCTTATCTACTATCTAGGTTGTGTGTTTGCTGCTGTTACACTATGCTACACGTATATATTCGCTGCCTGTTTGGATTGAAAAAACAAAAACACTCACGCAACAAGCAACCGCGGCATGCGCCAAGCACAGCAGAGCCGCCCGGTTGCAGGAGCCATAGAGCCGAGAGGAGCGGCGCTGGAGCGGGAAGCTCAGCAGGGCCCCGAAGACGTCCCCAGCGAAAGACTCGCAGACCAACAAGTGGGTCCTGCCGGATCGGGCGCCGGATCGAGTCGCGCCACCACAAAAGTGGCTTTCACAAGTTGATCATTTTGTTGCTTTGCATGGAAACTATCGCGAAGGTGCCAGAAAGGGAAGTGGCTCGGAAACCCTACGCTACCTGCTTGGACCCCATGTTTAAGCTCGGTCCTGCCCACCGCAGCGGTCTGCCGCAACATGCTGGCCAGGGAGTTGCCATGGTATCGCCTACGTGCGGCTTCTGGGAGAAAGGTTCCAGGAAGAAAAGTTGGCAATGCATAAGCACCACCTTGCGTCTTTCAAAACATCAGCGACCTCAAATTTGCTTCCAGAAAACTTGCTGGTGCTCAGTAGGGACAGACCCAGGGAGTTCGGAATGAACCTAGGGATTCCCCTAGATGAAACCATAGGGGATGGTTTGTAGGGGTCATTCCCTCATTCTTTGCTGAGAACCAGCAAGTCAAATTTGTTTGCAGGAAAGAACTTGTCATTCAGGGTCTCTTTTGAGTCTCCCTGACAAGCGGTTCAAAAGGAGGCTCACCATTTGGAGACCTGAGCTGAAGGGTGAAAGACTTCCATTGGTGGCTCACTTCAGAGGGAGTCACCGCACTTTTACAGAACATCAGGTCAAAGTCCGAAAATCCCCAACCAAAGAAGCACAAAAGGAAATTAAAAAATGAAGCCAAGAAACAGCTTCGCTCTCATTGGTCGTTTGGATTGGTGGCTTGGTGGTTGAGCGGGTGGTTTTCATTTTATCCTTTACAAGAACTGTGGGCTCACATCCCCAAACCAATCCAAACCACCAACTAAGGGTTACCTGAATAAGACACCAAGGAACAAGTAAACAACAAGCACGACGCCAAATAAACAAAGCAAGTGCTGCTGGAGTCTGGGTGGCGAGGAGAAGCACAGGCACGCCGACTGCAGGTCGAAGCCCTTGATTTGGAAGTGGGTGCTCAGTCTGTGCAAACCTAAGCGCAGCTTCTCGGCTGCGCGCATGTCGAAGTGCACGAACTTGTTGAATCCTGAGTTCTAAGGGAGGCCTTATCCTTGCTTACTTGAGATGCTACCTCAAGGGAAGTGGTGCAAGGGCCTGGAGATAAAAAGTCTTCACACTTGTTGAATCTTCGGTTCAAAGATTGATCGGACAACCCAAAGCACCTAAATGGGATGTAGTACCTTATATTCTAGACAACTCTATTGGTGGCCTGGTTCACACAGTTCTTCATGAAGTGAAATGTCAATGGCATCCCTGCTAAAGGCACCCATTCTGCGGGGGATGTTTGAGAACGCCCAACAATATGAGTCTCAACAAAAGCGCTATAGTAGAGCCCTGGTGCCTGGGCCACTTTGGTAAGCCATGACTCGTATCTTTGCACCGCAGACGCAGAAGCCCGGATTTGCCCGGCGCGTGTAGCAGACGTTGCAAAAGCGCAGACTGGCGATGGCGACTTTGTCCTGGTTCAAAGGTTGAAGAGGTGCATCGTTTGATGTGTGATTTTGGGTGTTTGAGGCTGGAGTTTAAAGGGCTAAGGAAGCAGCAGGAAAGAAAGATCTGACAAGTATTGGACAGTTGAGCATTCAGGCTCCATTCTGAGCTCATGCTAATGAGCATACCGCTGTGGTACGATGCCTAGCATGGAAGGGACCGCAACTTTGCAAAGGGGCTAATCTTTTGGGCGGACAGCCAGTGCTGAGCAGCTGAAAACTGACAGAATCGATGAAAGGGATCTCTCATCGAAAGCTGCTCGTAGCATTCAGACTCTTCCGTACGACCAACAAAAAAGGTGGCTCAAACAAGACCTTCGAGTCCTAAAAGGGAATGTGTCACATCTTGAGGCAAATACAGCTTCTCCAAATGGGGGAACACCCGGAATGGTTGATTCCCTTTGGCTTAAACGAGTTTTTCTACCCTTGCATCAATCCTGGAAGCTGACAGGAGAGTTTTGGAAGAGGTGCCGAAGGACCTGGAAATAACCGGTTTCGCCGTTTGGAACCTTGACTAAAAATGGCCCAAACCAGAGAACCAACAGGTTAAAAGGTCGATTCGCTCTGGTTGCAAGTGGGTGTCTCGTTGTTTTAAAGGGAAACCAACAGGAAACCAGCCATTTATCTATTCTTGTTTGGGGGGGAGGGGCCCCTGAAAAAGAGTGTCTTCTTTGAGGGGTTCATTTTTGGCTTAGTGTTGAAGGGAAACCAACAGCAAACCAGCCATTTTGGGGGGGTCTGAGTCCCAAAAAAAGACACACCCAAGTGAGTCACAATCAAAACCCGGTATTAAAAGGGTGTACCCAGAATCATGTAAAGAATTAAGAAGGCGGATATCCGCAGCGATTTTTATGGATGGGATTGTCCCTTGACCGGATCATCTACCCGAATCGGTCTTGAGCTTTCGGAACCCGGCCCCGGTCCAACACGGTGCAGCCATCGATGTCGGGGAACTCCTCCACCTGCTCCCTGACCTGCTGAGGGAAGAGCCTGCGAGTCACGTGGGGTTGTCTTTTGACCGCGCCCCCCCCCCCAAAAAAAAAAAACTGATTGTTTTAAAAAACAAAAATGTTATAAAAAACAAACGTTCTCAAGTTCTCAAGACTTGAATGGAGCTTGAGTGGAAGGCAATCGTCCCCTTGAAGTGTCGCAAGGCTTCCGTCTGCCGTGTTGGCGGCTCAAAAAACGAGCTGAGGGGCGGCTTTGGCTTTGCCCCACCCAGGACCAGTGGTTGGTTCGCTTTAACCCCAAAAGGAAACCCTTGCCATTTTGGTGAGAAGCTCTGCCCTGGTAAGCCAGCAAAACCGGGGGGAAACAGCGGAGAAAGACTCAACTATAAAAAGAAAGGAACTCCCTGGAGTCTGATTCCAACGAAGAGAGCGAATGAAGCAACAGCTCGAGCGGCTTGATGTAGAAGTGCTGCCAGAAGTTGTCCGCCGTCAGAATCTCCCGCAGCTTCCCGCTGCAGCGCATGAGCTCGTGGATCGTGGGGAGCACCAGGGACTCTGCGATGAGGTGAAGCACCTGGAGAAGCCGCTGGATGTGTCTTTCTATAGAACCCTTTTGGGTGGTTTTCGAGTTGCTTTCGCTTTAAAATCTCAAAAAAAATGGTAGCCTCAAAAAAAGGACACTCCCACATGGGTGTGTCTTGGTTTGCTCCGTGGCTTGTTTTTGTGGACACCAAAAGGAAACCACGCATAGGGGACATAACTGACACCATCCAACCCCACGTGCGATTTCTGGTTTTAAGTATTGTGACTCGTTTGATGATGGTTGAGGTGCGCCAACTATTTTGGGGATCCCAAATTTTGGCACAGAGCTAAACTAACATGCAACTGCTGAAGCGGATTGCATTAATGGATATTCTGTAAACATGACAACTCGAATTGAAATTGATCCGAATGATGGAAATCGAACAAGGCCTCCAATCCTAAACGGACAGGCTCCCTATTGGATTGTGCCTTCACCGATGTTTCCAAAGTGGGGAACTTTGTCCCTTCGGCTTCTTTTCCAATAACCCAAACCGGCAACCCTGCCTTCCTCTAACATGGCACCTGACAGGGGATGCCTTGAAAAGGAAACTGATCTTCCAGGTACCCCACAAATGCCTTCTGTCTGTGGGAGGAAGGGTAATTAATTACCTCAAAACAGCTGATGGCATCCAATCCCAATGAAGACACCCCGTCCGACCTCCGAGGGGAAGATCGCCAGCGGCACGCGGCTTCGGAGGAGCTCGCTCGGCTCAGGGAAGAGAATGCCGCAAAGGTCGTCCACCTCGCTCGAGCCCCATCAAGCCGGGGTTCGTCGGAAACACAAAAGATGGCCCCAGAATGCTGATGGCAACACAAACCATCCTACGAGAGGAAGTACGACGAGGGTCTCCGATCAAAACTTAGCCTTTTGGGGTCTTCATTCAAAACACAGACCCAATTCCAAGGCTGACATCCTCAAAGAATCTGGCCTGTGGCCCCAAAACTGGGGGAAACACAAAAGGTTGGCTTTGGGCAAACGATCTTTGCCAAGACTCCGGAGCTGTTCAAAACCGTGGATGAGATTTCAGAACTCCCAACGCGGCCTTCCTTCAACGACTGCTTTCATGTGAGTCAGAATTACAGTAAACCCCCCATGACGAAGGAATCCATCCAAAACCCATGGTAAGAATGAGCACTGTTGCTTGGGAATGCCCCCTGCCAACAATTGCACGTCTCGATCCTACAAACTCTTGGAACTCCCTCAGTCTTTGGAAACATCCTCACACGCTCCTGCTCATCGTGCCCCCAACCCAAGAGAAATTCACTCTGACGAGGTTCCCTCCCTTCCCCTTCAGCCGCCCCTGGCAGCAACAAAAAACACGCAAGGAGCCTCAAACAATGGAACCCTTGCAAACCTTTAGACATCTCGAGGCTCACCACTTCCTCGCAAGGTGGTCAGTAACCTGGGCTACCACCCGCTTGCGGCATCCTGCACGACGTATTTGCATGGAACGTCACCTAGGCAACCAATTACTTCCTAGCTTAGCCTATCAGGACCAAAACCCTTCCATGAACAATCCATCAATCCCACTCACAAGACAGAACAGCCAGTACTATATACATAGAACCAAACATCTGATATCTTCTTGAGCATTATTTATGTAAACAACTGAACTCGCGCATCTCCCCCGCCCATCTCCTCCCCAAACACATAAAATCAGCGCCTGGTCCATGCGCATCGTGACCACCAAGGCCTTACTTGCTGGGTGAAGAGGAAACCAAAAGGGCCCCAGAAAACGGGAAGCTCCCTCCAAACAAAGGCGTCTTCTTGGGAGAAATAGACGGGGGGTCCCTGAATGAACAAAACCCGTCCGAACCCGGGGAACCCATCTATTTCTATCCAAACTAACATAAAACGGCCACCTATTCCAAAAAGCCCATCGTGGACATCAAACAAACTCACAAACGCTTAATGCGGGAGTTGCGGTTGACTTCGATTTTTTCTCCCCGGTTCCAAAACTGCGGTATTCTGCAATTGTGTCTAACAAAATCACACGCCATGCGGGTAAGCACCATCAACATTACTAATTACCCCCCCAACATCACCAGCGTGGTATTGCTTTTGCCTTTACTTTTTTAGGCTTAGGGTTGGCTTAAGGTGGGCTTAGGGTTGGCTTAAGGTGGGCTTAGGGCTTGTTTATGGGGGGGTTCATGGGAGGGTTTGGGGCTTGTTCAGTGGCTGGCTCAGCATTGATTGAGCGTGGGTTCTAGGGCTGCGGGAGTGCGGGGTTTAGGACGGGGTTGGGGTTTGTTTAAGGTCTGTTCAGGGTGGGCGCGGGGTTTCTGCACGGTTTAGCGCATCAGCAATTTGCGGGAGATTTCAAGCTGCTGGATTTTTTGCGAGTGTGTCATTGTTGCACCTTCTTGGCGCTGGCCTTTTTCTATTCGCACTAGAGCCACGTGCTTTTGGAGCTCCAGCGGCTCGCTTCGGGGGGGCTTCAAACAAAACGGCGATTGCTTCGTGGGGCGCCGGTTTTGTGCCAGGCGCCTGCCGAGCCTCAAACTGGGTGAGACTTCGAGCGGGCGTGCCCCAGAATGCGGGGACTCGCAAAGAACGTTGCACCGTTAAATCGCAGGTTTAGTGGTGAGTCTCGGATTGGGGGTGGAATGCCCTCGGAGTAGGGCAGGTTGAAAGTTGGTGTAGAGTGGGTTCAGGGCGGTTCTTGTGTTGGTGGGTCCAAAAAACCCACCAAAAGCCACGAAAATGTGGAGAACCGCTGCCAGAAGCCACCAGAAGCAACAAAACCCTGCAAAATGCCTGCAAGACAGCTGGGAGATCCCCAAAAACCGAAAAATTGGCCCAAACTACTAAAACAAAAGCGCAAATTGAAGCGAAGAAGACAAACAGGAACCCCACAACGCACCAACCCTGAACAGGCAAACCAACGAGGAACGTACTGCAAGGGAGCAAGAAAAGGGAGTCCCAACCAAAGAAAAGACAACAAACAAGGACATCGCGTTCCCGCAAAATCAAAGAGGCACTCCCTTCCCCAAAACAGGGAGATTTAAAATAATCATTGGTAGAAAGGTAAACGTGAACAACCTCAAACTACAAACCCTCACTGAGCTGTATGGAAACAACGGGACACCTTTGGATCCTGCGCACTAAGCCTAAAACGAAATTCACACAACGAAACCAAAGGAAAAACGGAGAACCACAAGAAACCAAAAAGAAACCAACATTGACAAGGAGTACAGCAAACAGGGAAAGAAATAGAAACCCAGAAACCCAAAGGAAAGGAACGGAAAGAACCCCAGGAAAGTGGAACCAGGGTTCCGGAATTGACTACAAGGTAGACTTAAACGATGAGTTTGATTGGGAAAACAGCCACCCTTGGGCTGAATGTCAAAAGCTGGAAGCCTGAGTGGAGCTGTCTCCTTCAAGCAATTTGCGTGTTGATTTTGCCCTTCGCAGCTTGGCTGAAGGAGGGCCAAAGGGACATTGAAGCCCAGTTGAGGGGTGGCTCCCTATTTTGACACAAACCCAAACCATTTCCTCCACCCATCTAGGCTTGAGAAACCCAAAGAACACCAAGAAAAGGCGGAACAAAGGGGACCCTTAAAACCCTGTCTAAGAAGCACCCATGGTGTCTCTCGAAATGGTGGGCCCCTTGTTGGGTCGTTCCCATGGGAAAGCAAACAACCCATCTTGCGGCTCCGATTCCTATGAGAAAACGCAAATCCGTTTGGGTTTGCGAAATTGCTTTCGATTTGGTTTCCCTTTAACACGCCCAGCAAAAAGGTGCTTTGGACATCCTGGGTCTTTTCAACCAACGAAAGCACAAGCTGCAAACCTGAAACCACCAGAAGCGTGTGACTTTGATGAGGGGGTGGTTTAAAGGAGACGCCAAGGGAAAACCACCATCTTGAGGATCCCCCGAACTCTCCAAAGGTCCCCTTAAAACATCACCCCAACCGAGGGACACTCACCTTTCACGGGCCAAAAAGGTGATGCTTAAAACCGCCAAGAAGGGAAATACAGGGATTTCTGATCCTTGCCAATTTTAAGACACACCCCTAAAATTCGCAATCCATGTTTGGGGGGGGGGAACCCATTTATTGGCCAAAAGGACATCCACCAATTTTGTTAGGTCCCCCTACAAAAGTGAGGCACCCCCCTCCCAATTTGGTTGGGTGGGACTGGAACTCTTTCGGCCAAGACCCGCCGTTTTCTCAGCTGAGGGTCCCCGAACTCGCAGCAGCAGACCCGCCGCGCCAGCAGCTCCGCGGCCCAGCCGCGGCGGCGTAGCTCCAGCTGGCGCCGGCCCCGGCGCACCGTGAGCCGCGCCAGGGGGAAGACCGTGGGGGGCTTGTGGTCCGCCACAAAGACCCGCAGGTCCTCCGAAAAAACGTCCAAAAGGTCCCCAAGAAATGTGTGTGGATCAATCTGTTGAGAAAACTTCTGAACTCCAAAAAGGTCCAGTATTTTTGCTGGCTCGATCTGTTGGGAACTCTCAAAACATCCTCCAAGTCCAAGATCGCCCATTTCCCAGTTCCAAAGTCCCCTGGTTGCCCCGCGCGTCTTTTTTGGGTGGGGCCCTCCAAGCTTGCATTGGTTTTGTCCGTGTCTTCCCACCAAAACGGGCGCAACTCAGCCCCTGTCTCGTCTCTTCTCTTATCAATTCCTATCTAATAGCTGATAAAGGGAATGGGGGAAGATGATGAGATAAGATATTAATACCAGCCAGGAAGGGCCATCAAAACAGGCGTAACTCAAAAAAACAAAAAAGACGAGACCTCGTCTCGCTCCCAACGCCACCGTGGCCGGCGTCCTCTGAGCCCAAGGTCACCACACAGCGCCGGTCGCGCAGCACGGCCCAGCACGCGAAGCGGCAGTGGGGCGTCCGCTTCTCCGCGATGCGCAGCAGGTCCGCCGCAGCCGCTTTGGGCTTGGCGGGGGCCTGTGGCCTGCGGGGTTTTGGTGGGCTGAAGGGAGAAGCCGCAAAAATTGGGGGGGGGGGAGGTTGCTGCAGTTGTTTTTCTTCTAAAATCGGCAGCTTTTGTTTCCTGCCTCTCGGGATTGTGGTTCCTTGTGTCTAATAACCTTTCTGTCCTGATCAGAGACTTCGTCTCCAAGAGGTCCAGTTTGTCAGTGATTCGCAGCTCTGGAAGCACTCGTCTTCTCACTTGCGTGTGGATGCTTCACGCAGCTGCGTGGCATACTGCACGTTAGGGCAATGGCGTGTGGCCCTGCGCAACTCAATTGTGGCTACGGGAGCGCTGTCGCTGCCAGCATCAAGGTGCCAATATTCACGTATGAGGCCACCATGGCTCTGTCTGGCCGACAGGCCTTGTTCTGGTTCTGCCCTTGGTTTTTTTCTGGACCGTACAATTGGCAGTCCGCGGTCCACGCCAGACCTTGAGGGTAGCAAAACGCTTGGCCCCTTACGCGCAGCCTGGCAGGACTTGGGGCGACTTGTTTTGGAGCTCGGTCTCCTGCTATGACTGATGTTGTTAATGAAGTTGCTGTCAATGTGCAGCGGTGTGCTGCAAGCTAGTCACGACATCTCGCACCTGCGCCCCCTTCATTGCTGCACAAAGCAGCTGGACCCAAACCGCGCTGCTCACGCTGTGCGCGCACCGCTTGCCGTATTTAGATCCTGCCACAAAGATAGACAAGTTGCCTTGCAGCAAGAGGCCGGAAGAAGCCTAATTGAAAATGTGCCCTATGATTGTCGTGGAGCACTTAAGCAGATGAGGTCGCGACAGAATCGCCCGGCGCTGACACGTTGAAGAACCCAAATCAGCAAATAAGACCCTGCTTATAATCACTAGCACTAGGCCAACGTGACGCCAACATGTGTGTTTTGCCCTGCCAATCACGCATCCGGGCGACTCTGCGGGAAGTGTTTGCATGTGGTCAAGAAGGGCCAACATAAAGCCAGGATCAGCATTGTTTGCCAAAAATCCCGCACTAACATACATCTCCTAAAACTGGGTGGGGAGCTTTTGGGTGGCGTTCAACTCAAAACAAAACTGGAACAAAACCAAACCATCTGGGGGTCTCCGTAGGTAAACCCCAAATAAAGGGGTCTTGTGACATTACCGGCTTTGCCCACTTCGCCACGCAGCCTGGCGGGCCGCTCATCGATCACCTTCATCACCGCACATGCGGGCCGCACATGCGGAAGGCACTGTGCGAGTGAGGTTCCTTCGAGCCAAGGCAAATCAATATGTTGTGCACTGTTTGTGTTTACCATGTTTGTCACATGAACATGGAGACAGAAGACATTCAAGCATATCAGGTAGATATATTAGGCAAACAGAGATAATCCTGGTAACTATGACCATTGTGCCATTTACTTCTTTTGGGTTTCGTCTCGTGAGAAATTTCAAGGGGACGGACCGCTCGCGTTCAACCCCACTACATGCCAAGCCATACCTTTCCTTCTTGACCCCACAATGTGGTGGCGACCCCGAGAAATAAACCTGGTGGATGTATTTGCCGAAAGGTCCCATATGATGTAGGCATCCCCCCCCCATGCACCAACCAGAGATTATCAAACCACACACACACACACGCACACACAGTTCCCCTGTGACAAACAGGGGAAGCCGTTTTGCGGGTTGACCATTTGAACTGGTCTCAAGCCCAAGCAAAACGAGATATAGAGGGAGCCCCCTCCCAAAAAAAACAAATCTTAACCAGTGGATTTCATCTATGCCTACCCAAGCTACCCGATCGAAAGGACAACCGCTGTGGATGGTTGCGACATCCATTTCGCACCGCCCTGAAACCCAAGGGAATGATTCGATTCCCCGGTAAAACCAACAAACGCTGTGGTTTCCATGCAAACTGCATGCTGTGATTCTCCGATATGGTGCAAACGGAGTTCGCAATTGGAACGGAATATCCTTCCTCGGCTGTGGTTTCCTCTACATTATGTGGGTGAATTGTAATATGGCCATGGGTCACAATCCCGTACCCCCAGTGAACATCCCAATCCCCGCTAAAATAGACTAAAATGGGTGGTGCACCTATCCCAGAATGGTTCCCTTTTGTTTTGAACCATGGCCATATTTCACCAACCTGAAACTTGCGGTGGTTGGGGGGCTATTCCCCACAACCACCATGTGGGGTGAATTCGGTCGTGCGAGGTCGCCGACTCCGAGGCTCCGGGCCCAGCGTCCAGCGGTCGCTGGAGATACGGAGCTCCACCGCTCCGCGCAGAGGCGATAAGGTGTCCTCGTCTCATCGTTTTAGGGGACCCCTCCAAAATGGCTTCAGTTTTCCGTGTGGTCTCCCAATTTACCCCCCCCCCCCAAGGAAAGCAGCCATTTCTGGGGGCATAAAAACAAGGCTCTTTGCTTCTGGTTCCCGTGAAACTGTCAGACCGTGTTCGTACTGTCGCGCTGGGGGGGGGGTTAGTAGGCCTGAGAGCATTTGGCTGAAGCGCGCTGGAAGTTCAGGCAAAATTAGCCGCAACGCAGTTCGCAATGTGAAATCGCATTCAGCCTCACTACGGCCACGCAACAGCTACTCCCGGAGTGTCAAAATCCGTGCAAAAATCCGGTGCGCCAAATCTCGTGTTGCCCTGGCAGCTTTTTGCACGCATGGATGTGTGCATGAGTGTCCCTTTCTGCAAACACACAGTTTGCTGAAAACCCTGTATGTCCGTTGAAATATCCTTGGCCTTGCACATCATTTCAACCCGACGCAAAAGTGCAGGGGCCCCTTCCGGACCGTCCATTCCCACCAGTATTGGCGGTTTGTCCCAGTTATTGGGGTTCATTTATCCCAACTGGCGCGAAATGGATTTTGTCCACCCACAGTAGGGAGTCTTTCATTTGGGATCTACGCGCCCTTTCGCCAGGTTCTTCTTGACCGCGTGTGTCGACTTCCCGACGAATGCCCATGGCCCATGACTGCCAAGTCCTTGAGCATCCGCACACCCGTGGCCCAGAAAGGCAGGCTGAAGAGCGCCTCACTCGACTTCAAGTCCACTCAAACTTCCCAACACAGAGCGGGGATGAGGGTTTTTTGTTTAACTCACCTGAGCTATGGACCTTTGAACCCTCAACTTTCTCTTACCATTTCCATGAAACCTGACTCACCCATCTGCGTGGGCTCCTGGTTTGATTGTCTAGAAGGAACTCGTGGGTTGGTAGTACCTCAACCCACATCCCTTCTCTCCGCTCCCCTCCCTCCCCAAACAGTTGTGTCGCACAGAAACATCCCACCCAAAGGGACCTCACTTTGGCCCAGGCGATGCTCAAATGTTGAAACCGCCTTTTGAATTTAAAACCATGCCTTGCAAAAAGGGCAGAATGCCCCAACACCTGTGGGTTATTTCACCCTCCCCTCCCCCCCTTCCCCCACCCATTGAACTTCAAAAAACTAGTGATCCCCTCCCAAAAAAAACAAAAAACAAAAGAGGGAAGATTCACCGAAGCCCTCCAACCCCCCACCTCTGCACACCTCTCTGGGCGTCCGCGCCATGAAGGGCGCGCCAGCGCTCAGCACCCCGGCGGTCCAGAAGGCCGTGAAGCTGGTCCAGGCCACGCTGAAGGCCCCTCACTCCACTGGCTTCGGGGCGAACGAATCGACTTGGACATGTGGTGAGTGGGGCCAGACTCCGCCAACCAAACCAAAACAAACCAAACTCAAACCCAAACCCAAACCCAAACCCAACCCAACCAACCAACAACCAACCATTTGAGTGGAGGGCCTGACAAGTCCATCCAATGTTTCTTGTTTGAGCTTCCCTTTTAAATGGGGAGTTGCAACAAGTAAACCGATGGACAAAATAATCGGAACCGCTTCTGTTTGGGGGTGATTTCATTTTGTGGACGGACAAAACAATGTTTGAGTCGGCGATTTAGCAGCCAGCAGGGGGGTTGGAAAAGGGCGCCCTAATTCAACTGCAGTTGGTGGGTTTGGGAGGTGTTGCTTGGATTTGGGGGTAAAATGTTTTGTTGCTAGAGAGCATGTATCATAGGGGAATCATCAGGGAGCCAGGTGAAAAAGCACCCTTCCACCCTGCCCCCTGCATATCGCAAAGAAGGCGTATCGACCTGCGCAATGCCTGCGAAAATTCGCCCCCTAGCGAGGCAACTAAAATCCTCAAATCCACAAAGGACGTGTTTTTGGACCCCACCCGGCCTCGTATTCGATTCTTCGAACCAGTTGCTCTGGACCCTGTGACCCGCCTAGCTCCACATTCACCTTGCCCGGAGGGAACAGCACCTGGAGCTCTCCGCCCTCGCGCTTCACAGCGATCTGCGACCTCGGGAAGGAGAATCGCCCGCGCGCAACCCTTTCAAGTGCTTCCTTGGGACGAATTTTTGGACGTGTTTTCGGTTTGGGGAGGGGGGGTTCGAGGGGGGGTTCTGCTTCGGACAATTGGTCGGTGGCCTGGCTTTGCTCATTTCCGGCGGTTTCTCTTGTTTGTCATGGCCGCTGTTCTGCCGGCTGTTTGCGAGGGGCAAAACGTGTGGATGTGTCTTTTCTGAGGGTGCCCTTTTTGAGGTGGCTCTACAGGAAGGTCGAATGGGGAACCCCTGGAAAGACAAATGCTTGTCCCACCTGCCGCGGGTCAGAGCTGAAAGGCCGCGGCCCCCTCGGCGGCTCGACGGTGACTTCGGTGGAGACCTATGGGCCATTCGAAGCTGGGGCAAACGGGGCAAACGGAGCGCGTTGAAAGCATCCCCAGCCTCCATCGGCTCGCCGCGCAAAAAGCTCAAGGCCTCACGGGCCAAAGAAGTGGAGGGCCAAAAACGGCCAAAGGTCGAAGCGCAGGTCAGTGAAGTGCATGGTGCCAATGCTGCGCCATGTCTGAAACTCACGTACCCGAAAATTGGGCACAGCCTTTTGCTGAGGAAACCAGAAGGAGCCCATCCATTTGTAAGGGCCGTGTTTGGACTGCGTCTGTGCGAGCAAACCAAAGCAACGGTCACCTACTATGTGCCTCGCCGCCCCAACACACTCGGCCTCTGCCGCGGAGCTAAACCGATCCTCTGGCGCCGGCGCCAGCCTCGTTGAAAGGCATGCCAAAACCGGGTGGCCATGGAGGGAACAAGTACTTTGGTTAGTTCCAAAGGGGAACCCTCGATGTTTGGCTCCTCCCATTTTACCCTCCAACCAGCGCACAAGGGGCCTGTGAGGTCAAAATATGGCCCTTTTGGGACCGGAGCCGGCCGCCTTTGAAAGATGCAAAAAGAGCCCCCTAACTTTGACCCCCCAAAAGGTCCCACACGCCAAAGAAGGTTCTTAGTTGGAGGAACCACTCCAATGAGGACCTCGACACAGCGATTGTGGACCCCTTTCTCCTTCAAAGGCGGCAAAAAACTTCACCAGACGTCCACCAACGCGCTTCTACTGGAAAAGCAGCGCCTCCCACCCTCCGATACCCAAATGTCGATAGTGATAGTGACAGTGTTGCGTAGGCGAAGCGAGGTGAACTTGGCAGAACCAGCCCCTTGTCCCTCACACCTTGCATTGAGAGGCTGTTCTTGTCACCGCATGGGTTAATTCAACAAGCCCAAAGCACCTCGCCATCCCTTGCCGCTTGCAGTTTGGCGAAAGCAATGCAGCCTGAGTCCAACTCGCATCAACTTGCCCTGATTGGCATGGTTAGGTTGGGCGTCCCAATGAACTCCAGAAAAGCACCCCCAAATGCTCAAATCCCCAACTCAAAGCACCAGTCAAGGCTGAGGTCCCAACATCCTCTCCAGCATCCTGGCCAGCCAGAGCTCGTTCCTCTCCCAGACGGTGCCCACCAGAGCTTGCTGGAACTTCACCTGTGAGGTTTGATCAACTCGCCAACTCGACTGGATGCCCCTGACATCCGGATCTTCAGATCTTCGTCGGCCAAAAATAGGTCTGTCTCAAACAGGAGCCGGCCACCGGAGTGTGAACGCTGGATTGGACCTCCTCGAGTTGATTTGGATTCGAAGTAACCCATTTCAGATGCACAAACACCATACAATCAGCATGGATTCCCAAAAATTTGGGCCCCCCAAAGTTAAGGTCCTTTTGGTCTCTCCTTGGCACCATGAAACCAGCCCTAAGCACTCAAGCGGCCGGGAGTCAGTCCGCGGTCGCGGTCTCGCCTGGAGCCGCTCCTGAGGCAGCGCGCCGGGCCTCGGGAAAGGCCCATCGCCGCCCGATGTTTCGGCCATGTAACTTGCAATGTGTTGGGAGTCTGGTACTGCTTTCCGATGTTTGAGGAATCCCACTTCAAGTGATAGTAATCCCACGTCGGAAAAGCGACTTGACAATGCACCACAAGTGGAGAAGTCCACTTGGATGGCAGCATGAAGCCGCAAACTATACCACAAACGCTTTCCGAAACACGGCCCAGCCGAGTCGTTTGAACTCCGCGTCCGCTGCTCGAGGCCGGCGGCGGCGAAGAGCAGCGTCGCTCCGACGCCTCACGAGACATCCACCAAGCCTATGGCCCAGAGAGGGAGCCGTTCGGAAGCGAGAAGCGACCCCGTTGCACATCAGCCCAAGAGCAAAGTCACCACAAGGTCACCCCTTCGACCCTTCAACGGGCCCAAAAGGTGATGCCTAAAACCACCACACAAGGGGGGGAGAGCTCGTCTTTGCCGGACCTGAGTCTGGTTTGGGCCCGTCCCTTGCCTCTCTTCACTGACCGGTGTTCTGGCTGAAACGCATCCGCTCTTGCATGGCCAAATTGGGCTCGTTTCAACGTCAGGGATCTCCGAGCCCTTTCTTGGCGTTTGCTTTTACCAGTCCCAAAATAGCAGGCTTCATTTCGTCTCCTTTTCCACTCCACTGTCTCCACCTGGTTCGTTGCCTGCTGGCGTCTTTTGGCCCAACCACCCAACACACACACACACAGGCGCACATTGAGGCCGCAGCTGTACAAATCCGACCTCGTGCTGGAAGTGCAACAAGAACCCACACTGCAAAGCACTTTCTGGCTCGTGAAAACAACTGGGAACACAACAATACTCCTAACCGATTCAACTGCGATTCAAATGGTTGACAAATAAAGAGGATTGTTGGCTGAGGTGATTCCCTCATTCCCACTGAGAACAAGCAAAGGCATCTTTCAATATCAGGCTTTGCTGCTTCGTCCCTTCGGCTGATCTTGGCACCCAGTTGCAAAGCCGTCGATACAAGGACTCAGGCTCTTCTCGAACGGGCAAGCAAGGGCGGCCTGGGAAAAATGAGAGGCACATCTCCTGTTGTCCTTTTTGGACAATTGGAAACATGGCGGCAACTTGGCACCCAGGGAAAAGCATGTTGCAACAACCTCATGGACAAATCCCTTCAGCTTGTCCAGGAGCTTCCTTTGTCGCCACGAAACTTGTAAAATGAAAGGACCTGAGACTGTACAGCATCCCTCCAACCTGATCCCCCCGAACTCTTTGGATGCCCATGTGTATACATATACATATATACATATATACATATCTACATATATACATATATACATATATACATATATCTACATTATCATAGCATTGAATGTTTCCACATCAAAACCCGGGACCCATGTCAAGAATCAAAGGCAACCCCCCCTAGCCCCTTCCCCATCACAACTTTGATGATTTCGTGAAAGTGCCTGTGATAAAGAAAATGGCAGCCTACGGTATCACAGAAAGTGACCGTAGACCCAAGAGTCTCCGCAACTATTTCTAGTTGAGACTGTCCCTTAACTTGCCTTCCCTTACTCAGGTATTCAACCAACTTCAGTAGGCTATACCCATGGCAACGAGACGACCACCCCAGTTACCCACCACTTGTTACCTCCTGAAGTTGGTGGCACACGATCCCCGGGTTACGGCCCTTGAGGACCCGAGCTTTGGAGAGAAGGAGTTGCCAAAGGACTCGGGGGCCATGTAGCCGAAGGTCCCGGCGGCGGTCCTTCGAATGGGAATGGGAGGGGAGGGGTACCTCCGCTACTTGGGTGGCTTGTCTTTTCTTTGAAGTTGCCCCTTTTCTGTGGGCTTTTCAGGCGAACTCAAACACATTTTGGGGGTCACCCTCCTGCCCACGTTGTGATGGAACTCACAGGCTCCCTGTCTTTCAGGATCCCTTGCTCAGATTCCATGTTAGTGGTCCCCGATTTTGGAAAACACTCTATTGGAGATGTTGAAACAGCATTGGGGTCAAGAACCATGGCAGCCTTTTTGGACACTGGTTGAAGGTGGCACCACATGTCAGGACCTTAAAAACAAGCCCTGCAGTGCAAAACCTGACAACTAGTCAGAAGGCCAAACAAAAGGAGAAGCCGCTGGGGAGGATTCTGTTGAAGGCTCCAAGCAAGCGCAAAATCATCTCAATGTGTTGCTCCTGGCTCTGCTTTGCATGACACGTCCCAACAAGCTGGTTTTCCACTAAGTGGGCTAGCGGCGCCTGGTGCCGGAGCCCAGCACTGCAGACCCGAAGTCCACCAGAAAGATCTTCCACCTGCGCCGCTTTCACACTGCGAAACGGACACCCGCAACCCTACCGGCCCCTCGTATGTCTGGGGACGTCTTTAGCTGGCGGTGGTTTGGGAAAGCTTGTACGAGCACCAGGCTTTCCAGAAACAAAGCGTGTGGTTTGCTTTCAGGGGCATGGGCTTTCTTGGGGTTGGTCCCTGTGAAAACTCGTCATTTTTCTCTGGTTTCAGGCTCTGAAGTCAGAAACCCTGAAATGGGGTGTGACTTGTGAGCAACCTGGGAGCGACAACTGTAGCTGAAGCCAACTCCTACAGCATGTGCACAAGTCAAGAATCATATACACGTCAAGACAAAGCCCAACAAAGAATCAGTTGATACCCTTAGTTTTACCAAAATGCCCGGACCAAGCACCCTGTGTGACAACAGCTTCACCCCAACCTTGGTTCCGGCCGGCCGTCTAGACGGCATCATACAAATCCAAGACCATGCACGTACGCGCACACACACACACACACACTTGATATGAGACGGCAAAACTGACATGTACACCCCCGAGCAACTGGAAGGTGAAAAGTGGAGTTTCGTCAGCTTACCTTCCCGATCTGTTCGCTCACCGCGGCTACTCGTCAGTGCCCATGACTACCGCGACGAGGTACTGAGAAAGGGGGTCGGTTTGCTGGCATGGGCATACTCCAATACAGAAAGAGAGGCACGACCGCAGAACCCCTTAGGAACAGGGGGGCCACACACACACCCCCCGCAGGGGGGAAAAAAGCCGCCTCCATCATGATTCTCGATGGGTGATTTAGTCCGTTTGTGGAACTCCTGCCTATGCTCAATTACCCGCGGTCATTTTGACATGTAGCATCACCGCCTAGGTTCAGGTGCATTGGTTCAAGATTGTTGCCTTCTGATGCTGTTCCTTCACCTTCCTGAGGCGCTCCAGGCTCTTCCAGCGCTGCGTGACATCCGCGATGGACCGGTTGAGCTTCTTGGCCAGCGATTTGTACGAGTACTTGGACCGGTTGTTGGCTTTCAGGCTGCAAAGCTGCTGGTCATCTTCCTCTGTCCAGGCGCGAGGTACTTCCGGGGGAGTTCCTGGGTTGCCGGCATCGGAGTGAGCACGAGCAGGAGGTTCAGGAAGGGATTCAGGAGAGGAGAACAGGCCCGCGCAAGGAGAGACCGGAGCTGGCGCTGGAGCGCGAGGTGCCGGACGTGCAGGAGGTTCCGGGGAATTCGTCTTCTCGGAGGATGTATCGCGGCATCGCTTCTTCTTTGTTCTGCGTCGATCGGTCCCACCCTTGTCCATGATAGAACTGGGAATATTGGCCTTCTTGATGCTCAGCTGACCAGCATAGGCGTGCGCCATGGAGCTCTTCGGGCGCGGGTCTATAGCCTCGTTGGCGTCCCCCGTGAGGATGCCGTAGGACAACGACTTGGGGTTAGCCACTGCGCTGTGCTTGTAGTCCACGTGTAGCTGGAGTAACTGAAAGTCGACTGGTGGTGGAGGGTCGGCCAGATCCTCCGAGTTGACCGAATTCAGAATCCCGGGGCCAGGTGGTTCCACCTCATCGAATCCAGCATGGCGGGTTGACTGAGCGCGGAAGGTCAGGGCGAAGTTCTACTCTCTGCTTCCAGTATACCGCATTGGTCTGCGAGAAGTGGGTGAAGGTGTACATGTTTGGGTGGATGTGCCAGCGTCGTAGTCGGCGTCTGAGTTCTGTAAGTGCATGTGTGGGATGGCCGTAGTGATGTATACATCGGACTGCGGGTTGACTGAGCGCGGCAGGTCAGGGCGAAGTTCTACTCTCTGCTTCCAGCATACTGCATTGGTCTGCGAGAAGTGGGTGAAGGTGTACATGTTTGGGTGGATGTGCAAGCGTCGTAGTCGGCGTCTGAGTTCTGTAAGTGCATGCAACCAGGTCATGCATATAGTCACTTGACGATGGCCCGTAAGGTTGGTCTCGATTGCGGTTCGGGTTGTTTAGGGTTGTTCAGGGTTTCCAGGAGGGGCCCCACGGGGAACCAGCAAAAAGAGCCAACACACAGGAAAAACAAAGGGGACCTGAACAGGACAAGAGGGGACCAACGCAAAAAACACCAAAGGGATCCAAAACAGGCCGAGTTTTAGGGAGCAAGGCAAGGGGACCAAAGCACCAAAGCGGGCCAAGGTTAGGGGACCGGCGCAGGAAAAAGGACAAAAACACAAAGCCAAGTTTAGGGAGCCGACAGGGAAAAAGACGAACAGAGCCAAACCAGGCCACGTTTAGGGGACCAGCGCAGCAAAAAGACAAAAGGAACCAAACCAAACCAAAAGCCAAAACTTACAGAGCGTAAGACCAATTGAGGGACGGCTGATAAATGCTGATCAGGGCATGCTCTTGAGTCCAGGTGACCGTGTGGTCGGGGTCGATCAGGATGACCCAGGTGGCAAACTCATCATAGTTGCCGAAGTGATGCCACCATCTGAGTGCTGGCTCAGCATAAAATGAATTGCCCATGTGTGGGATGGCCATAGTGATGAACCATGAGCAGTGTGGCTAGGGACTCGGCCCACATGGACAGTTGCTTGTTGACCATCGGCATGTTGAGAACTGCTGCGGTTGGTGAATGCAACCAAGTCATGCATATAGTCACTTGACGATGGCCCGTAAGGTTGGTCTCGATTGCGGTTCGGGTTGTTTAGGGTTGTTCAGGGTTTCCAGGAGGGGCCTTACGGTGAACCAGCAAAAAGAGCCAACACACAGGAAAAACAAAGGGGACCTAAACAGGACAAGAGGGGACCAACGCAAAAGAACACCAAAGGGATCCAAAACAGGCCGAGTTTTAGGGAGCAAGGCAAGGGGACCAAAGCACCAAAGCGGGCCAAGGTTAGGGGACCGGCGCAGGAAAAAGGACAAAAACACAAAGCCAAGTTTAGGGGACCGACAGAGAAAAAGGAGCCAAAACAGGCCACGTTTAGGGGACCAGCGCAGCAAAAAGACAAAAGGAACCAAACCAAACCAAAAGCCAAAACTTACAGGGCGTAAGACCAACTGAGGGACGGCTGATAAATGCTGATCAGGGCATGCTCTTGAGTCCAGGTGACCGTGTGGCCGGGGTCGATCAAGATGACCCAGGTGGCAACCTCACCAGCGAAATAGCCGCCTCCCAACGTGGGTTCAGGGATGCCATAGTGTTTGGCAGCATTTGACTGCAATGGTTTTCAACTGCTCCACTGTGTCGGATGCCAGCTCCTGCTTGATGAGATCAAGGTAGGTCGCTTGGTTGGACAGCGTGCGTTCGTGTAGCCATGCCTTGAAGACCTTGTCCGTGAGGCTGGTGGGAAGTGGTACCTGTTGACCTTTGGGATTTCCTTGACGTAGAAGTTCTGAGTCTAGCGTGATATCCGGGGCAGTCTCCGGGGTCTTTCTCTTTGCCTGTCGTCGCTTAGGGGCTGGATCAGCCTCTGGAGATGGAACTGGTAGGGGAGGTCCTTGAGCATCTGAGTTGGCCGCATTGATGTAGAGGGACTGGTCAGAGCGGCCGGGCGTGGGGGTCCAGGACACGGCATTGGAAGGTGACGAGGATGGCAGTTCTTATCCGGTGTAAGAATGATGCCCTTGTTCTTGTAGCACTCCCGCTGTTGCTCCAATTCAGTGGCGAGTGAGGTTCTCCTGCTTTGCGGGCTGCAACGACTCCATGAGATCCACGATTTTGAGCGCAAGCGGCTCCATAAACTGCATAGCTTCATTGCGCTTGTCTGGCGCATTGTCCGCGTGGAGAGAGCGAGCTGTCCTGTCGATGTCGACCTCCCTGCCTCTCAATGCTTTGAGAATGGATGTCAATAAGACTGCCTCGGCTATCGTCTGAGCCATGACTGGTGTGCTGTATCGCCCATTTGACAGCGCTCGTAATGCGTGATCTCCTGCTCCTCCTCGAAGAAGTCGTGTCAGTGGAAGATCCAGGATAGCTGTTCCTGCGAGCCCAACCCTTCTGGACCACTGAGTAGGCTGAACGTGACGGTACAGCTGCAGACCACGGACCTCCGTCTTGTCGAGGAAGATGTCATCAGATTGGAAGGTGCTGGGGAGTAGCTGCGAGTGTCGAGGCTGAGTGTAGATTGGAAGGTGCTGGGGAGTAGCTGCGAGTGTCGAGGCTGAGTGTACTGCGTTGCATCACCTTGGCCTAGAGGTGCCCGAACTGGAGGTTGAACTGGCGGTGCTGGTGGTGGAGGACGAAGACCTGTCTGCATGTGGTTTGTTCCACCACCGTGATAGTTGTAAAACTGACCGGGAGGTTGAGGAGGAAACTGGTGGGCCATATGTGGGGGTCGAGGAGGATTGACGCGAGGCGCTGCTTCCTCTTGAGGTTGATGTTGCAAGGGTTCCATCCGATTGGAGCTCAAATATACCTCCTGCTGGGACTGCGGAACCGACCATGATGGAAGATACGAGGATCCCGGATGCGAAGAGGAGGAGGGTGCCGATGTCGCCGGCCATGAATAGTTCCACTGAGAAGCCATCACGAGATGGGAGTTTGCCGTCAACACTGCTAATGGGTTAAAAGTAGTTAAAAGCTAGGGATACGCCACACATTGCCGAGACAGCAGACATTGTCAAAACGGCACCCGGATTTCAACCAGGCTAGGGCAGACATCAGGACGAATGACAGGAATCCAGGGCCTCAATGCAAGCTTGCTCTCCTCCCGATCGTAATCGTCCAACGACACTTGCCTCCGGGATCACCATCCAACACTTGCCCGACACATAGTGGATGACATCAGGACGTTCACTGGAATCCAGGGCCTCAATGCAGCAATTGACAGGTGCCGACAGCGCGTCCAAACAACAGCAATTGGGCCATGTTAAAAGACATGCTCCAGTTCTGGCTCATCGTGCGAGCAATTTCTTCAGCGTCATAGTCGGCGTGTCCAGTGATCTTCCAGCCCTGGGCGTAAAAGGCTGGGCACTCCGAGGAGTGCTGCCGGGAAGGATGGATCTGTCGGCTCCGCAGGATGCCTCGAGTACCTCCGACACTGGATGCTGGATGCGTGAGTCCAGAGCAGCATGGGTCGCGTCTTCGTCGGTTCTTTGAGCCGAACTGTGGCGCCAAGGTAGGGGACGGTCAGCATGAACCAATGCGGGGTGATCTTATAAAAGTGATGGTCCGGGTTGACCTTCGCATAGTTCAGAGTGGAGTGCTGAGACGGTATGCCGGCTGCATTCAAGGTAGCGGCCACATAGTCCATCTGCTCCTGATTGACCGGGATCCCATCGCGGAGATACGGTGCGGCAAGCACCTGAAGTTCGTTCCTCCAGGGGTCAGACTCCGGGTTGGGAAGCAGGATCAGCGGTGGGTTCGCCTGCGGATTTGGGCGTAGTTGCATGCTCCTCGATTGCTTCTCGGTCGTCGGGATGAGGCTTTAGTTGCCGTAGGCGCCCGGGATGAGGACTTGGCTGCTGTGAGCGCCGACACGGCAAGATCCGATGCTGCCGTGATGGAGTTGTCCGATGTTGAGTCCCTTCGGGAGATCGGTGGTGGCGTCCTGGAGCGAGCTCGACCTCGCCGCTGTGGGGGCACTGACTTGGAGTAGGGGGAAGCGTTGTGGGAACGTGACCGATCTCCCTCCGTTGTGTGGCGTGACCTGGATGGTGGGTTGGGCGGTGGAAGCATCTGACCTGATGGGGTTGCCGTAGGGATCGGTGCGATAGGGGTCGGTGCTGTGGTCATAGGTGGGCATGCTGTAGTTGAAGCTGTTGGGGTAGTTGGCGTCATTGGAGTCATTGGAGTCATCGGTGTGGCCGGGCGTGCTTTCACCAGGATGTGCGGCAGGGGGCCAGCTACTGACATGCAGTGTAGGGATCGATGCCGATGCGTCGCCGGGAGCAGGAGCCGGAACCGTAGGTTTGGTAGCCCTTGAAATGCTGGACACCGCGCAAGATATGCTAGAAACTGGTGTCACAAGCGCACTCCTGCTCGGTGATGCTGTCTGGTGCACTGGTGACCTGGGCGGCGTAGGGCCGGCAGTGTTCCTGGATGCCTTGGCCATGGGGCCTGCTGAGTTCGACATCGGACCTGCGTTGGGGCGAGGCATCTGTTGCCGACAATTGCGAGCCAAGAGCAAGCTGACGGCGTCATGATTTCTCACCTGATGTGTCGGGTGGTCTGGTGGGTTGTCAAACAGTTGGTCCGACAGAAAAGGTTCACGGAAACAGTCTGGGGTGCCGGAAGGTCTGGGGGAAGTCCAAGCCTGTGTGGAGGAGGTCAGCTGGAACAGTCAAGCGTCACGAGCGACAAGGTCCGGTAACTGTCTGTAGAAAATGTCATTGCATGAGTCGGAACAGATGCCCACAACAGGGATCAAGACACTGACCGAAGCCCGGACGCAGTGCCTAAACACACTTGATATGAGACGGCAAAACTGACATGTACACCCCCGAGCAACTGGAAGGTGAAAAGTGGAGTTTCGTCAGCTTACCTTCCCGATCTGTTCGCTCACCGCGGCTACTCGTCAGTGCCCATGACTACCGCGACGAGGTACTGAGAAAGGGGGTCGGTTTGCTGGCGTGGGCATACTCCAATACAGAAAGAGAGGCACGACCGCGGAACCCCTTAGGAACAGGGGGGCCACACACACACACACACTCACACACACACACACCAAATAAAATGAATATGCAAACGCAAAAACACCTGCACATACAAATGCAAACACAAATAGAAATATACAAACAACCTACAACCCAAATCTCGGGCTCCTATGTTTTCCTTCCAAAGGGCGCGTGTTCGCGTTTGGTATCTCCGGGGAAGAATCTTCTGCCCGCCTGCGCTCCGAGGAGTTCCCGGGCACCTCCTGAGGCAGTGAGGAACTGGGAGCGGGGTTGGAGGGCTCATGTATGCGGTTACAATACTCCTGAGGTACCCCAATTTCCCAGGCAAGCCAGACATTTTTCTTTGGTGCTGACCGATAGACAGACACCTGCACCAGTTGGGATGGATGAAACCCTATGAAAACAAGAGGAAAAGCCGGATATGAACTGGTGCGAAGTGGATTTTGTCATCAATCCACAGAGACGTAAGTAGCTGGACGTGGCTTATGCCTTGGAGCAAGCGGGGCACATGTCTGAAGACCTTGGCAGAAGGTTGGAAGACAGTTCCTCCGATGGAAGATCAGAGGCAAGCGCCAGCCGAAATGCCTAACCTTGAGATCTGTGGTCCTTGCTACGTCCGACAATAAAGCTTTGAAAAGAAAACAGACCTTTTTGGTCAAACTGTCCTTTTGGGACAGTGCCCCAAACATTTCCATGTTTGTCTGCAGCATTCCTTTCACCAGGCTGTCTTTTGCACAGCTCCCCTCCGCCACATAGCCTAGGTGAGCCGTGCTTGACTCAGCAGGGGCTGCCGCCCCCCAAGAGATGAAATTGAACCTGAAACCGGCGACCAAATGTGCTCAGGGCTGATCCTTGGTGGGAACTCCAGGCATTTGTACCCACCGGTTGGCATTGGATGCAGCAGCCCAGTGATCCGCTGGGTCGGAACGAGTCCTCTAAGAGGATGTTCGCCGGCTTGATGTCCCGGTGTACCTGGGGGGGGGGGGCGGAAAAACAACAACGACAATGTCCTCCCAAAACCCAGGGTGCTGTCTAAATGTTTGAGACACCTGACAATCAAAAGGTGCCTAGAAAACAAAACGAGGCCAAACAACAAAAGGGGTGGTACTACCGCCGTATTGACAACTGTTGCTCCCAGTGCAAAACAAATCTACCCGAATCGATTTGCTCTGCGACTCGACGAATTGGCGCACTACGGGAGGCGCGAAGCTGGCCAGGTGCACGCAAACCTCACGGAAACCGTGAAACTCTGGTTCCATGGGACCTCTCAAAGTACTGTGGATGGACGAAATCCTGCTCCACTATGAAACCATAGGAAACCATGCTTCCTTGGTATTTACAGGGGAATCATCAGTCCAGGGTTTTTGAGGTGTTGCAGGATTTCGTCCATCCACAGTATGGCCAACGCCGAGCAGTTCATGTATTCGAAAGGCCACGGTGGAAGTCTCATGGGGAACAAGAAATGGGACGCTGGCAAGCGGAGATTTGGAGCGGGGGCCATCAACAGCAACCTGTCTAAACAAACCCGTGGGCATCGCAAAACAAGGCTACCTCAAGAGCCGTATGTTCACAGTACGCAGGTTCATGAGTCCCAAAGCCAAAATGCGAGCCGTTTGGCAACGAGCTCCCGACATCCAGAAGCGTCTCCGTCAAGAGCCGGAGATTTTCCGGAGTGGCTGCCTTGTGACGCGTTACCAGGCTCGAGCCGTGAAACTGGCATGATGGCCAGGTGGGTGGATAGATTAGCCTCGAAGTTGTGGCTTGGAGGCAAGGCATGTTCATGAGGTTTCCTTCACTTGAGCTAGGGCCAGCCGTACCGAGGGTTCGCAAGAACCAAGCCAAACCCGAGATTTCTTCGTTCCCTTCGGAGGACTGTCGCTGCCTCTCTGGCTTAATTCTGCCCCTCTCCCGCTGATTTCCTGCAAGCTCTGAAGGTGGAGTCTTACTCGGCGAGATCGAGGCGCGCGGGGGCATGGGGGCGGGAGGCGGGATCCTATGATTCCTGCTGCAAAGTCTGAACTGGTCCAGAACATGTGCGCTTTCCTGGGCGCCCGCCCAAACCTCTCGGCTTACAGCAAAACGAATCTCCACTAACAAGCCCACAGGTAGAATTGAAGTTCAAATGTATAACGGCAATTATGGTTTGGAACTCGGGAAAGAGCGTTGCGAGGAACTCGGGAAAGAGCTAAACCAGGTGGGGGCAGAGCAAACGCCCCAAAGCCTTTCCGGTTGTTGCTTTAGGTACTGTTTAGGGGGGCAGAAGAAGCTAAACCCCAGAGATTCTTTGCCATGACGCTCTTTGAACGTCTTCAACCGCCCTCACCCAATCCGATGCTGTGAGCTGGGTGCATCCGACCCATCGCCCACTTCTCACCTGAGCCACGGCCTTTTTTTCACCGAGCGCCCGAAATGGTCATGGGTGCCTGTTTTTGAGGGCACCCTCTTTGGGGTGATGTCTACTGCTGCTTTACCCACCCCATTAGGAGACACCATTGGATTCTTCACGCGTCCTGCGGGTTTTGGCGAACATACCGTGTGCCATCAGAACCTTTCATGGTGGCTACAGATCCCTCAGATGGTGGTACCATTTCGGTACCGTTTCAGTCCACCATGGGCAAATTACACAAAGCATTTTTCGAGACAAGAAATGCACCCAAGGAAAGAAACCAAACCCCTGAGGTTGCGATGAGATTGCCCATGTTTCCCATCCCCGCTCGAATGTGTGATCAAAATCCCGAGGGCGACGTTCAAATGACGAACCCCAATCTCATGGGTCTTTGAAAAGTCTCCAGTCCCGTCGCACAAGTTCCCTAAAGGGTCAATGGGGAGAGCCCGTTTCCCCGCCTCCTCTTCCAACGTCTTGCCCCGCACGATGTCGGAGACTAGACCTGCAACCGAGCGCAACCTGTTGGACCCTCCTTTTGCAGTGTGACCTGCTATGGGCACTGGTTAAAGTGACCGTTCTTTGGTGCTATCAAAGGTATCAACATCACTTTGGAGGAGATCTCATTCAAAACAGCTAGGAGGATGATCTTTGCGTCAGGTCACTTTCAACCTGGGTAGGAGTTTGGCACAACATTCGTTGATGAGGTTCTAGTCTCATGCATGTTGAGGTACGTGTTTGAAACCTCCAACAAATTGGGAGACCCCATGGTTGCACTGCCACAAGGTTGCTTTGTGCGCATGAAACCTGAAAGGAGCCCCTCAAAAGATTCCTACTACAAATGAAAGCGTTGAGGCATGATCATTCCCGGGGGTCACTCAATCCCCCCAAGTACGGGGAGGCTGTTTTGTGATTGACTTCATTGCCGGACGATATTGTATTACCGCAAGAAACCCGATACACCTTTAAAACCGACATCTGTCAAAACCAATGGGAGACCATCACTGAACCAGTCTGGTGACCTCTCACCGTCATCCGCCTAGATCTTGACCGCCTGGATGGTCGTGCACCAGCGAGCCGTGGTACACAGGGACCCCCGGATGCCGCAGCCTCAAGTTGCGATTTGACCTGTGGGCATGCCCCAAAGAACCGGGCAGCCCACAAAAAACATGAAAAGAAGGCCTGCCTGAAGTTGCTTGCAAAAATTGACACTGGGAGTGCCCACCAAGTCTCTAAACTGCTCAGTGCAGCCACTTTCGCTGGGCTCTGAGGGAGGGATGGCAGGGCTATCCACAGTATCTTCCCAGCGTCCATTGGGAGGAGAAAGCCACCCACTTTCGCAACTGGCAACTGCTAACCTGCCTCTGCAGCACAGAGGCCTCCCTCTCCAGCTTGTCCATCATTGTCCAGCCGTCCTGACCGCAAAATTGGGAGCCCTCTTTGAGGGCGATTAAAGAAATCCAAAAGGATTTCTTTTTTGCAAGGGTGCTTTTTTTTGGGAGACACCAATGTCGACCTTTGACCCACTTGCCGGACACCTACACGGCATCTCAGCCGCATCTCTGGTTCACGAAACTCCCGATTGATCTGGGGTTAGTCAATGAACATTTTACGAAAGCCAGATTTGACCCTGCAAAAGCACATATATCGGTGTGGCGTTTCTTCGGGAACCCCCCAGATGGCTTCGGTTTTCCTGTTCACTTCGCTTTAACCCCAACCAAAAGAGGGTTCGCCACAACAAAAAACGAGCCACCCACATTGTTTCCGGTGGGGATGCCACATCCAATAGCTGCATCTCAAGGGATGCCCAGGTCCGAAAGTGCACCCAGAAAACAATTGAGAAAACAAAAGGCAGGTATTGAGGGGCTTTTGTTGGGGTACCCTTTTCATCTTGATTTCCCTTGAAAAACCAAAGGAACCCCCACCTTTTGGGGGCCTTTCGTCTCGGGCAGTGTGGGCGCCTGCAGCCTGATGAGCTTCAGAGCCACCACTTCGCCATCCCTCAGCCCCATGGCCTCACAAAAGCGAAACGCGCACCACACGAGTCGCAGAAACGAACAACTCACAACAAAAAATTGACTGCACGCAAACACGCAAACACGCAAACAAACAAACAAACAAACAAACAAACAAACAAACAAACAAACAAACAAACAAACAAACACAGGAGTCCTTTTGGGGTCGGGCTTCAAGCAAAGACAAAATATGCAAACCCAACCAGCCACTCCTCCCCCCCCTTCCCCGGGTATTTTTGATAACCCATCCTCCCTGCTGGGTCGGGGGGTCGGGAGATTATCTTACAAAGTTCGGTTGACTACAATGCAGATCTCCGGCGGTCGAAACCGAGCTCTCCTGATTGACTGGCTCTGCAAAAGTTCTCAACTGTTGCTAGGTATGGAAACAATTGCCCCAAAAGCGTGGAAGCCATTTTCCCCCGTCTCCCAAATGAACCGTTGTTGAAAGGGATGACAACAAACCAGCCTCATCGCAGCGCTCTGTGGCGGCTGCCTTGTGCCGCTAAGCTTTCGCGCGTGAGCGGATTGTTGAGCCACGGTCGAATCTCCGCATTGCTGAATTGACCAAAAAACGTATCCCCAATGGCCCAATGGCCCAAGGCACCTTCAGTGAGCTCTGACAATTCAGCCCTCTCGTATGACTCTCTAAGCGGGGAGCTTCAAAGACTGTTGAAGGCTGAAGGATCGTTTTCGCACATGCAAGCTTATGGGAACTAGGCAATCTTCCTTGTACCCCAAGAGTACATGGGAACATTGGATATTTCGACCTGGTTTTTGTCGAGTTTTGGGTGTTTCGAACCTTCTGCCCAAAACAACAACTAGACTCCTACAGTGAAAGCAGCAGTCGGTCGGCATCGAGTTGCACCGTATGTATCCTCTCTTTCGCCTAGCAGATTTCTAAACCAAACGGCAGCTACAATCAACAAAGCAGCCGCAAAAGGGTCGGTGAATGTCAAAAACGCAAAGGAAGCCTGGCTACCTCTTCACCGTGAATCAACCCGGCAAGAGCATTGTTCCATTTGAACCTGGCATTTTAGGTGGCTTTCTGCGTTTGAAACGCGCCCCACAAACGGCACCAGAAACAAACAAACGGGGGGTTCCCTCTTCGTTCTCACTCCCAGATCTGAGGGTTGCCGCTTGCCAAGTGGTGCCGAAGGACCCAGTGCCCAGGGGCTCCTCGGGCGAAGCTTTTGGGAAAATGGATAAGTTTCCCTAGTAAATGGAATACACCAATCCAAGCCAGTGGAACCCATCGAACCAAAAGGGACACCTATGGTTGAGACTCCTTGAGTTTGTGTCCATCGAAAACGGAGGGGCTCCCCCCCCCCCCTCAACCGACATGGGCTCCAGAGGATATCCACTGCTGGACGAGACCGGCTCTGCAGAGGTTGACAAGCTAGGGCCAGCATTACCCCCGAGACAACAACCTTCCTGGATGCGGTCGCAAACCAACACAATCCGGAACCTACAAGTCAGAGAACCCCCCCCCCCCCGGGCAAAGAATGATCATTTCCTTACGTAAAGGATTCGGAACCACACTTAAGGAAATTGCGCGGTTCTGCGGATTCATCTGAAGCATTCAATGAGAGCCTCCCCAGGCTCACAAAATACGACTCCCGTTGTCCTGCAGCAGAAATCCGCCCACCTGGCGCGCAGGCTGCACTTTCTCGGGGCACCAAAGTTTCCACTGGAGGTAAACAGAGTTTTGTTTTCCTTCTTGCTTCGGCGGCAAGTGGACTTGGGGGTCTTTGGTTATTTGGGTAATGGTGGGCCTGCACAGCAACCTCAGCTTCCCTGCACTTGGCGGCTTGGTGGTTTAGCGTTTCGGGGGTCACTTCTCATTTGACCCTCAAAGGGGGTGAAGTGGAAATCCAAACCACTCCAAACCGCCAAGGGCCATCTGATTGCAGGAAACCACTTAAGGGAAGGATTCAGCATTGCCCAACTGCGGCAAACAGGCGCCACCGCTGAAATGGATCGGAATGGATCAGCATAAGTCTTGTCGGTGCCTTGCGACGGTTCTACGGAAATACGCGCTGCAGGCGATATTGCAGGCAACCAAAAGGGGTGCAGCTGCACATCCCCGTGCCTTGCACTCTACTCTGGGCAAGCTTCTACAATTCACACACCCGAAACACAAAGTCCCCAAGCTGGGAACCTTCATCATGTTTGCCGGACACCCCTCCTGCAAGGTCGTCGCTGGGTCGCTATACACCAGAACAGCAGTTATTCCGCTGCGTTGGGCAAGTTTTGTTTCCTTCACCTCCGGAGCCTGGGTGACGACGACACAGCTGGTGAATCATTGCTTGAAACTTTACAGTTCAAGGCATGTTCACTTCAACAAGAGCGGAAAATCGATCAACCGCGCAGGACAAGCAACACGTGTAAATTGGTCCGTCTCAGAAGACATCTCCTGAGTACAACAGCCCTCTGCTGTGACGAATGAGGCGGCCATGGCTTAGCAACCGCTGCGGAATCTCAATTGTTTGAGGAGTCCCTTACAAACTTCCAGGTGAGCTGACTTCTGGGGTGGGTTCCCTTTTACATGCACCAACAAAAAAAAGGTGTCCCTTTTCATCTTGGAACCTGGCTTTGCCCCAAAGGTTGATGAAATCACGTTTCCTACGAACCAACCGCCGCTTTTGGAGGTAGGACGGCCTCGTCCCCAGCTTTGGCGCAGAGAGCAAACCATCTCGAAGGCTCCAGGCGCCTGGCGGAAAGGCCGAGGCTGGAGCTCCGCGTGCGTTGGTCAACCCCCAGTTCAAACTTAGGCTTCAGAAAGGTTAACCTTGCCATACACAGAGTGTGTTCCCCCTTTCAAGGCGCTAGCGTCCGCTTGTTTCAACCAATTTGGCAACTGCTGTACAGGTGTTTCCTAAAATAGATGCACGGCCTAATGGATGGCTCCCTTTGGTGTCCAAAGAACGAAATGGCTGAAGCCATTTCGCTTCTCTTTCGATTTGGCTTCTCTTTTCCTTTTGGTTTCCTTTGGCACTCCAAAAGCCTATCCAGAGGGTCAATATGTTGTTCCAACTTTAGGCCACACACACCCGTTGTCTGGTTCATAGAGATGGGTGCTCAACTTGGCAGGCTGCAAAAAACAAGCCCAGGAGGCAGACCAGAACTGTGGCCGCCGTTCCGAATCTGGGCAAAGACTCTACAGCGGCGTTCCACAAAGTGCAGGTGCACCCAGGCACCCAGTGGATAGGACGCACCAAAACCCTTTGCGGACACCCCCTAGTTTGAAGGGGAGCCAAAGTGAATCAACCATTTCTGGGTCCCCAATTGGACTGGGTTGGCCTTTGAGTGTTGCTTGCTCACCCAAAAGAAAAGGAAAGAAGGATCCTCCCAAAAGTGTCCAATTTGGACGCCAGCTCCACCCCCAAATTCCACTCGTAAGCCACTCTGAGTTGACTCGGCTTGCCTTCCCGCAGCTCGCGCCGCCTGAGGACGGGTACGAAAAAATGACATGTGTGCCGCTTTTGGGTGTGTCTTTTTCTAGAACCCCCTCCCCCCAAATTGGTGGTTTTCATGCTGGTTTGCCAAACACAGCCCGAAAGGGTAAACGCACGTTGAGGGATCGATTCAGATCTCCAAGCCCCCTTTGCTCTGCGGGCAAGTTGGGTGTGTGACGGATCCCGGAAATGGTGTTCTTCCTTTTGGTTTCCCTCTAAACCAAGGCCAAAACAGAACCCGAGAAACCCACCCCCAGGGGACATGGGAAAAAAGTGTGTTTCGGCCCCCGGGCTTTTCAGGCCCTTGGAAAATTGAACAATGATCAAGGCCCCTGAGGCGTACACCGGCTAAAGGAAGGCCATGCCTGAGTTATATGACGTGTGGCTTGAAGGCTTTAGGGGTACAGACCCGTACGGGTTGATGCTTGTTCACATAAGCCATGCATGGCTTGTGGATGGCTTGTGAATGGTGGCCATGCACGGTTTGTGGATGGCCTGTGGGTGGTCCATGAGTGGCTCGTGGTGAGTGGGTTTACTTGCCCCAGGCAACCCAGATCAGGTTTTGAGCTGCGGTAACCACACCCCTCGCCTCAGGCCGGCAGAAAACCGCGCGTCTTCCGTTGCCTTCCAGCACGAGGGCAGGTCATCTCTCACTGGCGGCGTGCGAAAAACAAGTTGGGCTCCTCATGGTTGTTTGCAGTAGGGTCTCAGGGTTTGGATGATTCAAAACTGACGCTCAAATGATCCAAGCTAGAAAAGGCTGACAGGTAAACATCGTGGGGCATGCCGCATGCTCCCCTGCAAGCTAACAGGGGCCTCCCAAAGGAAATTTCCTCCAAAACAATGAGTCTCTCTGGGATCCATGTTGAGCCAGAGTGCATACCAGGCCCCCGCTTGTTTCCGGCCTGCGATGAAGGACGTCTGCCTGGCGTCCGAAAGAAGCATAGCTTGCCGCATACCCGTAAACTTTCGCCCCACCAAGGGGATGGTTTAGACTTACCTCATTCAAAAAGGTTCCAACCCCCAAATTGGGTCCGGTATTCATTTTAGTTTCCTTTAACGACGACGACGACGACGACGACGACGACGACGACGACGACGACCATCACCACCACCACCACCACCACAACAACAACAACAACAACCAACAACCAACAACCAACAACCAACAACCAACAACCAACAAGCAACAACCAACAAGCAACAACCAACAAGCAACAACCAACAAGCAACAAGCAACAAGCAACAAGCAACAAGCAACAAGCAACAAGCAACAACCAACAACCAACAACCAACCGCCAACCACCAACCACCAACGACCAACGACCAAGGACCAACGACCAACGAC
>CAUJNA010002336.1:0-167500 GCA_963377175.1 Effrenium voratum | reverse complement strand
AAACCCCAGCCTGAAGCCCAGGGGGCGCCACAGATTCCGCCCAAGGCTGCCTCGGCTCAGATGAAAACCGCCTCCTGCGCGAAGCTTTTCAGCGAACGGATAATTGTCACTTGGACATGTGGGCAGACGCGACGAAAGTTTCACCTGGCCGTTTTCCGGTGTTTGAGTCAAAATGGGCAATCTCAGGACTTGCGAACAAGTGTTGACGCCTGAGAGCA
Organism: Effrenium voratum; assembly: GCA_963377175.1. Taxonomy (NCBI): domain Eukaryota; class Dinophyceae; order Suessiales; family Symbiodiniaceae; genus Effrenium; species Effrenium voratum. The sequence goes on along the minus strand of CAUJNA010002336.1, from coordinate 167,282 downwards.
GCTTGAGAGTCCTGTCTCCAGCCCATTGCAGCTATGCCAGCAAAGCCGCATCTTCTGCTCGAGAAACACAACCCTGTCCCCTGAATGTGTCAGTCTTTGCATGCAGCTCAAAGGGAAACCAAAAGGAAACCGACCCTCACCTCTCCCCGCCACCCTACCTTGCCCAAGAGCTCTTGCATCTCTTGTAGCCTCAGTCTCCGTGTGGTGCATGACGGAAATGTGCCACTGTTCGAATTTGATCGGCTGCTCGAGCTTTTTGCACCTTAAATGGGTCAACACCAGCCCTGCATGTCCAGCGAGTTTACTCTGGAAATTGTCCAGCCGCCTTTCTGAGGTCTCGCGAAGCAACTGAAGCTCGTGGCCTTTCCAGTCAAAGTGAGCTGGATAGACGATGACGGAAATGGTCTTGCTGGGCTTGCAGACTAATATGTAATCGCGTCCCTCTAATAGTGAAGGTTCCCCGAATCATAAAAGGATGCTTTCCCCAAATTCCCAAAAAGAGCATCTTCCTCACCCCAGTCACATAGGGGCACCTAAAGGCACCCGCGTCCGAAAATGCACCAGAGCTCGCCGGAAATAGCCACAAGGACCCCTTTCAAAAAATGACATGTGTTACGTAAAGATTCTGCTCCATATTCAAACCTCAGATGTAACAGCCGGGCCCTACCTCCCTCTAAGCTCCCAGCACGACCTCTCTGGGTGTGGAGCAAAACCTTGACCAAGCCTCGCGAGCGCTTGAGTTGACCAGAAAGAGTTGGCCTCGGAAAACCCAGCCCCCCAAAAGGGTACTCTCAAAAACGACACTCCCAGGTGTGTTTTAGCAGTTGTCGGAAATAGATGGGCCATCTTTCACGACTTTCCACTGGTAGAAATAAAGTTGATGACCTTGATGTACCTTGTTCAGATTATGTTGCATGGGCCCTCCCAATTTGAGCACCCCCTCATAACCTGACTGAGCCGCAAGCTGTCGCTCGGACAAATCAAGGCATCTCAAATCCCTGTCACTGTCTGCCACTCCCTGGCAGTGGCGCAGCGACGTGCTTCGGTTTCCAAGAGTGGGGGCAAACAAACAAACAAGCACGCAAATACGCAAACACACAAACGGACAAACAGACAGACAAAAAAACAAACAAACGAACAAACGAACAAACGAGCAAACATGCAAACAAACAAACGACGACACACAAACAACACAAAAAGATACACAACACGAAGAAAACAAAACAAAACGAGCAACACAAAAAGACAAACAAACAACACACAACAAACAAACAGCACAAAGCAAAACCAAACACACAAGAAAAACGGCAAACAAGCAAGCAACCAGGCAAGTACAACAAAGCAAACACACAAAACAAACGAAAATAAACACAATACAAAACAACACAAAACAAACAGACACACAAATAAAACAAGGCAAACAAGCCAACCAGGCAAGGCAAACAAAGCAAACATCGCAAAACAAACAGAACAAACAAAGAAAACAAAACAATCCAGCAAAACACTACACGACACAACAACAGAAACAAGCAAGCAACACAAACAAAATCGGAAAGCAAGCAGCACACACAAGACAAACAAGCAATACATACACAAACAAAACAAACAAGAAGAGCCGCAGAAGAAGAAAAAAAAAAGGAAAAGAAGAAGAAGAAGAAGAAAAAGACAAAAACAGCAAGACAGACACGCAAAACATACCAGCCAACCATACAAACCAAACAAAACACAGAACAAAACAACACAAAACAAATAAAAGGAAAGACAAAAAAGCAAGCAAAACAAAACTCAACAAGAGAAACCAGCAAACGTAACAAAACTCGACAAGAGAAACAATATAAAAATACCAAAAAAAAAAACACCAAAAAAAAAAACAAGCAAGCAAGCAAGCAAGGAAGCAAGCAAGCAAGCATGCAAGCAAACAAACAAGACGACAAACAGACAAGACAACAAACAAACAAGGCAACAAACACACAAGACAACCAACAAGCAAACAAACAAACAAACAAACAAACAAACAAGGCAACAAACACAAAAGACAACCAACAAACAAACAAGGCAACAAACACAAAAGACAACCAACAAACAAACAAGGCAACAAACACACAAGACAACCAACAAACAAACACACGAAGAAACAAACAAACAAACAAACAAACAAACAAACAAACAAACAAACAAACAAACAAACAAACACCTGACCAGACCAAAAAAGAAACAAACTGAAGCAGGGCTGCGGGGAATGACCACTTCTGTGATACAACGGAAAGGGCTTTCCAAAGACTATTGTGTTCATAGAAAGGGGGATTCCCTTGTATCACAGAAGTGGTTGGAGAAAAAAGCGATCCCACAACCCTGAACTGAAGCAGATCCTGCCCAGACCCGAAGGCCCCAGAGCTCTCCGCTGAGGCGCAAGCAGAGTTCGCCCGGAAGACCGGGCCCACCTCCAGCCGTCCCTGCCTTGGAAACGTGGCCCGAGGTTGGAGGAAGGGAAACCTTCCAAAAAATGACCTTGGGATTGTTTTGTTTTTTTTGTTTATCAGATTTAATACCATCCTGTTTGTTTGTTAAAACAATCCCGAGGATTCCGCGACAGCTTTACCACCTTGGCGCCAGTTTGACTTAACACCCGCAGGATATTCAGAGGGAGTTCTTTGACTTTTGGAGCGACTTTTGGGATAGGCCCCCTCCTCCTGACTCGATTTTGCTTGACCCGGACAAAATTCCCCTTGAATGGAGATTACAGCACAAGGCTACACTCACCTATGAGGGGTTTTTAGACGCTTTGCAACGCACCAATCCCGACACGGAGCCGATGCGTGGCGCGTGTCTGAGCTGAAGAAAGCCGGAGAGGTTGCGATCCGAGTGTGGGTCCAAATCTGGAACCACTGCACTTCAGGCGATCAAGCATGGCCGGAAGCCTTTACATACACGAAGATCGTTTTGCCGGGCAAACACTGCAACCCGGCAAAAATCAGCGATGCCAGACCCAATGTCATGGCCTTGCTCTATTAGCTGCAAAGCCATCACACGAGAAGTCTGCAGCTGTCGCATCGACTCCCGGCTTTATCGGGAGGACTCCCTGGGCGTAGCTCAGATCTGTATCACACGCAGTACATCATTGAGCAGTCTCAGCAGGGCACAGAACTTTATGGAGCAGTCACAGATGTGCAGAAGTTTTTTAACAGCATCCCTCGGATACACTTGCATCGATTGTTGATCAGCTTTGGCATTGACAGAACTTGGGCCACTCAGTGGATCAATCTTTTGGACTCCATGAAAAAAACTGTTGTAGTTGCTCAGGATTTTAGCTTGCCGAGAACCTCAATTTGTGGTATCCCTGAGGGATGCCCCTTCTCGGTTGCTGCTGCAGTCATGATTGGGGCACACCTCACAGCTTGGATCACCACACGCACTGAAGCGACCGCCCTTATCTACATCGACAACATTGAGATCTTGTCCAAGGACTCGCACGAGATCCACCAAGCGACATCTCTTGCGTTGCGATTTTTTGATGCGTGGGCTTTCAGAATCGATCGCGATAAATCGTGGAGTTGGACAACTTCTGACCCACAGCAGCATAAAGATGCAGCATCCTTCGAGATCGTCGCAGCCAGACTGAACCTTGGAAGTTTCCAGCGGTATAGAAAATCTACCAAACATGGTCACTTGGCAGTACGATTGCAAGAAGGTATATCACGGGCCAAGTGCATTGCAGCTCTGCCTCTCGATGTCAAGGCTAGACTCCAGGCCATCAATGCAGGGCCAATGCAGGTCGCTTTGTATGGCAGCGAAATCTCGTATGTTGGTGACCAGGCCATCCAAGGGATGCGCACCGCCATCTCCAGGGTTTTGGCTTGCCCAAACAAAGGCACGAACCACAAAGTTGTCATGATTACACAGGACAGTGGAATCCATGACCCTAAGGTTCACATCATTCTACGGGCGATACGAACTGCCAGGCGCGCTTTTTGGAAATTCCCGAACCAATGAGGATTTCGCCTTGCATATGTTTGCCAACGGAGGGGATTGCCGCAAGGCATGGGGACCTGCCAGCACCTTAACTGTTTATTTTACATCCATCAGCATTGCATATGACCAACAAGGATACATTACCCTTGCTGACCACGGGAATCGCGTGCACTTGTTTTATTCTGGCTTTTCGGACATTGAATCCATTGTCTTACAAGCATGGTACAACAAGACCTTTCCCGAGCTCACGAAGCGTCAGCAACTGCATGACCTCCAAGACCTTGATCTTGCACTGACTAGTCGAATCCTTGACAAAATGCCGCCGAAAGATGCCAGAGTCGCACGGACGTTTCTCTCAGGGGGCTTCCCGACAGCTATCCAGGCGAAGCATTGGACGGATACGACAGACAGCTGCAGACTTTGTGGCCGAGATGATACACTTGCTCATAGGGTTCTGGTATGCGAATCCACCAGCCGACCGAGGGCCTTGCATCCTGTGCTTGCTGCAACTGGCAGATTATGGGCAGAGGCTCCACGGGCTAGATCCATACAGGCATACAATTCTTTACGAGACCTATGGGACGGCATCGCCATGCCTGAACTAAGCAACACTGTTTGCGACGGGGAGGATGGCCTGACACTCTACACTGATGGTACTTGCGACAGACCAGCCGACCTTCAGATTGCACAAGCCGCATGGGCAGTTGTTCTGGATCCACTACCTGGCATAGCTGCTCGCACTGCCAATCACTCTAGGATTGAGCAACACATCGCGGAAATGCATGTTCAAGAATGCGGACGATGTCCAGGAAGACAATCAATCGGACGTGCGGAGCTGCTAGCACTCGCAGTTGCTATCGCCCGTGTTAAACACCTGAGGGTAGTCTCGGATTGCAAAGGTACCATTGACATTGCCAACTCACTTCTCGTTGGACAAGGCCTGGAACGGTATGCGAACCATCAGAATTTTGATGTGATCTCCTACTTGCACCGAGCCATTCATAAGTGGCCACCTGGACTTCGTAGGATCGTAATATCTAAAATCAAAAGTCACCAGCAACCGCCATTTGCTTTGACGTGTGTTCGGGATGTTGCAGGCAACGAGGCAGCAGATACCGCTGCAAAAAGAACTCTTGCGCACAGTCTACCTGAATTGCAGCGCATTCTTCGGGACGCTAGAGACCACAAGGGGAGAGAAACTCGAGATTTACCCCTGATCCTCTCAGGAGTTGTTGACACAACCAGGACCTTTATTCAGGCTATCAAGTCGACACGTCCATCACCTGATGCACCTCACGAGAATCCTCCTCCTCGGGGAGAATTTGGAGGCATCGTTGTTGACTCCCACAACCGTTTCTTCCAGTTTCCTGAGGATCCTACTTGGCGGACGAGGGCCATTTGGGGAGTCACATTTACACTCGCTGCATTGCAATGGGTCCAACTTTTGCGATGGCCTACACCGGGCCAGAACGTCGGACATGTTACTTGGATTGAAATGTTGGTTTCTTTCAAGGAACATTCTGGACTTGCCATTCCAACTCCGGATCCCCTGGTTAACAATGTCTACCGCACACCAGGAGTGCATAGTGTTCTGCAGTATGAGGAAAGGAGTCTTGGAGCTGAATCTGTTGCCTTCCAGAAATTCTTCTATTCGCTCAGATCCATCATCGAACAGGATATTATGCCATGGGACTTTTCAGTCACCAGGGCCGTTACATCCCCATCGCTCGGTGTTGCCGTACGTGCCGGGGGCTTTGATCAGAGGCCACAGCTGCCATACGATCAGCGGGTTCGCGAGATCCTAGATGCATACTTTATCAAGCAGCGAGGGAGCGCTTGTACGAGATACATTTTGCATCAAACTCGACGTAGTGTAACTGCAGAACCCGACGACCTCACCCTCAAGCCCAATCAGATTCGGACAAACTGGAGGCGACACATCGATGCAATCAAGAAGAAGGATCCTAAGGGAAAGCCTTAGAGGCTCACGTACCCCGGCTTTTGATGGACGCTATTAGGCCGGCTGTACAAACTTCAGGTCTTATCCACTGTCCGCGTGACAAATGGATAACACCGAAACCTTCAGGCATGGCCTTACAAGTCCGTGTGGGCCAAGTCCTCCACGTGAGGTTAGTTCCCGCCTGAACTTTGGTGCGCTTTCGTCAACACCGGAACTTAGGATGCCACCTACCACGGGTGCTTTGATGTTTGACAGGATCGCTCTTTTTCCTGGAGGTGACCAGACATGGGCCAAGTCCTCTTTCTGAGATTGGTTCCCAATTGCCGGCCAAGACTTCGAGAAATTAACGTAGGTGCAACATGCACCACGATCCTGCGCAGACAAAGGAACCTTGGGAAGGGCTGAACCTCTAAGCGAGTCGGGCATTTTTTCTCGGCATGCACAAATTCATGCGTGCCGACGGCAATGTGCAATACTTGGCCGCTTGTTTTCAAATGCCACTCCGGAATGATTTGTGTGGGCCAAGTCCTCCTCGTGAGGTCAGCTCCCGCCCTTTCTTGCTGGTGCCTACTCCTTTTGCAGATGTACTTCAAAGGCGCAACACATGCGGGCTAGACCCCCAAAGCGGGGCGAGTTCCCGCCAGATGGAAGATGATTTGATGACTCTGCTTGCGTTTTCGCGTCTCACGTTTCACTTTTTCGGCAGCTCTGCTGCGCGTTGCTCGCATTTTTGTACTTTGCCATTCTCCCTTCCCACTGTGGAAGGGCTGCCCGCGACAGGGGAGTTCGCCTAGGCCGGCTCCTCTGTCGCCGAACCAGACATGGTCCGAACAGAATCCACTTAACAACACTGCAGACCCAGTCCTCGGTTTCCAAAAAGCAAACAAGGGCTTTTGCAAAGGGGGCCCGTGCCGTGGGTGAGGTATTGAAACAAATCGCAAGGTTCCGGGTTTGCGCAATTGACGTTGCCAGAGTGTGTTGTTGTCACCGCAACCTATGAGTCGTGGAATGGTTGACCAAAAGACCGCTAATGACTGATTGAACGGCAAACCTGAACTCCAAAATGTGTCCAAGGGCTTGATGACCATGTTTGGGGTTATCTCCTATATAATGGTTTCCAACCAACCCTCACAGAAAGACACAGCCGTATGAACCTGCATTGTCGAGAGAGGCATCTGGCTCTGCGTGATCGAATGGTCTAGCATCAGGGAATGGAGATTGGAGTTGCAGCACCAACGGTGAAATCTTGCCCAATTAGTTTCCCTAGAAAGTGCCTGCAAATTGTGACTGGCGCCACTCTTTCCGCTCAAGTCCCTGACGGAACCCCGCCAGTGATGCTCAATCGGCGGCGCTGTAGCATGCCCGAAAAATACGTGTCAGTATGCTTGAGGGAGGTTAACTTGAAGGCAACTAGCATGAAGCTAGGCATTGCGAGGGAACCGCATACTGCAAATCAATGTGAATCCCCTTTGGAGGAGGAGGACCCCTTTTTGACGCTCCATGTGAAATTTGCGGGGAGTACTCATTTGAAGAACAAACACAAGCACCTCGATGCCCAACTGGAGCGCCCGGCGCCATCGCTGCTGGGCCAGACAACGCCGGCCAAGCCTGCGCTTGCAGTCAAGCGTCACGGCCATGTTTTGTGGTCGGGGACATTAGAAGTCACCCTTCCCCAACCCATACCCAACCTATATCCGACCTATGACCAACCTAACCCACCCATAAACCATGATTCCTTCTGCATATCTATCACCCCGCACAAAGGAAGCTCACGTTACAAGGGCCTACTAGGTGATGTTTGAAGCCACCCAAAGGGGAAACATGGAGAACCATAAAAAGGAACACCTCTTTCTGCGACAAGGTGGGATTTTCCATCCCCACTGGATCACGTAGGACTCTCTTGGCCAATCGCAGCATGACTTCCCCTTGCACGAAACAATCCCGTTGGAGACTAGGAGTCTCTGAGCTGTAAACGCTTAGCAGAGTTGGCATTACAACGCGCCTATCTTGGTACTGCAGTTACAGTGAATCTATGGCCCCTAGTGTTTTTTTGCGAAACATGGATGGCACTTCAAAGCAATTCCATCATTGCCATGCATCAGCCATGACCGAAGGACCCCCAGGCACGACCCCCCGAAATGACACAAACACCCATACCCAATGCACCTCAAACGATCATTTTCCGACTGCGACCTCCCGAGACTTGAGCGAGCCGAACAAAACTTATCCTTGGGCCTTCACAAACAGTGACTTTGGGTTCCAAACCCAAACTGGTTGCAAAGGCTTAGGCCTCACTAGAACCCCCATCCACTAAGGGAGTTGGGCCCCTAAATTGGCTTGCGGGGACTGGTTTCTGGCATTGCTCACTCAGCGATTTCCAGGCCTCTGGCGCGTCGATGCGTTGTCCCATGCGCGCGACGGCGCTCGCAGCAGTCGCCACAGCGTTGGTGGCCAGAGTGGGCAGGGCAGCGGGCGCCAGTGGTGACGGCACATACCTTGGAGACATGACCAACCTGAAGTTGGCTTTTGGGTGATATGCCCGTTTCGGGAACATGCCTGCCTTTTGTCAAGGGTTGACGTCATAAACATACGAAGCTTAGATTCGAAAAAAGACACCCCAGGCTATTCCAGGGTTTCGAGGCGGTCGCTTTGCATTCGATTTGCCACGCGAGCGCACGAAACGAGCTACCCGTGAGGGGTGGATTGGCCTTCCATCGGCCTTTCGACGTACCGAAGCACCAGACATGCGGCTGGCAACGCTTTTCCTTTGGACCTTGGCCCTAATTTTATCTTCGCGGTTGCTCCACCACCTCAGGGGCTATCTGGGGTGCTCACTTCTTCCCTTTGCTGCGCGGCTCGAAGGCAGAATAATTCCCAGAAACCCGTTTGTGATTCCACTCCAAACCACGTCATCGCCAATTTAGGATGATACATCTCAAACTGTGTCCTTCCAGAAGTCGGCAAAAACCACCTCCGGAAAACAACAGTTAAAAAACAAGGTAGGATAGAAAAGAAACAAGGCCGGGCCTGGGGAGGGAGGACAAGTAGTCCCGGTAGCTCCGCTCCAAGTTGTGCCTTCGCGCCCCGTTCTTCAGCAGCCGCCAGTACCGCTGCGAGGGCGGCAGATGCGGCACCGGGCCATCGGAGGAGTCGGCCAAGGCATAAGCCGTGCCCCTCGAGGAGTCGTAGAACTCGACCTGAACATGAGACTTAAAACCAAAAAAACGATGGTCAAAGAAATCCTTCTTAACAAAACCAAAAACAAAAACAAACAAAAAACACGAGATGGACAACGAAACAAGAGCCGTGGCTAAAAACAAACAACTGCAACACAGAGAATACGGAAACAATGGGCAAAAGGCGAGGCTCGCATGAGGTTTGGGTTGAGGGGAGCAAGCCCAGTTGAGCTGCGGCTCAAATCCACTGACTCTTGGTTCTACTAAGATGGCTATGAATATAGAGGTTTATAGGATTACCAGAACCAGCAGAAGAACCTGCTATGGCCATTGGGGTTGAGGGCGCTCGCCTCCACTGGCAGTAGGCGGTACCCGAAGCCCCCCGGCGGCTTCGCCGCCGCGGCCTCGTCGGGGCGCCACAGACGGCCCAGGGGATTCCAGATCAGTGTGCAAATGTCTATATGGCACTATATGGTCAGACCTCATCTATGTATAGATGTGTATATATATATACACATATATATATATATATATATATATGTGTGTGTGTGTTCATGTGTACATATATACTACATATAAATGTGCAGATGTGAACACATAGAACAGATAAATACACATTTAAGACGGTCGCTGACCTGACGCACCGAGTACTTTTCCGAGGTGTATGATGCGAGGCAGTACCTTTGATTCCTGATGGCTAAACAACACCCCGCCTTCCAAAAGATTCCCAACTAACAACACACAAGCACTTCCACCCTGAACGATATGCAAGCGAAGCAGAACCTTCGCTGTCTTCATCATGCAATCCAGCGCGCTCGAACATATCGAAGACCCCAGTGCAGGACGTAAGATTGACTATGTGATTGTAGGTAGGCATGTGTGTACTGATTTATTGATTGGCCTCCTCTCCCTCAGCTCTCTCTTTATGTTGCTGATTGAGGCATTCATTTGCGCGCGTGTGGATCAGCTTTTACGCAGTAAGGTACACTTTGAACTTTCCGCTCAGTCCCCGCCACAATCGAAGAGGCCGTGGCACTGGTAGTAGAATGACGGAATCAACTGCCCCTGATTGCCCCCAAAAGTGAAGCCGGCCATGGACTCCCGTGGCAACCCTCAACCCCTGTGACGTGGCTAAAGGGAAGCCAACGAAAATACAACCATTTTGGACTCCGAGTCCGTGAAAAAGGCATGACACGCCAACCAAAAGGACAAGAAGGGCGAAGTGTCACACATTGAAGAAAAAAAGCATGAAAAAAAGACGAAGAAACGAACATAAGAATAAAATAGAAAAAAAAGAAACAAAGAGGAAACAAATAAAAAAGAAAAAGAAAAAACACCTCTTCCCGCCTTGAGCACCGCCTCCAGCGGCGCCTCCGCGAGGTCAGCGCTGAGTCGCACGCCCTCGGAGGCCAAGAGCTTCAGCCAGTCCTCGCGGCCCAGCTGCAGGCAGACCCCGTGGGCCTCCACGCCTAACGCCAGCGGCGGCGGTCGTTCGTGGCATCCCTTCAAAAAGCCAACCAAAAGGCGGGACGGGACCCACCGAAAAGACGAGTTGGGGCCCCAAAAATGTGTTGGGTTGCGCAGTTTCAGCCCAAAAATGTGGGTGTCCTTGTTTGGTTCCCCGGATGCGCCTCAACAAAAACATGCCCACACACCCGCTTGGGGTTCGGGACATGAGCAGCGTTTGAGTCTTTCGGGACATGGAATGTGGGCGCTCAGGTTTGGAGTTTGCGGGCTTTGGAGGTTGTAGGCTTTGCACGGGCTCGCGGACGGCAATCCGGTGCAGAGCCACGTCTGGGCAGAGAGTCTTAATGCACAACTGGACCCTCCACTCATACACTTTCCCCATTGAAATGGAACCAACCGCACCTCCCCCGAAGTTCCAGGCTACCTAGCAGCTGGCAGAACCAGAAGTGGAGCCAACTCATTTCGCCCAAGCCCCATGCTGTCTGGATGTTTTCTCGCAAGCCGACGCTCCGATCCTTCCCCGCCTGGCCGCTCGGCGCGTCGCAGCGCCGCAAAGGCGGGCTCCAGGTACGGCACGCCCTGCAGGCTGAAGCACACCTCCCAGCCCCGCGCCCGCGCGGGCGCGTAGCCCTTCACGTCCAGGCGCCGCCGCGCCCTTGGCGGACAAAAGTCGCTTCCTCCGGTCCTATATGTACATAGTGTAACATTATGTGTGTATCTATATATGTATATATACATATGCCCTTCCTGTGTTTTGGTGTTTCTTGCTGTTGTGATTCTCTCCTTTCCCATGTTTTTAGTATCCTTGTCTTTCTTTCTGTCCTTCCACTGATTTCTCGCCGTACCCTTTAGGAACCCCCAATGCGTGACGCTGAAAACTGGGTGTCCCCTGTGTCTGTTCTTGAAGGGCCAAAGAGAGCCGAAGTCCCAAATTGGAAGGTCCAAACGTGGGACGCTTCCCTTCCCGCCTCGTGCCCGCGTCCATGTTGGACCCGAAAGCGAAGTTCCAGGCTACCTAGCAGCTGGCAGAACCAGAAGTGGAGCCGACTCATTTCGCCCCTCAAGCCCAACGCTTTCTGGATGGCATAGGGGTCTGTCTTTTTAGGAGACCCTTTTAAATGATGAGTTTCCTTTTAGTTCTCCTTTGAACCCACCCCAAAAAAGGAGTCCCCTTGAAAAAACAACAGACCCACAACGGGTTGAACATGAGAAAACAGAAAACGCTGGAGGTGGGGCCAAGCTGAAATTTCAGCTAGCCTTCTGGCTACCCGCACTCTGCTGGTCCAGACCCAGACTTCCAGGTGGGGTGCCTGAAAACCCAAGCGGTAAATTAGGGCAGGCTGGCTGGAAATACCGTGGAGAGTGCAAGCCATGATCCGGGGTGCGCAAGTCGCAACATATCCCCCATGCCTCTTTTTTACCCAGGCACGTCATCTAGGGGGACCTCGAGAACTCTCATATTGGTTGATTCAATTTTGGCGCCTTCAGGTGTTCCTGTTCTGAATTTCTGAATGCTGACTCCAAAAAACACAAGATCTTCCAAGATTTCAACAATAGGTCCCCAGGCTCACAAGACATTTTGGGGAAAGGTTGTTTGGAAGATGGAACACTGATTCCAACGAACACGGGACTTGGGACATGTGGCTATGTTGATGAGAACCGTCTCTCAAATGGGACATAAATCTCCACATAACCACATGATGTCCATTCGGGCCGCGAAAATTCGCACCCAGATGGGTGTGTCTCAAAATAGGGGACCCCTTTTTTATGGCTAGCCAAGAGGACACCACCTACTTGGAGGGGTCCCAACTTTGAGAAACACCCATGTGAGTTATTTGACCCCCTCCCCGCCCTGGAAATCAAAAGAAGTGCCTCGCCCGGCACCAAAGTCACGCCGCCTGCCAGGGTCAGGTGCCATTTGCCCCAGGTCAAACGGGGAGGGCAAAATTGCTTGCATCTTCATTGATTCATCTTTGAAACACGGAGGTTGGCTTATCTTTGAGTCTTTGAGGTTGGTTGGTTTCTCATTGCGCTCAGTCCTGCGTGGATTGATTCACCCATGTGTGGACTTCCGTCTTTTTTCCCGCCAAGCCCCTTTTCCCCGAAGTCCAGGCGCTAGCGAATTACACGCTTGGGCAATCCTTGGGTTGCTGTATGCTTAAACCATTTGGTTGGTTCATGTGTTGCCCTCCAACAATCATGAAAGCTGACAGAAAGGTTTTGGACATCTGCTTTGCCTTGGAGTAAGACTTATTGTTTCATCCATTCAGCATTCCCTGTTTGGCTCGAAGGGGAACCAAAAGGCGAACCACAATTCGGGGCGTCCACCCACAAATCGTCCTCGTTTGAAGTCATGTTTGGTTCATCGCTCGACCGAATCGCGGCCAGCACCTCCCGCGAGCGCCACCAGTAGCCCCAGTGCCGCCAGCGCCGTTTCTCGGCGAAGCCGAAGCGGCGCCATGGCTCCAATCAGAGGCACATGGGGTGCAGTCCTGAAAGTGCCATACGTCGTAAGTCATCATGGCGTCTGGTTGAGGGACAACTGGGAGACAAGCAAATCTTTGTTGCTTGGGAAACAGGAAAACTTGGAACATGAAGATGTGGGTTCATGGCTAGATGGGTGGTAGGTTCGGAGGAGTGATAGGCAAAAGACATCCCTACTCTGCTGCGAGAGCCCTTGTGAATCTGCCAAAAAGGCGTGACTGGTACCAAAGTGCGTAATTATCCTTCTCAGTTCCCTCACGTGTGGGACAACTGGCTTATTCAGTGACACCCCATATGGGCCTGGGTGTCTTTTTCAGGGCACCCATTTTTGGGGGGATGGTTTCAAGGTAGGCAAACAAAGGGACACTAGGTGGAGATAATCTCACAGAGCCAAAGCTGGTTGGGCGTTGGGTCGAAAAGTGCCCTTCCCCCGATCAACCATGGCTAAGGGGGAGAATGCAAATGTCTGAGCCAAGCTTCTGAATGCGAAAGGAGGCAGGCGCCGATGGGAGTGAAAACTCAAAGACCTCGGGGACCTTGGGCCGGCCATATCCACGGAAAGCTCTCCATCAAACCAAACCTTCTAACAACAATCATTGAACAGACATATGTGCGCAAGTCATCCATATTTGATATCAAATACCTGCTGGAAACACCTCAAAATCTATTGGCTTATTTTCACCTGCCAACTGCCCCAACTGTCCTGGTTAGGGGAAAACGTCGGACTTCGTGTCAATTCGGTTTACACGGCAGATTCACACTGCTTTTGAGGTTCTATTTTGATCCGTAGGCGAGAAGTCCCAAGATTTCTTGCTGAAGTACAAGAATTGCCGATTTTTTCGCGAGCAAGATGAGGGCTTCTCCCTCCCAAAGGAGTGACTATATTGGTTCACCACCACCATCACCACTACCACCACCACCACCACCACCGCCGCCACCGCCGCCACCGCCAGCACCACCAGCACCACCGCCCACAAAACAACAAAAATGCAATAGAAAAGTGAGCGATCCCATGAATGGAACTTTCGTGGGGGGTCGCAAACCCCCGGTGGCTGAGGTTGCTGTACTTTTGCCCCGGAAAATTGAAAGCTGGGGCTTGGAACTTGTCTATTAAGATTAGTTGGCTGCGCCAGTACTTTTAAACTCGAAACACGTTTGCTAAAAACTCAATCTAAATGCCTGACCATGCGCCGGGTTCGAGCGTTGTCAAACATGACGAAACCCTCATTCAGCGGCCAAACAACCACTGGAACTTATCCAACATAAGCCGATGCTGGTGCTTTCACCTGGCACATCCCCCAAAACTAGTATGGGAAGAGGTGTCCTGAAGGAAACTACTCTGACGTCTGAAATCAGGTTCTATGTTTCGCTTCTTGCCCAAAGTACCTTCTGTCCTTTCAGCAGCCGAGGAACCCCTGCGCGCAACTTGGATCCTTTTCTCCCCCGACTCGCCGCTTCTTCGCGGCGGGGCCAGCTTCCGCCTGCTTGCAGGATGGAGATCTCGCCGAGCCAGGTCTCATGGTCTGTCAAAAGAAAGCTCCCCTATTGTGCCTGTTTTGTTTCCAAGTTCACAGAACCCATCAAAACGAATGCTCCCTGCATAAGTAACAGAACTAGCACGCCAGGCAAGCCCTCTCAAAGTTGCTGACGCAAAGATAATGTTGAAAGACACCTGCAATGGCAAACCTTGGGATCGCTGAAATACCTGACAGCCGTCCCCTAATTTGACTGAATCACCCAAGTAGAACAAAAACCAGTGGAATGTAAAACATGCCGCCAAGCATGGCCTCCGTACATGCCCGCGAATAAAATGTCAGCTGGTCATTCCAGCAACCCACAACGAAAGTTTGCCTGGCGTAAATGCTTCGCTTTGCGGCCCCGGCAAGTCTCATTTGCACTGATAAGACTCGCTTGAACATGACCCTGACTGGTTTATCTCTCAATAGGTAACCACCTCATGAATGGCTTCCCTTGTCTCCCTTTGAAACAAGCCCATAAATAATTGCTGGTTGCTACGATTATAACAACTATGTTTGGCTTTGAAGTACCCTCACAACCCCATTCTACCCACTAACTGTTTTGCGCCCTTTGTAGTACCATCGACATGCTCTGGTCCGTGGATCAGCAACTCCGTGCCTTTAGGGCTCGAGCGACGGCCCGAGCAGCATCTTCGATGGTCATCTCCTGGCTTGGCTGCAAAGCTGAAGAGAAGAATGTGTTGGGTCACCCCAAACAAAAGGCAGCAAAGGACTGGCGTGTCTTTGGGGTCCTCATTTTGGAACAAGCCCACGCTAATGGATGTCGTGGCTCCCTTTTCGCCATCTCAAGACCAACAAAAAGGAAGCCATGGGTACAAGCAGGAAAGAACACTTGAGTTGCAGCACGCAGGGGGGGGGGGTGAAATCAAATTGGAGATTCGGGGGACACATGATTGGATTCATTCACCAACCATGTCTGATGGCTTGCAACTCAAGGCTCCAACTCTCAAACCAATGTTGGCTGTTGGGTTTGCACAGTCTCCTCACCGTCTGCCCAGTTTTCTTACTTTGCTGCGAATGTGTTTTGGCGCGCCTGTGCAAGCTGCGGACTCACGAGTTCAGCACCCAAACTTGCCACAGCAAAACAATCCACAGCTTACTGGCAATTTGGTGACAGTGCCTATGACGCCTCCTTGCTTTACTAGAAATGTTGGATCATGTGAGTTCTCAATCTCCGGCTACCCCCTCCCCCTGGCCGCTCTTTGGTGGCCTCCTCTTACCTCGTAAAGCTTGTCAATTTCCAAGCATCCCAAGAGGGAGTATTCAACTTGAGGAGCGGGTGAACGAAAGCTAGCAGTTGTTGCATGAGATGGGTCGGTGACAGAGTGGATTCATAGGTAGCTTGTGTACAACGAGAGGCCCGGCAAGATTCGTAGGATGCGACACGCAAACGCACATGGTGGCGTGGCAAACCTTGAAAAATGAAAACAACGAGAGGCGTCAGAAGCTGTCTTAAAGCACCTCTGGGTTCTGCATGCAGCGTGTGCAAAGATTCTTGCGAGGTGGTTTACCGAGAAGACTGAGGTCTCAAATGAACAAGCTGAATCGGTGGAACATGTAAAAGTTCGTAGCACCAAGTCCAAAACGGGCAAACCGAGACTGCTGAACACTGAGCCACTGCCCGGGGGGGGGGATGGACCAGGGAGGAATCGAGCCTGAGACCCGGGGGGGGGGGGGAGGGGGGGGGGTCTAAATAATTGATGTTTTTCAATCTTTTCGGCTCAAATAATTGAAAAAATCAATCTTTCGGCATTTGAGCCCCTTACCTTGCTTACGCAAGGAGAAACTTCAGCTAGCTAAAGCTACCTTTCGTGACAAGGCAGCATTGCTCCAGTAACCGTTGTTCTACCCTTGTGGCTTGATCGCCTGGGCAAAATTATCAGAACTCCCCAAACCGGAAATGGGTGGCTCTCCCTTTTTAGGCTGGACCCCCAAGAATGGTGTGTGTTTCTCCCTGTTGGCCCCTTTACCCCCCCAAAACGGGCGGGAGGTAGCAACTCCAAAGAAAGAACTCAAGGACAGCGGTGAACTCCTTCGACCCCGCAAAAGTTTCGGGCGATTTCTCCTCGCTCTTCCGCCTCGGCGGCTGCTGGCGCCGCGCCTGTGGATTTTAAGAGGCGGCTGGTTTAGACAGCTACAACGATGGACAACAGCAAGCACGTCTTGCTGAGGGGAAGTTAGGTCGGCGAGCACATTTGTGTGATGTATGTCTGGAGGTCTGGAGGCGTTTTGACGAACCCATTTGTGAGATGCCTGCCAGCAGAAAACTACCTCGTTCCTTGAAACAGCCCCGCGGCAAAAGAAGAAACGGCCGCAACGCCAATGGCTCAACTTGGATCGCATCGCAGCCATGAGAACCTTCGAAAATGATTTGGCATGATCCCCTCAATTGCCTTTGAACGCCACTTCTTGTGAAGGTATCAGATCTCCCAAGTCACTGCACTTGCCGGTGTAGTATGGTCTTCCGTCCCGGCTTGCATTTTCCCATGGCTGCGATCCGAGCTGAGCCACTGGTATGTTTGTTTGGCGTTTCTTCCTTTACCGTGGGGTTGCTCCAGGGAACGAAGCAGCTTTCTGCTGACATACATCACACGAATTCGTTCGTCGCCAAAATACCGGTTGCCTCTGGTTTCCCTTCAAACCACCCAGACGAGTCTGCCTCGCTCGCGCCTCCGCTTTGGCTCTGGCCGGAATCCCGGCGTCCCAGGCGGCGTCGGCGATGCGCGCGGCTTCCTCAGCCTAAGCGCCGCATCCGCCACTGTCGGCCAATCCAGTGAGCGGCTGGTATAGCAGGCTCTTTTCTGGACGCCACTTTTCTGGCGTTTGCTCAGCATTGATGTTACAGGTAAAAGATGGTCAAAGGACGGCTTGGTAAAGCAGGCAAAGACCCAAACAACCAAATCAAACGGATTCGTGCAACATGCATTCTGACTGTTCAAGTGAAGATGTCCCAACATGGTCGGCCAATATTCTCCAAAACGAGGCGGCAAAGGTCTCACAAGGCAACAAAAGAGCGATCCCTGCACGGATACGCACATTCTGTTTTCAAGGGACAGTAGACTCCCAAAGGGGTCTGTGCATTTCCATTCGTGGAAAGGTGCTTAATATATTGAACACGCTGAATTAGAGACTCTGATGTCCCCGTTCATTCACTAGGGCACATGGGATGGAACTCCAAGTGCCATGTGCATGGGCTGGATTGAAAGCTGAGCCCTGGGTCAAGCTCAAATGCGAAATCGGCCCCTTGGTGCACCCGGAAAGGTTCCTAGATGTCCTTTTGCGAAATTTTAGACGGCGTTCAAAGCTCAACTACTGCTCGACTCAACTGAAACCGGTGGAATGCATCTATGTTCAAGCTGACTGAAAGGGGCGCAGGGTCCAAAACGATCTCGGACTCTGCCGTCATTTTTTTTCAGTAAAACGCCAGGGGGGAGGGCTTAACCACTTGTCTTCTCACCTGGTTGGACATCGTGCGTTCTGGGGCTCAGGCGGTGCAGGCACGATGACCCTGACCGCCCTGGCACCGGTCCGACCGGTACCTCACTGAGGTAAAAGATGGGCGAATGTCATGTCCAAACTCCTGGAATTTACCCCAGGAATGAAGCCTTCATTTCTGGGTGCATAAGCAATTGACTCTATTTTACCATGGGTTGTAGAAGGCCTGTGATGCAGAAAGAAAAGGCCTTTCCGAATGACTGATCCTTCACAAGCTTGCATGACCAACCACTCATTCCAACCCAAATACTTGCAGCAACTGCATCACAACTTCCGTCCAAATCCATCCCTTTCCAACAGGAGCCCATTTGGACTTGAACACACACCACCTTGTCACGCCATGCGTAGCTTGAGGCAAGTCCGTTGGGGTGTCACGACCGGTTCGAGAGAAAACTTGTGCCCTGCCTCGGGTGGTTGCTGCATGATGGCTATCCACTCCTCTCCTAGGCCAATGCGCACTCGTCGAGTCGTGGTGCCATGATGGCTCCCAGTCAGTCTTGCTAAGACTCGTATAAACACCACAGATATTCCGGTAACGCCTGTCCTATGTCTAGAGGACCTTCCCCGCGTGGCGATGTATCGTTGGGGTGCCATCATCCGAAAATGGCCAAAAGCAACCAAAGTTCAGTTTGAACAATGAAGCCTGATTTCTTTTCAACAAGGAGGTAGGAACAGACATTGTCCTTTATGACAGTTGCCATTTTGCGGGTGCTTGCCTGTAGAAATCACCAAAAGGAGACCCGCCTTTCAAGTGGCAACCAAAAGGCAATTTGCTTCACCTGAAACCAAGGGGACCCTGGGACCCGGGCGCAGTTCGGGCCAGCCCTCGGCTCTGGCCTGACGCATGCCAAGCCCTGGCGGTTTCATGACTCGGAGCACTGCGTACGTAGGTGTCCTCCTTGGGAAAATAGATGGCCCTGCTAGATGACTAAGCCAATAGGTTTACCAGTTCCCTTTGTTTCTCAACTAAACTGACACCGATGACTGTGCATCTTCAGGCGTGCCATCAAAAAAACAAAGTCCAGAGATGCAGGCCCCCCACTGCCTCTCCATTCATCTGGCTGTTTCTGGCGCTAAAATGGCTGTGGCTCAAAAAATGCTACCCAATTCTTGTTGCCTTGGTATGTGGGAGCACGACCAACATCTCCACATGAAATGAAAGATCCGTCCCTTTTTTTCGAGCATACCCCTGCGTTTTTGAGAACCACAAGGAAACCGTTGCGCCATTTTTGTGGTTCCGACCTCAAAAACGAGGGGCACGCCTTCAAGAGGCGCGCGCGCAGCTCGCAGGCCGCTGCCAGGTCCGAAGTCTGGCGGCCCTTGATCTGGCGCCCCACCTGCGATGCGAACGTTTCGAGGGGGGGGGGGGGGAGGGGGCAATCGTCATGGGCTCCGACATGTGAAAAGACAAGGGTTCCCGCGCACATATATATATATATATATATGTTACGGACATATACATGTATATATATATATATATGTTACACATATATATATATATATATATATATATGTATATATTTATGTGTTACGCGCATATATATATATATATATACATATATAAAAATATATATATATATATATTAATATGAGGCACGCGGATTCTCGGGACAAAAGTGAAACGTGACGTTTTGAG
Source organism: Effrenium voratum (assembly GCA_963377175.1). Classification (NCBI taxonomy): domain Eukaryota; class Dinophyceae; order Suessiales; family Symbiodiniaceae; genus Effrenium; species Effrenium voratum. The sequence goes on along the minus strand of CAUJNA010002336.1, from coordinate 147,557 downwards.
GTCCCCTCTAGTTCACGCTGTGGTAGTATTTTTCAACATCACCTTTTGGCTGCCAATTTCATGTGCTGCTTCCTCTGGGATGATGCTGAAATCGTATGCCCTGTCTTGGGGGTGTCAAATGGCACTCCCAAAATAGACATGGAATCCCGGAAAAGGTATCTGCAGGCCAAACAAAGCGAGTACAAGCAAATTGAACGTGATGAGGGCATCAAATCTGAAACCATGGGCTGGATGACACGCAATGGAGGGCCCATCTCTCCACTTGGCACTGCCCAATGGCGAATCTCTCCTTACCTCACAAGCCCGGATTTGCAAAGGAGCGCACAAAAATCAGCTTCCAAACCTCTCCTTATCTCCAAGGCCCGGCACCAGCTTGCAAATGCATGCTTTTGTTCCAGCCCCATTCACTGCGGCTTTCCATGTTCAAAACGTCAAAAGGCCTCCCTGCTGCAGTATTGAAGTGCACTCAATGTCGAGGTCAAGTGGGAACAGAGACAGCTTTAAAGGGGAAGCCCGTGAAAGCCCGGCCATCAAACCCATATTGGACTGGATGAAATTATGAATGCATTCGTCCACATGGTTTTACCGACGCCAAACATGGATTGCACCAGCTCGAGCCAAATCTGAGGTTCCCAATTTGAACTGGTAAACTTAACGGGCAGCGCCCGCTAACCTGCAACCTTAGCCAATGTTGTGTTGATTCGCTAAATCTGGCAAGGGAACAAGGAAAGCCTGAATGCGGTTCTACTTTTCTTGCGCTGCCCGTTTTAGGGACCCAACAAATAATCTTGCACTTTTTGGAGCCTTCGCTTGGAGCCCTTAAACCCAAGCCGACTGCCCTTTAAATGGCGGCATCCTTGGCGGCACACGCGGCCGGCAGCCCGCCTCGTAGTAGGCGGGGATGATGGCCGTGAAGGTCAACATCTGCAGCTCTTTGTCTGCATCCAACGAAGCTTCTGAAAAAGCCTTGCCAGCGGAAAGCACCCAGGCCGAAAACAAAAGGCACTGCCACATAGCTCTCATCGAAAGAGGAAGGCCGCACTCTGTACAGTAGGCCTCAGGGAAGGATTGCGCATTGCTTTTGAACAACCCGGCCGGAAGGCCTCGCTAGCCTCCATCTAGCCGATTCTGATTGTGGCTCACAAAGTTGGAATCGAAACCAGACATTTCAGCCGACGAAAATGGGGTCCATAACTCAGTCCGGAAGATGCGACCTCTTTGGTATCATGTGAAGACCCCCACTTGCAGACCACTGGAGCGACCGGCTGTTCATTTTTACCATAGCCACCACTGAGCACCGGCCAAACATGCGCTGGTTGCCCTGAAGCAAGGAGTAAGCCCCTCATCCCACGTCCCCAACAACATCCATTCCCAACCCCTTTCACGCCAAGCAACCAAAAAAACGGAACAAGAAGAGCCTCTCTCCCAACGGCAGCAACAGCAGCAGCAGTAGCAGGCACATCCGCTGCTCCACCCGCATCCAAACAGCCTGCCTCCACCAGGGCCGTCTGCACTTGGCTGCTGCTTAGCTCATTCGCCTGCCAGGGCTTTTGCCGGTCTCGGAACCCGCAGCGCCCCAAACGGATTGCCTAGGACCCCAGGGTGGTATCTGATGACGATCATGATATGCGACTGCTTACTACTCCAAGATCTAGAACACAAACCGCTAACATGAAAGACAAGATAGGCAATAAACCAACGGGCAAATCATGCAAGGACTATAGTATGGGAAAAATGGAGAAAAAAAGCGAGATACACAATGAAGAAGTGGATCGACAACTACACAACCAACACATATGAGTCATATGAGTGTACGCAATTCAGCTTAAATACATATTAATGAGCAATCTGGAATACACATAACCAAAAACAAAAATAAGTATAACAACAATAACAACAATAACAACAATAACACATTCTCATACAAACAAAGAACTTGCGACATCTCGCTCGATGTCAAGGCTCATGTTCGAGAAGCAGACCCGAAATGCTGCACGGGCTGTCCTTAAGCAGCGGAGTCCTTAAGCGGTGTCTCTGTCCCTTCAAACTCCAAAGACTCACCTGCCAAGCCCAGAAGTGAAACGAAACGAGAGGTCCCTTGACCAAACGAAAATCAAAGAAAAGGCCTTGGGCAAAAGAGAAGGGAACTCAGATTGGCACAAATAGACAAGACCCAACTGAACCAGAACCCGCCTATTTCCAGCCAAACTGAAACCGCAAAAGACACCAACACCAGGAAGGTGTCAAGTCCCACAAGGTGTCTTTTTGTTCGGCCTCCTTTCACACGACCTCGCATGAGGAACCAGCACCGGGGTCTTTTCGAAGATCTGGACACAATTCGATGTTGCAAGTGCCTTCTTGGCATTTGCCCCTCTTGTCGGGGTTCTGTTTTTTGGGCATTTGCCTTTTCGGGTTTGCAAGCAAAACGCCTCCGGTCCGTGGCGCCCCGCCCTTCACCACGCCTCGGCCTCACTTCGACCCAGCAGCTCCTTGGTGCGCAGCAGCGCCGCGTGGCGCTGCAGCACCTCGCGTCGATTTTTCGGGCCCAAGGGGTGGCCAGCGAACGTTTGCGTCTCAGGCGACTGTCTGAAGCGCACAAGCAACAAGGCCATCACAATGAGGGCGATCTCATCTTGCAGAGTCCGAGTAACTCAAGCCCTACAAATTCGTCGAAACCATGTTGAGGCCGGACAGATATGTTGGATGTTGTCGTTCTGTTTGCATGCTTTGAGCAAAGTTGCTTGGACTGGCGAACAGCGACTGAGATTCTAGGCACGCATGTGATTCATGTGCATTGTGCGCAATTGGAGCCGATCACAATTCTTGTACTCTGTTCTATACATTCCTTCTGAATGCAAATGGCCTTCCACCCCATGGTGGTGCCAAGTCCAAGGCTTAGCCGTGACGGTGGATACATGAAATGCCTAATTTCAGCCAAGCCGCATTCTCCAACGAAGGATCCGGCTTTGCAGAAATGAACCTCGGCGGCTACTTTGGTGCCCATGACTGTTGAATTAAGCGCCCAACCGCCGCACCCCAAACAAAGGCCTTGGGGCTGGTCTGCAGGGCCCCTTGCTATAGAACGTCAACAGAGTACAGGACCCAGCTGAGTAACTGCTCAAGCATTCAGCACCGAGAGTATGGTATGCCGAGTAGCAGGCAAGGCAAGAAAACGCTTGCCTTGTACGTGGGCGGAGAAGTACCCTGCCGCAGTATGCCACGACGCCGGTCACTGCCACCTGCTGGTTTCCAGCGCAGGCCCTGAAAAAGAGATAAAACTGGTTGGAACCTTCCAAGCGGTTGCTTTCATCTGCGCCCCCAAAGAATCCTGGGTCATGAAACTCACCAAAAATCATGCAAATCGGCGTCCGAACAATGGGGGACCGCCTCAAAATGCTCCGAATGCCACAAATGCGTACTGTAGCTCCGTGGTCCTGTCGTCCAGCTCATTTTGACAACGCACGAACGCACGCACGCACGCATGAACGCATACGCACACACACACACACACACCACGCAGGCTTTCGGCAGTCACGTTTTGTCCGTGTTCTCTTCCCTAGGACCTGAACGCACCTCGAAACACATCTATCGATGATGATCAATTCTATCAATTCTTAAAGATTGGAGAACAACATGAAACAACATCACCAGTTCAGGGAACGAAGAGGCTGACCCCTTGACCGAAAATTTAAATCGCCATTGGAAACCCCAAAGGCCAAACAGGCCGTTTGCAAAGCTCTTCACTCGCGATGCCTCCGTCCTGCAACGCCAACGGCCGTTCGCGGCTCTGGGCCTCTGGCTCATGCCCGGTTCATTGCTGGTGAGAGGATATCACGTGGGTCAGGGGTTAGGAAGCGCTGGTTGAAAACTGGAAAAGCCTTAGCAACGTAGACTGTAGCCTGATTGGAAGTGGAGGTTCTCGGGGGTGGTGCTCAGACATCGGGAGCCCCTGTGGCCATGTCCTGAAATAAATAGTGTTCTGCTTGGGACATGCGAACGAAATGGAATAAATAGAACATCAGCCTGTGTCCTGAACTTGTGAACTCCTCGATTCGAAAAAATGAGAGGGTCCTTGGAGCCTTGTTAGGAGCACCTGGCCATGAAACAAGGGAAACCCGAAATGACTGGCAGATTTTGAGGACCCCCTAGAAATTTACGGAGAAGGCTTGGATACTTTCTTTCGGACACCTGGGCCCACTTGCATGGAACCTATTTTGGCGGATATACCTAAAGGATAACATCCCTTGCACCTTGCGGAAGCCAAGAGATCCCCATTGGCAAGTTGGTTCACTAGCTTTGCATGTGCCCAACATCCTTGCAATGGGCGGGGCAGTCCATAGCTGCAAGCAAGTTGCCACATTCGCATCCTCCGGCGCAGCTTCCTGCAAATGAGAATCCCGCTTGCTCCAGAGCGTTCTCTTATGCACGTGGGCCTGCAATCACATTGAACTTTTATGTTGGTGAGACACTGCCCCATGTTCTAATGGGTATGTGGCATCCCTTCAAAACATGGACCGTGAATGTGGACCGACATCTGCACCCTGCCCCTTTTCGTGATCCAAGTAACTGGCAGCAAGGTGGTCTGTCACAAAGCGTCTCCGCAAACTGGCCGGTCAGAAAGAACCAATGGACATGGCATGGTTGGTGGACATAGCTCTGGGCCATCCCCACGACTTTCAAGTAGCACACATCGATTGCCCACGGCGCTCCTGCATGAAGCTCATGAGCGCCTGTTGCACCTGCGCAGCAACGAGCCGACGGGAAAATGGCGCGCAAGAATTGCTGGGGAGGGTCCGATCCGATTTTTGCGCGAATCAGCTCCAGTTTCAATCCTTCTAATCAAAGGAACTGGACTTCCGGGTATAAACCAGTTCTCTACCAACTGCAAACCCCGTCCAGCTGCTTGATGCGGCAGGAGGAAAAACTGTCCTCCACTTCATAATGCTGATTCAACACGGTTCCGAACACATGGACGCCCAACAAGGCAGACTCACAAAACAAATTGGCTAGAAAATGAACATTCGAAATGGGAATGGTGAGACTAATCCTCAGTCGGGTGCTAGGCTAGGACGAACCCTGAGCCAATCGAACCATGCCAATTCAAGCCCTATCCCACTTGACACGGTAATCTGCTTGAGTGGTTGGAACATCAATGGTTCCGCTTCCTCCCACTACCATGGCACCTGTGGAAACCAACGCTGGAACATCAACCTGGAGCCACTCGCTTTGCCCTCCCTCCCCCCCCACAAATAAATATATATATATATAGTTATATATATATATATATACATGTACATCTACATATATATATGTGACCCCCCAAGACAAAGCACAATATTGTAAAACACAAATGGGGGAGGGTGCTTCTCATGTTGCACCAGTCTCCTAGGAGCACAGACCCTGATCGGCGCCTCCGGCGCCAGGCGCTGCAGCGCCGCCTGGCGCTCGCCCCGCGGCAGCGCCGCCAGCAGCTGCCGCAGCCGCGCCAAGGGCCGTGCGCGCGCGCCCGCAGAGGCGGAGGCCTGGGAGTGGGAATCGAAGAGAAAGATGAAACGAAGCCTTGAAATGTACAAGTAAATGTATGTGTATGAACACACATATATATGTATATAGATATATATATATATGTTTATTTATATACATGATAATATATGTATATATGGTCCAGCCCCCCTCCACCCCCACCCCAAGGGTCAATGATGCTGGCAATGCTGGGGATGCTGTCCAGCTCCGGTCGCAGACTTGCACCCCAGAACCTCTCGCAACATCCTACCCTAAACCAACCCACCCTACAACCCCTACCTTAACCTCAACCCTAACCCCAAATCAACCCGAAGCCCAAACCCACCCTAAACCCACCGCAAAAACCAACCCTAAACCAACCCTAAACCAACCCACCTCCCAACCACCCAACCACCCCACCCCACCCTCACAAGAAGGGGGGGGGTTGGGGGGTTCACGGCCTGGAACATATATGTACGCACATGATCTGTGTGTGTGTGTGTGTGATTGTAGTGCCCTCTGATTCTCTACGCAGCTTCAACTGTTGGAGCCCAAGACTGGGGCGGCTGGTCGATATCTGCAGAGTTGTGTTGGCTTGACTACCGAGCGCCCAAAAGATCTTCCACACAAACAGTCTTATTTGCTCTACGTCTGCGAGTGACTTCCTGCTGTCTCTGCTGAATTGCCTGATCGGTCCAAGCATCTATTGAAAAACTAAGAAGACTCATGCAGGATATGCAAGCCCATTTCTTTGAGCCTTCACCACACCTTGAGTTCCCTACGACTTGCGGGGGACTTTGACAGCTGGGTGCCCAAACCTTCTGGATCGCCTCCGGGGGGGGAGAAGTCGGCGCTTGCCAACGCCCTTGTGGATCGGCAGTGCTGCACGAATGTCTCTTTCCGGGTGCTTGATTCCATGTCAATCTGAGCGCGCTCAAAGAAGCGCTTTGGTTTGAGCTTGCTTCGGCAAACTGTGCTTTGCTTGATGCAACTCTTCCTTGTGGCACAACTGCATCGCCATCTTCTCCATCTGCAATTCCGTCTTCTCATTCTGCAACTCCATATTATGATTCTCCATGACAAAGAACCAGCTACCAAACAGATCTGCGCAATCGATAGAAGTTGAGGCAGTCAAGGCGAACGTGCGAACCCGTCTCGTTAACGAGATAGGGGAAGCGAGGGATGCTCTTCAAAGGCGTAAGGCGGCGTAGGGAGGTGCGTAAGCATCATGCAAATGTGATTTTTAATGATACCTCATTTGTTCATTGACTCATGTTTATGTGCTTTAGACTAGCTGTTTGGAAAGGCATTGACAAGTATGCCACGACCCGAACTTTGCGCAAAGTTTTGGGACGTTGACATTGCTCAGGCAACAGGCAGCCCTAAGCCGGTCAGCTGAGCTCCCTGCTGGCAGACGCTTCGCGCCTGGCAGGGAATGCAAGTCCTGAGACTTGAAGGCCTTGACACAGAAACGGATCCTTCATGTAGGTAAGGAGTCTCCCCCTGGTAAAGAATCAAAAGATCAGAAAGTCCGTCACATCTTACCCACGTTTTGATTGCGGCCCGTACTTTTCAGTAAGCTCGTTCTATATGGAGAAGGCACTGTTCGATAGTTCTGTTCTACCCCAGAACGCAACTTGGTTCAGCAGACCGTGAGCTAAGCTCAAACCCATGTAGATTAAGCGAAACTTGAACAAGTCAAGAGCCAAATCCAATCGGCCAATAAAACCAGTTAAAACCAACGGATGGCTCGGCTTGTTTCGAGTTGGTAACCCTTTTCTGTAGGTGTTAAAGGGAAACCAAAAGAAAAATCCATTAGAAAAGCCACATCCACATAAAAACCAGACCGAATTCCAATCAGAGTTCTTCAAAACCGAAGCAACCCTATAGCTTAGTTGTTGGAAGAATCTTCCCCATCCCTCGAGCAAGCCAAGAAAATATTTACATCCCTTCCAAATTAACCCCCTACCCAACTCCTTGCCCATGCTTAACTTGCTGCTGCTCAGCAGGGAATGAGAAATGGAATGACCCTTGAATGGCCCATTCTAATGGTTTCCTAGGGAATCCCTGGGTTCATTCCCCCGCCCTGCTGAGCCCCGCGTTCCCTGCTGAGCACCAGGCAAGGAACGTCCGACGCAACGATGCGGCCCGCGAACCGCCCGCCTGTGGCCACCGCCACCGCTTCCGCCGCACCCATCCCCCGGGCCAGCGCCGCATCGTAGGAGTCCCGGGAGCTCCTTCGGCCGAGTCGCCGAGTCGCCGGGTTTGGCCCCGAAACCGGTTGAGGTTTGACTCCAACGCGAGATGCTAGATATGTTACTTTTAAAAAAATGAAGAAAATGGGATTCGGACACCCCAAAATGGATTCCGAGTTTCCCTGTCGTTCCCCGAGCCAAACAGAAATGGCAAAAGTAAGATACACCTACAAAGCAGCTCCCATGCAGAGGGCACCCAACCATTTGCCAGGTCTAGTTTGACACACTTCCATGCTTCGCAGGTGAAAACCACTACCTCCAAAGCACGGCGCAAAAAAAGTGCCTAGATAGTGGGGTTGTGACTTGTTTCCCTTGTTTCCCCTTGGGCTAGCAAAAGCCCTCTCAGGCTTAGAACGTAAGGCGCAAGACCCAACCGCAAACGATGGCAAATCACTGGGCGGTCCTTGGTTTCTACTTGCAACATCTAAACAATGAACCGGCATGTTCATTCATAGTTCAAGCAACCGCCGTGTTGATAGCTGCGCAATTGTATCCTGGTATCCTTGCCATCTCTCATTGACACAGACCCCCTTAGGTGTCAAACAGTCAAGGGGTACTTTAACAGGGCCACCCCAAAGTCGGGTGTTTTATTCCCCATTTTCAACCATCATTATTTTCAAAAACCAGCTGTTTCCGCCGGATTGTTGATGGCTGAAGTTTCCCCTAAACTAAGGTGTGCCAAATTCCCTTTTAAAGAGTGCGACAAACGCCGCCATTCTTCTTTCGGTCTCCTGGAGGAGAGCACCTCAAAGGCCGTGAGCACTGCATGGAAGAGCTCCTCACAAGTTTCTTGGTGAAATAACTTGGGTCCTTTGGTGGTCCTTTGAATGTTTGGCGCTGGTGAAGAAGGACTAGAGCCCAAGTGAAGCCAGCTATAATTATTTGTACCGAACTTACCTTTACAAAAATACCACTGTTTGTTGGGCACAGGTTTGGCAATTTGGCACGCCTCTGACAAAATCCTACAAAACTTTTGCAACAAATTGCGCATGCCTTCAAGATGAATCCTACACTTTGGGGATAACCAATCATCGCACCAGCCGCATACCCCCTAGTTAACTTGCCCCCTGTCCCGGCGGCTTGCGTAACACAATGTCACAATGTCTACCGAGATTCTTTCCTTATGCCCGAACAGCATGTAACATGTCCTGCCATTGCGGGGTTGCCAACTGCAATTTTCAAAAAGTAATGAGTAGAAAATTCCTGGATTGATGCTAATGACCCTGACATGTCCAAGATGAGTTATTCACAAAAGCTACCCATTGATACCAGTAGAGCAGGCGAAGCTAGCGGACCAAAGATTCAACTATATAAAAAGTACAATTGTATTTCTCTGTCCGTTATTTCTTTTCCGTTCTTGCTGTTTGTCAGCGTTCATTTGTTGTTCTTTCTTTCTCCTTTCCTTTCTTTCTTTCGTTCATTCTTCCTTTCTTTCTTTCTTTCTTTCTTTCTTTCTTTCTGTCTTTCTTTCCTTTCTTGGTTTCTTTCTTTCTTTCTTTCTTTCGTTCTTTCTTTCTTTCTTTTCTTTCTTTCTTTCTCCCTTTCATTTCTTTCTTTCCTTCCTTCCTTCCTTCCTTTCTTTCTTCCTTGTAATGCTTTATGTCTTTCTTTCTCTCTTTCCTGTATGTCTTTCTTTTTCTTTCTGCCTTTCTTCCTTTCGCCCTTTCTTTCTTTCTTTCGTTCTTTCGTTCTTTCGCTGCTTTTTCTTTCTTTCTTTCTTTCTTTTCTTGGCTTTCTCTCTTTCTTCCTTTCTTTCTTTCTTGCTTTCTTCCTTCCTTTCTTTCTTTTCTTTCTTTCTTTCTTTCTTTCTTTCCTTCCTTCTTTTTTTCCATCCTTGTCTTCCTTTCTTCCTTTCTTCCTCTCTTTCCTTTCTATCTTTCTTTGCTTTCTTTCCTTCCTTCTTTCTTGCTCTCTCTCTCTCTCTCTCTCTCTGCTTCTGTCTTGTCTCTCTCTCTATCTATCTATCCATCTATCTATGTACCTATCTATGTATCTACCTATCTATCTACCTAGCAAACTGTCTCTCTATCTATCTACCTATCTATCTCTCTGTCTATCTATCTATCTCTCTGTCTATCTATCTTCAATACGGAAAGGAAGAGGGACAGCTAAAAGCACGCTTCTTGAAATTTCGCCCGCTTGCGCGAAATTGCGCCCTTGTTGCGGGGAATTGCTCCCGTTGTGCGGCCGAATAGTCTGGCCGGAATCTTGCTGGTTCACAGCTTTTACACATGAGGTCCAAAAGAAGCACTCGTTTCCAAAACCGCGAGCGTTTCCTCAAACGTGGCCGGCTTGCCAAAAAGTATCCGTTTTGTTGTGGGCACTGAAAAAAGCATGCCGAACGAAGATCTAGGCCAAGGTAGTAAGCAAGATTTGCGCCAAGCTTGGGCAGGCAGGGTTGGTCATCCACGCGTCGTGCCAAAGCTGGGCCCACAAGAGCGCATGTGCCTGGCGTGTAAGCTCCTGCACGGGGACGATTGCCAAGCATGAGAGATGCGCTTGTTGTGCGCCGAACTAATCAAGTGCTCTGTAGCCGCAAAAGCAAAAATCTCACCCGAATGGATGGGCATAGTTGGGCAATGCTTTGACTTTGAGTTCTTTCTGATGGCAGATGTGCGGGGTGATTACCTCCTGCACCGCAGGCATCTCTGTGGCGCGGTTCCAGCATGTTTGCACATGCAGCCCAACCGAGCACCAGTGCATAAGTTTAAGATTGGCAGCAGGGCTCGGGCAAAGCTTGGGATCTGGGTCGACGCCTAAGGTAAGCTGGCCTCATGTGCAAACGTGGCCCGCAACCTGCCAATCTGCTGACAGAGAATGAAGCTCATTGATCAAGATTCTGATAGCAGCCGCGAACGACTGAGCTGACTGGCAAAATTGTGGATTGTGCTGTCAAATTGCTGGCCATCTGCAAACCAAAGGCCCGCGCTGGCTACTTGCACAGGCATCTAGGCTGTGTGTCTTTCACCGATAGCACATTTTAGTATCAGGCATGGTCAGCTGACAAACGAGCTGCTCATGTTGAAATGCACAGCGCAGGCAACCCACGCAGTTGCAGCTCACGGCCAGTCGTCTTGCAAGCACTTGACCAACTAGAGTGCAGCAATGCAACTGTACTTCTTGGACATCTTGATAGGCAGGCATCTCTCTTTGGTGCTTGCCCTCGGAATAGCTACTGTTCTAAGCTCTTCTTAAGCCAGCGGCAGGAAATATCTCATTATAGCTCGAATGTTCTGCCTAAACCTGTGGCTTTTGTTCAAAGGTCATTGACGACAGCTAGGTGAAGGCAGTAAAGGGCCACGCCCCATCAACAATTTGAGGTTGTACACCCCCCGGTTTCTGCGCAGTTCCATGCTCCTTACCATTCCCCATTCTAACCATTTGATAATTGTCCAATCTCTCCAACTCATCCCGGAATGAGCAAAACACCAGGCTTGTTCAAAACAATGTGTTCAGACTCTAGACATCTAACAGGAATATTGAGCTTTGCAACACCTTGTTTGGTTGACAAGTTTGAGTTGCATCTCTTCTTGTAGCCCTGGGTTGTAAAGGGGCATTTGGGGGGTCTGGTGGTAATACCTCTGGGCCAAAGTGTCTGCCCTTGCCCATGCCAGCTTCCGGCCCCCACGTGGCACACAAATATCAGGTCGCCCAAAACACAAGCAGAATGGGCAGTTTCGCCCATTTCGCTCCTGGCACGCTAACCTAAGCTTACCACAAGTGGCTTTCAAAGTGGAGCAACCCAACCAAGCAACAATGACTGCGTACATATGGGAAGCAAGCACACGGCCAAAGCAACCGCTCGACAAACAAACCTAGGAGATCCCATCTCAACCAGCGCTTGCTGTCTCACACCTCACGCCTCACGCAGCCTCTCGCTCGAGAGCCTTGCCGTCTCCTCGCTGCCGCCTTTGTCAGGATGCGCCTGCCCAACCGCCAACCTCAAACATCAACTCAGTGAGGTTTCAGGTCGGCTCCATGACCATTGTTTTCCCACACTTGGCCCACCCTTCCCTGCTTATCCTGGAACGTAAGCACGGACACAAAGTAAGCACACTTTGGCAGCTCAAAATTTGCGACCTATCAGCACAAGCAGTAGACGAAATGCACTGTGGCAGCTCCAGCTTGAACATTGATGGCCCGACGGGGTATTGTTCAGTTTTTGGCTGTCGGTTCAAGACCCTAATATTTCTTGGAGCCAGAAGCGCTTTATTACTTGTGGCAACGAGACAGTATGCATCACTCCGCACTCGCAGGACTCGGTTTGGGTCCCGTCAAATCCGACCCAAGGTAGTTGAATTGGGCCTGACATTCAACAATGACATTAGGGCTTGGCTTTGGAGGACCCCACTTGGGGTTGCAATTGTGAGTGGCAACAGCACGTGTCGAACGACGAGGGCCGCAATACCTTGACACATTGAGTTGCAAAAGTGCACCGGGCCCCCCCATTTTTGAACAGCCAGGCTGTGCCGAAAGTACCCCCCCCTCTTAGCGCCCGCGACCCTTGTGACCCATGGCCTGCAGCGCACTGCGCCGGTAGGCGCTGCGGATCTCAGCATCCGTGTGCGCGCCGCCCGTCAAGCCCAGCAGCGCGTACAGCTCCATGGCTGTGGCTCCAGTGCCAAATGGGTGGCTAGTTGGATGCCCCAAATGGCTTCGGGTCTCCTTTCGGCGTTCTCATTAAAAGGAACAAACCCTCCAAAAAGGAGAGACCCACATGGCCCGCTTTCGGGCCATTTGGGACAGGGAGTCGAAAAAGCGTCGCGCCTTGCTGCTGGTTTGACCTTTGGGGTGGGAATAAGAAACCACGTGTTCCTTTTGATGTCGCCTTTTGAGCAAACGAAAAAGATCAAGCTGTCCTTCATGCCACTGTCTATGCCACTTGTTGCTGCGACATGTTGTGAGTCAACCGCCCGAGGCAAGCATTGAGGTTAAGTCAACGCCTTCCATTTCAGGCAAAGCCGAACCTATTTGTGAGTGAATCAGCCCCCAATCCTACAATATAGGCTTGGGTCGTGGCTCATTCGTTCCAAGCCTTCCTTGAGATCAGTTGCTGCAGCCCGTCGAGCTGCTCCGAAGTTGCGAAGTTGCTGTCCTATCGCACGGTGGATCTTACCCTCCCTGTCCAGCTAGGTGTGGAGGGTACCTGGCAGATTCTCAGATCAAATTACTTGGGTGTGAGCTTTAATTGGGGACTCTTTGGTAGGCATCATTTGGGTGGGGATTCATGTCCACCAACCACTTTTGAGGTGGGTCCCTACTAAAATTCATGGCCATGTTTGAAGGAATGCAGCTTGCGGGAGCGCAACCCTTGCCGTCCCTTTCCGTTGGGTATCTCTAGGATTTCGCTTCCCTGCATCCCTGGGCATGGTTGAGGATCACCTATTCAACTGGTTTCCTATCCAACGACTGTGATTTCTTCTGGGGGACTTGCCAACTTCGTTCCCCGGTTTGCTGATTGACTCCTCGCTCTACTCCTCGACCCTCGTTCGCCAGGGCAAAAACCAAAGGACATGTGGCCCCTCAAAGCCTGGCCATGCCCCCGGCCCCGCCGCCAGCGTTTTCTTGGTTCTCAGCCGCGCATGGCGCTCGTGGCGCGGAAGGCGACCGAGCGGTCGGCAGCCTGGCCGAGGGAACGGGACACGTCTTTTTCCCGCGGGAAACCGAACCAAACCGGCCATAGGAAAGCACCCATAGGAACCCAGAAACTGGCAGCCAAATGAAACCAGTCGAAACCCCCTTGCTCATACCCAGATAATTACAGGATGTGTGTTGACGGATTCGAACAGATTTCCTCCATGGCGCACTTTTCTATTCATAAACTGGTGGCTTATTAATCCCATCAGCAAAATCTGGCAATTGCTTCAGATCTGGGCGCCTCGCCCGCGTGAAAGGCTTGGCATGGCCCAGTTGCCCAGTTCACTCGTCTCCTGGGCGTCGCAATTGCACCCACATTGCACCCTGCGATGACTCGAATCACACCCAGAGACAACTAACACCCACTGAGAAATCACGCATTTGATTTGCAGATATGTGCAGCCCAATGTGGTGGTCTATGTTGGGTTTTTTTCCTGAGGGTGTAATCCAAGGGTGTGATTTAAAGAACTCTTCGATTGATCATGCTGAGCAAAGCAGGGTCACGACAAAAAAAGGGGGTCTGAAAACGAGTTGGACCTCTCGTTTTAGACTGACATCAGCGCTACCAAAAGGTTGGATTGACCAACATCCCCCATGATCAAGCCCTTTCTTTGCCAAGTACAAACCAAAATATTTGCCGACATCAAAAAAAAAACGGACATCCAAAAAAACAACGGGATATGAGCAAAACAGTGTCAAAACGGAGTTGGACCCATGCCATGGCCGCCTTCTTCCGCGACCTTCTTGGTGGCCAAACCTTTCCGCTTCTTCCTGGCTCAAGGAACCCCAGGTCCCATCCCCCCAAATGGCGGGGGATATGAGCAAAGGCTCCCTTACCGGGGCGTACCGGGGTGGACACCCCTTCTTTTTCAGCCTTACCGCGAAGCTCCGGCCAAACTCAATTGGAGGGGCACCAATTCTTTGGACACAAAGCCACATTCCGGGTGTTAAGCCTTCCCTTGAGGGTTCCCTATTACCCTTCCACGAAACTTAGTGGCAGGTCCTCAGGTTTTTGTGACATGGGGACCTGGTCAGTTGCATTTTACGAGTTCCCAAGAAGACGCCTATCACATGCGAGCAGCTCCATCCGACGGCGCTTTGGTTTCGGTGCACTCGACAGCGACAACGCGCCAGGCGGGGCCTCACCACACCTAAGAACCCGCCAGCGCCCAAACGGCTGTGGAAGCGGTGCGAGAATACACTGCATCTATTTGTTTCTATGACACACTCTGATTGTGTACTCTATGTACGTATGCGTCCGCGACCCAGCATTGACCCCGCCCCCCTGCCAGGCACAAGTGTTTTACCGCGTTTTTGCAGGCATTGATTTGCCGGGGGCAGGGTGATTCGAGCTCTGGAGCATCCTTAGCGGTGAAAATGCTTCGCATCCATAGGCAGCCTTTTGGACAAATAGCTGGCCCTGGTAAATGGAATAAAACTAACCTAAAAAGGGCACCTATGTTCGCATCTCGTCCCCTTCAGACACATGTATGCAGTTGCTGGCAACACTACAATCAATCTTCACAAATCTTGAGACCTTGAAAGAGACTTCCCCAAGCCATCAACAAAAACTGGATGCTGAGACGTCTTCAGGGGCGGGGCAATACTGGGTCCACCTATGTATGTATGTGTATATATATATATATATAAGGCATGTTTTTAATCGACGCTATGTTGAGGCCCTTGGTCTGAAACTTTAACAACAATGATGCATGGCGCTGACGGCACTTAGCAGAAAGCCGGTGTGAAGAAAGAAAAGAACTGACGCGCAGAAAGATCCCAAGAAAGCTAGGCTGCAGTGGTGGAGCGTGCAAGTGAAACAAGGAGGCATGAGTGCAAAGACCCCAGGTCCGTAGCTTTCAGTCCGAATACGTCCAATCAAACATAAGTCATACGGGCCGCTTGGTCATACCCCAACCAGGATTGTGTCGTAACCCGTGCAGTAAGCTGATGCTCCAAATGGGTGCGGCTTTTTGTGTGAGGGTACCCCTTATTTGCGGATTGAAAGGGAAACCAAAAGAACAACTGGAGTCATTTTTGGGTGTCCCTAAAAAAGACACACTGGTGTTTCCCCCAAAAGTTGGACAAGGAACGGGGTTCCATGTTTCTCGTCAGCGATTTCCCGTCCAGTCGAGTCGAGGGATGGGAGGTTTTGAAAATGGCAAGGTTGTAACCCAACTCAAAGGACAGGTCCTTTGGTGCTCTCTGATTATGCATGGGGGCTGCAAAAACTTGCTGGTTCCAAGGGGTTCATCTTTGCGATTTCCTTGAAGGAGATCCCAAGGTTCATTCGCAACCTTGCAAAACACGGCGCAAGTGTTGGACCAGGCAAACTCACCTGACCATCCTGACCAAAAAATTCAAAGTTCGGGTGAAATAGACGAATGTTGGGGGGGGGGGGTGAAAATTCCCGCCTTGCCAAGAAAAGTCCCGGGTCTCGCAGCTCAACTTAGACCGGCGCCCTTGATCACGGACCGGGGCTTCTTCTCCAGCTCCGCGGCTCGCTTCTTGAGCCCCTCGCCGCTTCGAAGCGGGGGGGGTATCCGAGAAAAGGTCCCAAAAAAAAGAAACTCGTAGGCCTTCTTGGGCCCGCAGGCGCCGAGATCAAGAGGGAGGGAAGGGGCGAATTCATCAAGACAAAAGCAGAGTTCGGCAATGTGCTCCGTAGTTTTCGTGTACTTCCTTGAGTGAGCAACCCTGGGAGGCGCATCTTCACCCTTTGCGACTCAGGTTGGACTCAGTGTTTGAGGTGCTTGGAGTTGATTTCCCCGCTGGCTGGGGTTGACATCAACTCCAATCACTGCCGAAACCTGGTTCAAAGACCCTCTAACTCAGCCAAAGACCAGCTTGGATCCAACCCAAATCCTCTCAAATCCGCTTACAGTGCTACATGCAACGCAGCAAGACGACGTTGATGGATTAGAGGAAATGAGGTCTACTGAGATGATGCTAGGGATGTGCAGGATGGGATAGCAAGAGTTGAAACAAAACAAAAAACAAAAAAGAAAACAGTCACAGCCAGTATAGTATAGAAGAGTCGTATGCACCATCTTGCCCCCACAATGTGACAAAATACACATACATTTGTGTATATACATATTATATGTATGTGTGTATACATATATAGCTCGCTGAGGCTGCCTTTGTGGGGTCGTTTGCCAGAAAAACCAAGACAAACAAATCGCTCATGGCGACAAACCCGGGCAACGACGAGGCATCCGCCTTCAGCTTGGCTCCGATGACTTGTCCGGGCCCTGAGCTCTTCAGACCTGAGGTGATCGGGGCCCCGCTTGGATTTCCACGGTAAAGCGATCAAAGCCAGAGGGAACAAAACCTGTTTTCTGCCAAAGCTTGGAGCGTCCTCTGGGTGTTGCCTTTTGGATGCGATTTTTTGGGAGAGGAAAATCAAAGCCCCTTTTTTGAGAAACACCCAATTGAAAAACCCACACCAGAACGCCTCCCCAATTGGCCATATGCGGTTGAAAACTCTGGACAAAGAAAGCTCCCCAAACACGTAAAAAAGGGGGCCTTCCCCCCGAACCCGCCAGCTTGACTGGCCACCCACACACAGTTCCATCTTTCCCCCTGAAGGCTGGAATTTGGCAGGCCTGGGGTGAGTTTCCTTCTGGTTGGGTGTGTGTTGGACGTGCAGGGAGCCCATGGGCCCAACAGACCCTTTGGCTCAAACCCGAGGTCACCGCTAATCTCCCGGGCCTCATTCATCGGCACCGCGCCTCGGAGTCCACTTAGGGCTGTCAACGATTCATCGGCTTCACGGAACCTCTGCAAAGAGTGATGCACTGGTTCCTAGTTACTGCAGTCGAGGAGGCAACCTTTTCCCCTTGAAAAAGTGAAAGGCAAGATCAAACAGCAACCAAGTCATGTTTTCACTGGCGGGAGATGTCACCCACTCCATTGGCAGATGTTTTCCTTTTTTGCTTCTATTTGTGTTGCTTCTGTTTCCTTCTGCGATCCCTCCTTGCATTTCGCATTGCATGTTCTGCCCGCTTTGCAGCTTGCCGTTGCAGCTCGTTTGGCTGTTCACCAACCGCTTGACGGTGAAACGGAAAGTGGCATGTAGGGAGCTATTTCAGGAACTGCGTAAGTGCGCCTTTGACCGGCGGTCAGACCTATCCCTGGCGGAATGAGGCCACCTACATGTAGGGTCAAAACTCTGTGCGTGGGTTTCCTAGCCCAAGCTTTTTGGGGTGTCAAAAGGCCATGGGACAAAAAGAAACTTGCTTTTGGCTACCCCAGACCTTCCACCAGACGTGAACATTCCACCCTCCCCATTTTCACTGGCTCAAAGCCATGTGTTTCTTCAAAGGTTCAATATTTATTTCGGCTCCCTCTGCAATGAGACCATGTGAAACAAAAAATAGAGCACTAAAGCTCAATAAGTTCTAAAACCGTTCGGTACTCAGGCCTCCTAATTGTAAGTAGGCTTACCAAACCGCCCTGTCCGCCTCCCATTGTTGAAAGGAGGGTTCAAGAAATCGTCATTAGATTAACGCGGTTCAGTACAAGTATTTCTTACCTCCGGAAGAAAAGAAGAAGAAGAAGAAGAAGAAGAAGAAGGAGTCACCTGTCACCAGCGGCAGTTTGCAGGGCTGTCTGTGAGCCAGCCTGGGGCGTGCGCCCAGTTTGCCTCTGAGGCCCTCCAAGTGTCTCAGCAGCTCCTGGACCGAGCGCAAAATTGTGTGGCAACGGGAAACCAAAGGAATACTAAAACCCAATCTTCTCCTGAGCTGCCCAAAAAAAACAACGAAAAAAACACACACACAAAAAAGTTATCAAAAGAAAGAGAGAGAGAGAGAGAGAGAGAAAAAAAACAAAAAACAAAAAACAAAAAACAACAACAAGAGAGGAAGAAACAAAAAAGAATAATAACAAACATTTAAACATCCAACTGTTGCCTGAAACCAAAGGGAAGCCAATCAGTTTTTGTTGCTTCCCATCCACC
This sequence comes from Effrenium voratum, assembly GCA_963377175.1. Taxonomy (NCBI): domain Eukaryota; class Dinophyceae; order Suessiales; family Symbiodiniaceae; genus Effrenium; species Effrenium voratum. Next base: position 129,200 of record CAUJNA010002336.1, on the reverse strand, counting down.
AGCTCAGAACCCGGGAACCTGCTCGTAAGCCGTCAGCTCCGGGCCGGGCCGCACGTGGCCTTGACCTTGGCTCCAGTGCTTCGTCCAAGCCAGCCCTTCGGAAAAATGGACAAGGCTTCTCCACAGAAGGGCGGCAAGCATGATGCAACATCACTGGCAAGTGCCCTTGAGTGCAGTTGCTGTTCTCTCGGGACACACATTTTCCAAGTGTGGCTCGCCGCTTAGGCTTTCGTGTCTGGAGTTGTTAGTGGTACACCCTCAGTGCATGACAATGGAACTTGAGTGAAACCGCCTGGCGGGACCTCTGGTCTCTGCCCACATGGGACATGTGAGGGTTGGGAGAATGTCGTCGTTGGTGTAAACCAGAAACAAGCAGGTCTGCCACAAAGAAGAGCCATTTTCGCCAAGCCCACGCCCTGAACGCCCGTTAGGAGCTGAGACCCACGGCAACCCCCACGTGGTTCCGTGGCCAATTTGGCAGGCCATCTCTCGAGGTTCCCGCGAGCCGCGGCGCCGGCCTTCTGGAACAGCTTGCTGCTGCGCATGAAGGCCTCGAGAAGCCGATGCAACTTGAGTCTCCCTTCTCACGTCCGAGCCGGAAAAAAGGTCTTTGTATAGGGAGGAACTCAGGGAGTATCTGAGGCGTCTGTCTTCCAGGGCCCCCTTCAATTCCAGAGGTCTTGGAAAGAGGGTGCCCAAACTTTTTTGAGGATCTACCTGTATTCAACACCTAGCCTCCCATACCTCGAGTGGATGTCTACGGGGGACAAAGAGCACCTTGCGTGAGGCGTTGATGTTGAAACCCCCTCCAAAAACAAGCAAACGAGATGCCACTGGTGGTTTGAGGTTTATTATGTAGTCGGAGTCCAATCATGTTAACCCAACACCCAACCAGAGCCTGGCGGAGTTTGGTCTTGGAGTGTCCTTTTGGGGACAGAAGGCGAGCCCCGGATTTCTACACGTGGCTTACATCAGCTGAGGCCCCAACCTCTGCGGAACGTCTTAAGCGCACGTCCCGGAACCAGCCCTTGCCTCAAGCAGGCAGCTCAAAAAGCAGCTCAAAAAGCATCCAAGCACTCCATGTTTGGTCAAAGGTACATAACATCAGACCCAAAGGCCCAAAGGCCCAGATGTCCCATGGGAGATCCCTAGATCAGCTCACTGCGGCTCAGGGACCCTGGAGGCCTGGATCCCCGAAATTGTTGGCCAAGCTCAGCTGAGCAATTTTATATGCCTTACATGGGTGTGTCTGTTTTGAGGGTACCCCTTCTTGGTTGGTGTTACGAAGCCAAGTGGAACACCACCATTTTGGGTATCGCCTAAAAAGATGACACATGGCACCAGGTAGTAGAACTGCCAACTGAAATGGCCAGTAGGGATTTGGGCGCTCAAGGGAAGGGCAAATGTCCGCATTCCGCGGCCAGTCCAACGTGACCTGGCGAAATGGCAACGGCTTTTGCAGATCCATCGCGTCAGGTAAGCTGGATGGCTTCAGCCCCAGCTCTCAAAAGTTGGGGGCCCTTTTTTGGACCCCCAAAAGAGGGGCCTATGCCTTTGAGCCGCCTTTTGGGATGGTGCTGGAAGGGACACCAAAAGGAAACACGTCATGTTGAAGGTACAGGAAACCCATACACTCACACAGACCTATCTGACGCAGATGGGTGAATACCTGGGGTCCTTGCGCCGCAGCAGCTGGGTGGTGGTCGCCTGCAAAGCTGGGAACGCTTTCAGTTCATTGGGTACGAGAACTTCCAGAGCTGAGTCCTTCGCCTTCAGGGCATCCGGCCTAATGACGAATGAACCAAGGGCCATAACCTTATGACCATTGACGCAAGGCTTCAAGGGGTCTCGAGCATGGCACAGATGTCAGGTTGTCAAAAATATGACTGTACACCTTAGTGCAGCAAGACTTCATAGTTTTGACTCTTGATCTGGGCTTGTCTCCGAATTCGAATGCCCCCGATTGCGCCCAGATTGCCGTTGCCCGAAACGGAGTCGTTTCGCAGGAACTCAACATGGTTGGAACGTTGCATGGTTCCAAGTTCTAGGCGACGCGAAAAACAACTCCAGAATGAGTTCAAAATGATTGAGCCCCGCTTTCGGATATTTGGATGGCTCCAAGCCCGCCAGCTCCAAAAACACAATGAGATCGAAGCGAGGCAAACGATTCCTCCATTCTCGGGCGCCAACTGATAAATAGCTATTGCCCAGTTGTCTTCGAGGCCTGGGACCTGGAAGTGAATCTGCGAGAGACTGGCTGGAAGTCCCCTCCGCACCTCTAGAAGCTCCAATGCCAGCTTGGAGCCGTCCACGCCCTGGCAGCTCTACAAAAATGGCACCGGGTTTGTGGTTCGCCAAAGCTTCTGCCGACAAAGAGACATCGCTTGGTGAGCCGCGCGCACATATATATGTATATATGTATAACAAGGGCTTCAGGCACAGCAAGGCAACTTTGAACGCATGGGATCCCTCAAGGCCCCTGTATTTTGTTAACCCTCTTGAAACCCTCAAATGCACAAGAGTCTCCATCGGAGCCCACCAACAAATTACGATTGTTCGGTTCACATCCCTGCACTGGCCATTGGAAGCCCCGAAAAGCGGCTGCGTCAATCCCGGCTTTTGAGAGTTAAAGATACACGCAAAAGTACAAAGCGGTCATGCCCACAGATCTGAGAGAACAGCGCGGCTTCCAACAGCAGAGTGCTGCCAGGGACCCTCTTCGCTGCCGCAAACGCATACCTCTGAGATTCAGAACCCCACACGAGCCCCACTCAAAGCCCCGCCCTTCCCCCGCCCGCAGCGGGGCCTTCGCCGAAGGCGCCGACTTGGCGGCCGGCGCCGCAGGCGCCGACTTGGGCGCCGACTTGGCGGCGGCCATGGGCGCGCTGCGAGCTTTGGCCTTGGGCTTCCGCCTCGACGCACGAGCAGAGGCAAGGCGTCACGCGCATGGGCGGTAACCAACGGGTTGCAATCTTGGCATATGAAGCTGGCGACCCTTTGAAACCGGTTTGGGGTGGACTGAGGGCGTGGTTTCCCCTTTTGTTGCTTTTATGTGTTGGAGAGCGTCAAGTGCCACAAAGGTGGCCTTCAACTGAAGGTGGTGGACATGGGGCCCTTAAGGTGACACTTTTTGGGATAAGGGAATCCTCTTCAAAGCGACAACTCAAATCGGAGACTTCCTCAAGCCCAGTTGCACTTTTCAACAAAACTGAGACTTCACCTCAGTTAAACCTCTACCTCATGCCCTACCTTGTGAAAAACCTCCATTCCTGTGCGCACACACTCCACCCACCCACCCATGTGTGGTTTCCTGCGGGTTTGGCTTTAAAGCCAATCGTTTACGCCTCGTTTGGCAATGCCCACCTTCCAGTGGTTGCAAAAACAGCCACTATTGGGGGCGTCCAACCCAAAAAAGACGACGAGTCACCGCCCCCTAAAACAAAGACGAGCCGCCCATTGGATGGAAAGAGGGCTCACGGGCGCCACTGGAGGAGCCCACAGCTGAGGCTCCCTACTGGGCCTCCACCGGCGCGGCGAACTGCCGCTTGGGGGCCAGCAACACCTGAGCTCATGGAAACCAAAAGCGGGTGTCACCCGGAAACCAAAGCGGGCTCCTTCCCACATCAAAGCTCCAAAATGGCCGGCAGCGGTGAAACGGATGGAGGGTAAGCGGGGTGAAGTTGCGCGCCTGTCGGGATCCTTGCAAAACAAATGGCACTCCCTTCCCCTCAGGCCACACCGACTCCACCCATTCAGCCCGAACGGGAAAAAACAGACACGACTGGGTAGGAACTTTACTTGCGGCAACCCCTTGGACAAAAGACACAACTTTTTGGATATGTGTACACCATCCAGCAAAATGTCCATCGCCCGGCTTCCCCTTGCCTCATTGATCTCCGCGATGGTCGCGCTGGGCGGCCCCTCTGCCCCCAAAGGGCGCTTCCGCTTTTTGGGCATGGCTCCTCGGACGACGGGGGCAAAACAATTTATGTCACTTCCACGCGAGGAAAAATGGAAACTCCGGACCGAGGTGTGCTTTTGAACAAAATGACGGATTCCACACTGGAAAATGTTTAGAATTAGAAACAAACTACAAGCCGTGCCATCTCTGCTCAATCAGACGGGATGCAAGGACACCTATGATAGGGGGCAGCCCATAACCTTCATGTTGAAGGAAGCGGAGAATGGCAAGGACAAAGAAGCGTGAATCGCGGGGAAGTGTTTGTGTTGCAGCGCCCAAACTCAACTCGTGACACTTGTTTGGCAGTCTGCAAGTCAAAGGCACGTTGTGCGGCTCTTTGAGTTTTGGGGAAGCCCTAAGGCCCAGTCTTCGGCAAATTGGTTGTGCTGAACCTATTGCCTGGGGTTGGTGGAAGTTGACTTGCCATCAGATCCTTCCAACTGCAAACACCCTGGCCGATCTTGCCGGGTTTTTCTTGAACCGCAGCGCTGCATGGCCGCGGTTCGGAAACTCTCGCCTTGGGACGAAGGATTTCTACCTCCAAACCTACAGCCTCGATGTCGAAGTCGTGCTTTGGCGAGCCATCCGGGAAGTAATTCTGCGTGCTACGTGCCCCAAATACACACGTTGGGGAACGAACCCCATGGAAAGGCAAGTTCCAGTTCATGGATCTTCCCATGGCCATATCGAATGCTGGGAATGAGAACACCATGACCTGGACTCTGTACAAAAATGTGCCACCAACTGCGTTGGAAAAACAAGGGCGGCTGGCGAAGCTGCCTGTACAAGACAAAAGGCCGCAACCTGTGCCCAACAGCTCGCCAGCAAAGGCCTGGCAAAAAGCTGTACAAGAAAGCCATGAACTTGCGCAAGTACGTCTGTCACGGAACGGCCGCAGTGCAAGGAAAATGCGCCATGTACACAGGACCGACAAGCTGGTAAAGCATCCGTCTAGGGATACAACATGTTGCTGGAGAAGACCTTTGCCTTGGCAAGGGTGACGAGCTCCTTGAGGAACGAAGCATCCACTGGTGCCGATCCAGACTTGCCCGGGGCACAAGAGGCGGCAAAGTTGCACGTCTGCATCACGCAGGTTTGACAGTCCCCAGTGAGGTCAAGCTGATCGCTACACTTGTCCGCGCACTTCTCGATGGAGCACTGGATCTTGGGACCGTAGCACTGCGCGCAAACAGAGCTCTCACCCCTCTGCTCCAGGCAGTCGGCTGAGCAAGATGCCACATCGCTGTTGCTGAAGCAATCTGACCCACAGCTCTGGATCAAGGGATTGCTGGACACGCAAACTGCCGCAGAATCCTTTGCCCTGGCAAGGGCTACAAGCTCCTTGAGGAAAGATGCATCCACTGGTGCGTGTGCAGACTTGCCCGGGGAACAAGAGGCAGCAAAGTTGCACGTTTGCATCACGCACTCCTGGCAGTCTCCGGTGAGGTCAAACTCGTCGCTGCACGTGTCCATGCACTTCTCAATGGAGCACTGGATCTTGGGACCGTAGCACTGCGCGCAAACGGAGCTTTCACCTTTCTGCTCCAGGCAGTCGGCTGAGCAGGATGCCAGATCGTCGTTGCTGAAGCAATCCGACCCACAACTCTGGATGTTGGGCTTGCTGGACAAGCAAGCCACACTGCCTGTCTCATTGGATTTGCCCACGGCAAGCACTGCCAGGGAGGCAAACACGATCTTAGCCATTGCGAGTGACCGAGTGAGGCCTTGCAACCCAAATGAGCTGTGCTCTAAACCCAACAGCCGAAGGCACGTATCAAACCCCTTTCACGAGGGCTTTCGCAGGACTGCTGCAAAACCAAGGATCGTAGCCCTTTCGTGAACCTTTCGCGAGTGACGACGATATTTGCTCGCAAATACTACTTTCAAATGCAGTGTGTTTTAGAAGACTGTTATACACGTTTGTGCAGACTTCGCCAACGTACTGAAATGGCCACCCTTCGCTTTGCTTCGGTCATGCTGGACAAACAGACATCAACATGTCCAGACGCCGTGTGCCTCTCCGTCCAAGTTGTGCAAAGCAACAACTCTTGGTATGCAATCAGCCTCAATCAGCTATCTCAGTGACAAGTAGTTGGCAAGTGCCACGGATCAGTTCCATGACAGCCTGTTCAAGATGGATGGCCAATCGAAATCCATGGTCGGAAACCATCGGTGTGACCCCTTCAGAACTCAAAGGGATTTGTGAATTCGAGTCACAGGATGAGTGCATACCAGTGTGGGTTCCTCTCATCTAGAGAAGGACGAAGGGTCTGCGCAGCCCCGTACTGGAAGTGGGCAAACCATTCATGAATATGTTGCTCTTCGAATCGTCAAGCCGAGGATTCAAGGAATTTCCAAGTCACCTGCAGAACGTTGATATGTCACGATCCAGGGCTGTTGAAGCTCCGAGGCCCGAAACCTACGCAAATGCTGGGCGCAAGGCTTAACAAAATATTGCGGCCACTGGGGCGGCAATCTAGGCGCTAGGCATAAGTGTGCATGGAGACTGTTTGTGTGTGTAGCATGCTTGGCTCGCAGCTAATCTGTGAGCACAAAGATATCTTCGGCTCAGGATCCAAGTAGCTTGCAGCTATCTTGCGCGATCTCAAGCAAAGAATCATGAGGCCGTGAGCTCAAGCTTGAGCCTGCCATGCCCGGCAACGAGTGTGATGCAAATCAATCCTCTCTTGAAGTCGCCTAAGGAAACCACCAACCTCCCCTCCCCTCCCCGCCCAGAGCCCTTCGGGCAAGCAGAAAGGGCAGGCCATCTCTTTGCTCGCCTAGGCTCCATCTAAAGATGCAACCTCCCACCAACGTGGAACCTGACAGGAAGTCCCTTTGGAAGCAAATTGGTCCAGGCAAACCCTGCAGGTTCTATGTCAGGAGGATGTGTATGTACACACCACCAGCTTCACTGGAGGATCCAACTCTGCACCCCTCTTGGGCGATTCGGCAACGTGCCGCGCTGTTTGTGTGAGACGAGGCCGGTCTTCAGCCTCTGTGAGGCTCCCGCCTCGGACTGGATCGCGGAACCTCGCCCTTTTGGGGCCAGCGACCGCTGACGGAATCGAAATCGACCTTTCCCATGAACCTTCGACACAAACACCGGGCCAACCTCTTTACACATGCCGTAACCAAGCGTAACCCAATTTTCGCAGAGTGGGCACAAACAATATGCATTGCCTTTCCACCTTCAACACGAAGTTGGCGAGTATCCCAAATTCGACCCTGTGTTGAACAACAAGACAAACTCATGGCCAGCTGAGATCAAGATAGGATCTGTTTCAGGCACATTTCGCAAAACCATCCATTTCCGCTTTCGTTGCCCACGTTGGCGGATAGGTGCTTCCGTGTTGGAAGGGGCTGTCTCCCGCCTGCGTTTCCGCGGCAACCGCGCGCTCATCGCGGGGTCATCCAGAAATTCCCCAGGCGCGGGACCTTCGTTCGCGCCGCGCGCCGCGCGCGGCTAGACCAAAAGGCCAAAAGGGGATCGGAGGGGGCAACCTTGGGAGCCCAAAAATCCGCCGCTTGAGTGCAAATGTCTATGTTTGGGACTTTTAGGGTATTGATCACTTCATGTTTATCCACAAAGGGATGTCGCACTTGGAACAGGGGGCCATTTTTTAGGCCCCAGCGACTCGGCCACGTGCCAGCAAGAGGGGGACAAAGATTGTTGACAGGAAGGCATCAGGTGAAGCAGCTATCAACACGGGCGTCAGGAAGACAACAACGCTTGAGACAGAGGGTCCCTGCTTTTCAAGTATGAAAAATGTCGGACCGCAATTGTTGCAGAAAGTGTCTCCATATTTACCCCTCCTCCCCGTTGCTTGGGAGGCTCATCGGGAAGACGTGCAGAATCCTTCCGCCTTTGTAAAGTTGCGAGGGTCGCCGTCCAGCGCTTGGTGGCTCAGGACCCCAGTCATGACCACATGATTTTCCCCGAGTGGGAGGGGAACCAAGGCAAGGGGGCACGTGAATTCAAAAAGCAGCTTGACGCGATGTTCACTTTCTTGGTTTTTTAATGTGGTGCAAACATGACGCATTTGTCGACCCCTCAAACATGTCCCCCACAAAAAGTCTCACAAGGCACTATTTCCCCCCCCTTGCAAGTGGCCTCTGACAACCACAGGACGCATGGGCTATTTGATCCATACGACAAAGATCCAGATTTGTCAACGGGCACAGCCCCCAACCTTGCGAGTGTCGTGGGTGTGTCATGACGGGCACAGACGCCGGGGCCCAGGGCTGGCCGCAGCTGCGCTTCAAAGTTATCCAGGTGGGAGCAAACAGCTCCTCAGACGCAGGATATACATCAAAACATACGGGAAAGGTGTCATGTATGCGTATGTATGGTTATCCATGTATGTACATATATATATATATATACATATATTACATGTGTGTACACATGGTATGTGTATGATATATGTATATATTGCGCACCGATGTGTATATATATATATACACCTGCATGGGTGTGTACGTGTACTACAAGGGGGCTACTGACCGGAACCATGAGTCACAACCAATCCCTGGTGTTGAAGAGGGCTACCGAAAATCATGTAAAGAATCAACAGGACACCCAGTTTGACTTGCCCAAGGCTTTCAATTGTGGCTCCTACGGCTTTTCAAGCGGAGCACTCTCATCCTTCAAGCGTGCATCTCAGTCCCACACCAATCGTAGGTTGCGCATCAGGCATGCTGACCTCAAAGCAATGGCTTCTCACGGCCATTTCATGTCTCCCGCAACCGTTTGCCTGCGGCATGAGAACGGGTTGCTTGTTGACATGTGCCCCCAAGTAATTTGTGTTGCATGCTCTTGTCGGGATGTTGGACATCGCTAAGGTTTTTCTTTGCTGCCCCAAGATCAACCATGAGGGGTCCATCAAAAACTGCTGCACTCTCCTGACTCAGCAATCAATACGATAATCCCATGCCCCCGCTTCAAACATCCCCTGCTTCAAGAAGAATCTCAAGCGTTTCAAGCAAATGGAATGTTTAGACTCCAGCCGTGGCCCTTTCGACGAGGGAAAGAAACATGTGTTGTAAAAAAGTAAGTTGGGGCTGCATGTTTTGCATTAGTGGTTGGCCCAAGCACACAGGCACACAGTCGTGGATCTGAGATTCTACCAGGGAACGACTGCACACGAGCACTAGGGACCCTCCAAGGTGGATGGCTTTGGAAGAGGCAACATTTGTGGTTGAAAGGGTGAAACACTGATTTGGGGCAACAGCGAGGCGCCTCGCCATGTAAAGGTATGGCCTTTGTCATTGTCCTCGAGCATGCTGTGACTCCCTTTTGGCTCTAAACGAACACGTCCCAAAAAACCGTTTGTGATAGGGTTGAATGCACCACCGAACGCCTCCAATGAGGTCCGCTAAAAAGCAGAAACCCGCTTTGAACAGGAAAACAGAGAAAAATAGTCTGATCTCACCTCCCAGGGATCCAAATTCCAGACTGATTGCTGACGAAATGATCTTCCCATGTCCAACCCGACCGGATGCCTGGTGCATTTTCGGGATGGGGGTAACCTTGCAGAAAACTGTGGGGTCGCCCAAAACAAATGGAACCTGCACAGGGGCTCCTGGAAGACAATGTTCCTTTTAAGTGGACTCCTGTGCAGGTTCTATGTTTGTTTCCGGGAGGGTATTTTCAGGATGATTCTCAACATACCGCTCCTCTGCTGTGTGTGTCTTGGGGAACACGGGGACACCAGACGTTTTTCAGAGCTCCCCGCCGCTTCTTCTGCTTCCTGGTAGCTGATAGCAGGCCTCCGATCGCTCTGGAACCCGTCAACCAAGCAGGTAACATCTGGGTTAATACTGTGGATGGGCGCAATCCATTTCGCACCACCGCTCAGAAGCCCAAGGGAATGATTAGATTCCCCAACATAAATACCAACAAACATTAGTTTCAACCATGGTGTCAAAGTGGTGCAGGATTTCGTCCGTCCAAAGTATGCTCGTGGGAAACGACAGTACCCTAAAATGGAGATGATTGATATGTTTGCGGTTTCCCTCCATCCTACCACGGGAAAACTTCAAAGCTGCTCTTGGTCTATTCAACATTCCCAGAGGTAAATCACCAATTCGTGGGACCTTTCTCGTAGCTCGGAAGGATCTTGCCGCATTGTGACCCGACCCAGTGCCTTGAGGTAGCCAAAAACCAAAAAATGGGCACCATTCGGTGGACATCGTTGACCAAACATTTCTCTTGTTCCAATTGTTGGCTCAGCCCGTCCCGCCGAGCGACGGGCCACTGGCGGTCCACGATTTTTGGGCCCCCCGGCCCGGAGCCAGTGTGCACGTCGTCCCGGAGGGTGATCTTCACATCCAGGGTGGGCCTTTGCAAAAGGCAACCTTTGCACAGGGCACAGGGCAAAAGAGAGAAACAAGTCAAGGGAAAACGCAGCAGGGAGAGAAGACTGAAAAGAGCGGCCACGTGCTCCAGTTGAAGACATGTGACGTGTGGTTGACTTCCATTTTCGCAAATAGGGGACCAAAAAAGACTGCCATCTGCAATGGCGCCTTATTCGCAGAGCAGTTCCATATCCGCGCGCCTGCAGGCAAGGTTGTACGCCTTGAATTCTTCGTCCATGCCCTTGTCCAGGATCCAGGTGTTCTTCATCTCCAGCCTGAGGTTGGTCAGCCAAGGGTGGTTTGACGTACGTGACTTCAATAACAAACCAAAGAGCATCAACCAGAACACAAACATGTCAAACCTTTTTTGGCAACAAATGGAATACCAGTGCATCCGGGCAAAGGTATCTTCCAGTGGCTCACTTGAAATACTGAATCCCCGAGAGCGGGAAGGTTAGGCCCCTCAATGCCCGGTCTGAGTCACTGCATGATTGTTCAGAAAGGGTTCTGATTCTGGACCCCCCCCCTCTTCCCCTACACGGGTCACAAAAGGGTCCAAAGAAATGCAGCCTCCTCTTGAAAAACCTTACACCTGTCTGCGCGCTGTACACATCTGCCTCAACATGTGTGGCAGTTGGCAATTGCTTTTTGCAAGGTGTACGAAAACTGGCTGCTTGGAGCTTGGAACCCTCCAACAACTTGTCCACTAGCAACTTTGTGGCAATATGGCCTTCCATTTCCATATTTGCGACGCATCCCTCAGAGGCCGTCAGTGGAATCATGACATTCCGGTCATCAAATCCATCAGCCAGAAGGTAGTCTTGCTGAGTTGGCTTCTAGATGCTCGAGAAACAACCACAAGTCCCAATTGCACCCGGGAGGTAAATCGATCGGTTCAACTGCGCAAGGTTTTGGTCGGATGGATCCACAAAACAGAACGATGGTTCAGTTCAAGTTCATACCGCTCCCGCGCATCAAATAGAACGTGCCTGCGCCACCCTTTTTCAAGCAGGAAAAAGAGCATGGATCGAACAGTCGCATCCGGCCTCCCTTCGAAGCCATGCGGGAAAATGTCCGCGCTCGGCACCTGACTCGGACCCCCCAGAAAGATAGCAAACGCCAAATAGATCGAGGTGGTGCTTGGCTGTGAGGGGCATGATGGGGCTTGGGAATGCTGGAAATCTGCTTGTGCGGCAAAGTGTTGCTCGGAAGAAGCAAGGGGAGCTACGGGGATGTCGATTTTGTAGGGGGTCTGTGCCAAAGTTCTAGGCCAACAAACCATGCACACCGGCTCCTTTTGAACAGGGCGTCTGGGTGTGAGGAAAAGTGGAGTCCATCACTGGGGTGACGAGGAGGTGGGGTGGAAATTCAATGGGTGCTCTGTAAAAATGGGGAACCCTGCATTGTCAAAATCATGAATCTCTTTTTGTGATCCCCTTATATAAAAGCCGCTTGGGTTCCGAAAGAGGCCCTTATTCTTCACAGCCCCTCACATGGCTTGGCTCCGTGAAAAGAAACCGAAGGATGGTCGCCATTTTGACATACCCAACTGGGTGGCATGAGTCAAAACAGATTCTTGTTGAGTCCAGACAGGAATAAATGAACCCGAGCAAATCGGAGGGTCCAAATGGTGGCCTTCCCCTCTTCGGCCAAAAATGGGTCGCCTTGAATGAACCGATCAAAACGATCCAGAGTCCCAAGTGGCGCCCTTCCTGATTTAGTCTTGGAGCTTGATCCAAATCATTCGTTACCCAATATCTGACGGGTCGCAGTTCCATAGCCATGGCTCCCTTGCAAGAAACCCTTGTAGAGGCTCACCCCACCAATCACGTTTAAGCTGCTCGTAAAGGGAAGGGCGCTAAGGGAAGTACAGAGACCCCGGTTGCAGCGGAAAGAAACACACATCCAAGGATTGATGACCGCCCCCACTACACGACCCGCGCATCTAACGAATTCAACCGCAAGCCGCACGGGGCCGAACCTGGACGCTGGCCAGCTGATCATCAGCGCCCATTACATCTGCATCGTACACCTCAAGGCGTCATCGCGTGGATCGGATCTTCACAGCTGACTTCACGTTGGACACAACCCATTGCAAAGAATCAAGGGCGGTTTCGCATCGACTTCTGGCAACAGCACTGTCCCTACACGCTTCTCATCCACCCAGGTGTGGATTGCGGCTCACCTGGCTTGCAACCATTTCTTCCCATGGGGGCAACGTTGCTACTCTTGGTTGAGTGGTCTTAAAGGCACGCTTGCCCCGCAAAAGGAACATGGTACCACGGGCAACTGTGGCAAGGCTCATTCCCCCAATGGTCTACCTGTACTTTCTTGGGGTCCCCGCTTGCGGGAAACAAGTCAAGCGGAGTCAAGCTGCTCTTTTTGAGGCAGAACTTGCCTCGCAGGCTCAACCTGGACTGACCAGCTGTGCAACAAGCAGCTGAGTCTGGAAGGGCAGATCATCGCATGTAAAGCAAGGGTGGTGTGCGGTTGTCTCAAAACAGCGGGCTCCAAACAGCTTTCCTTTCAGATATCCCAAGAACGGCATCCCCCAGCTTGTCGGGCTAGCAACCTTTTTCTCTGGCTGCTTGGTACTCAAAAGGGGGCTATCGGTTCAACACAAATCCAACAGGCTCCCCCTGGTGCATGGTGCACCATTCCAAAATGAATCTACCGGGATATTTACCGGCTTGATTCCCGACTCAAACCCCCCTCAATACTTCTTCTTCTCATAGCCCTTCGCCTTGTAGTACTCGGCGCGCATCTTCTCGCTTCCCCATCCTTTGCCCTTGTTGATGTGCTGGAATTCGTTCCAGCTGTTGCTGCATGCCCTCACCCTCGACGTCGAGCTCGAGGATGCCGAGGATGCCGCCGTTTCATTCCAGTGGTGCTCTTGCTCAAACCCCCCTCCATCGTACTTCCGCACCACCCATGTTCGGCCCCACTGATCATGAAGCTCCTGAACCCCACGGTCCACCTTCACCAAGTCCCGGGGCTTCTCCTTCACCTTAACCACCTCCAGAGGCTGCACGCCTCTCAGCCTTCTCACACAGCCCACCGCAACACCCGCGGTTTGCTTCGCCACCCACACTGCTCCAATCGCCATCAGGATGACTCCCACGACGAGCAGCACATCCAACTCGTCCACAGGCATGATGCCCTTCATGGCGGTCGCCTTCCCCACCAAATCTGCTCCGATCACCGCCAACAACCTCACCTTCATGCCGAAGCCGTCCGCAGTGACTGCCTGATCCTCCTTGGCCAAAATGGCCTTCCTCATCATCTTCTTCACCACCGGCATGCCCAGGTCTTCCCTGAACCGCTCGAAGGCCTGACCATTGAGCGATTTCGTCATGCCGTCTGCCACCAGCTGCTTCCCCGACAGGTGCGTGAGCGACCAGCCACCATCTTCCAGGGCCCACCGCAACGACGCCGCCCTGATCCGCAAGTGCCTCGTCCTCCAGCTCCCCGACCCATTTGATGCTAGGGCTATCGCCGCCACGTTGTCCCCATAGATCCTCTTCTGGGTGAGCTGCTCACCCAGGATCACCTCCAACAAAGCAGCTGTCGCCCTTCCCGCCACCAACGACTCGCAGTACCCGATCAGCTCCGCTTCCGCCGTGGATTGCGCCACAAACGGCTGCTTGGTCGCCTCCCATGCAATTGGCAAGCCCGCGAAGTAGACCAAGATGCCCTGCACGCTCTTGTGGTCTCCTGCCGTGCCATAGCTGATGTCCGAAAACACCTCCAGCAACTTGTCGTGTCGCTTCACGCTCAGGTGATCCCGAGCACCCCATCCAGTAGCCTTCGCGTACTTGAGGCCCACGTCGGTCGTGGCGTTCACATACTTCAGCAACGCCATGCCCACATCCACCACCTGCTTCGGGCTCTTCATGTTACGGGCCATTGTTGCGACTCCCGCCATCAAATCTGGCCTCGTCTTCGTTGCCAACCAAAGCAACCCGCCCGTGATTGCCTGTGCCCGTCGAAGCATCGTGGGGTCCAACTCTTCTTCCTCCTCCGGAGCCTTGTACATCGGCACCTCCATCTTTTCCCGAACGCCCCATTTCTCCACCAGCTCCTTTGCGTAGGCGCTCTGCTTCAAGTCAAAGCCCTCCTCCGACTTCCACATCTCGAAACCACAATACCTCAACGGCTCCTCCTCCGAGGGCCATTCGATATCTGACAGCGGCCACTCCTGTTCAATTCTCTTGACCGCCGCCTTGATAACCTCCTGCTTGGCCGCTATCAGCACGTCGTCCACGTAGATCGACATGAAGCCCATGTGCCTTTCGGTGAGGTCGACCCCTTCCACGTGGCATCCAACGATCTTCCAGAGGTTCGGCTCTTCCGTGACCTCAAACTTCATGTCCCACTCCACGTCCTCCTCATCCTTCCACTTCCACATCATCTTCTTGAACATGCCATCGCGATGCACCCCCCAGTCCTTTGGGCTTGTGGTCAACCCATAGACCGCCTTGTCTATGATCCACACCTCCTCCTTGTTGGCCAACCCACATTCCCGGAAGATCGCCGGCACCTCCATCACCACCGTCTTGGAATCATCTCTTCTCGGGGCATGAAGAAATGCCGTACGGATGTCGGTCCCCGCCAGAGACCACCCTCTCATTGCCGCCATCTTCGCCAAACTCCTGATCTGAGTGGCATCCGCCCCGGACGCATAAGTGTCCTCCTGTGCGGTGCTGCTTGCGAAGTTGCCGCACACCACGCCCCGGACTTTCCTTCTTCCATCGGGCGCCTTCCTCGTGCACACTGCCTTTGACGGCAGGAACTCCACCATCCCCGGCAGATCGTTGACCTCCTTCCTAGACACCGGTCTCACCGCCTTCAGCTCCTCGGTCATCGCGATGTACTCCTTCTTGGCCGGCTCGATCCAGTGCTGGAGCTCCGTCCTCACCTCTTGCATTCCCACCGTCTTCGTGACCCACCACTCCTCCTCCAGGCGGTCTACATCCTCCATTTTCATCTGTCTGAGCTTCATCTCCAGCTCATTTTTCTCTTGAACTCCTTCGCGAACCACCGGGAGCCACCACTCTTGCCCTTCTCCAACTCCATCCAGCAGTTCCATTTCCTCAGCTACCCAAGTAGCAATATTGCTGTGGTGCTCCAACATCTTCTCCTCCACATCCTCCCCCTCGACGCGCATCGTCGACAGCTTCTGTTTCCCGTTCAGCCGCCGCCTCTTTGGCGCCAAGAGGTCCACCTCCGGTCTTACCTCCAAATTCACCGCCCCTTGCTCTCTGTTCAGGGCCTCCTCTACCTCCATGTTGATCTCCTCGGGCTCCGGAATTGCATCCGTGGTCGAGAAGAACCTCCCGTCTTCGCAGCTCCTCACCCAATATCCGCCCGAGGTGAGCGACATCGCGGCATCCGGGCCCATCACCGTGACCTTCTCGCTGTCCCACCTCCAATCCTGGTAGCGGTCCGTCCATGCCTTCTTCTTCACGTAGGCAACGGACGCGAACGGCAGCAGTTGCTTCGCGGGGTATCCCAAGCTTCGAAGCTGACCCCGCAACATCCTCTCTGCTGCTTGCCGCAGTGCCAAAGGCCAAACCTCCACCTTCTCCTTGGAGGCGCACAAGATCGTCCTCGTCGCCCTTTTCAAAGCACCCACAACCTGCTCGGCACGGCCGTTCTCCTTGTAGCTATCGCCGGGCACGGTCGTCTTGTAGATGCCTCTGTCCTCCGCGAACTTCCTGATTGGAGCTGAAACCAGCTCCCGCGCCCGATCCGAATGAAGGCGCAACACCGGCAGCCCCAGCGCTCGCAACCGAGCATATATCCGTGCAATTGCCGGCAACACGTTCATCGCCTTCCTGTCCAGCACGGGTTCCGCGAAAACCAAGTTCTTGACCTTGAAGCTCGCCGCCTCTTGCACCATCTTCTTCCACTTTTCCAGGTCACCAACGTCCTTTTCGCTCTCTCTTTCCTCTGCTACCGCCTCCTCATCTTCCCTTACCTCCAGTGGCTCCATCTCCTCGTCCGCCTCCGGTAGTAGGTCATCTTCTGCAGGAAGCAGGTGTTCCTCCTCCTCACGCACCAGTGACCTCCCCTTCATGTCCACCGGGTACGTGTATACCCCCACCAAGAAATACGCCACCTTTCCTCTCTGATCTACCCCTTCCTTGCATGAGCTTCCCGGAGAGGTCCACCGCCAGGGTGTATGCATCCGGGTGAGTGACCCTCACGTGCGGTCTCCCCCGTCCCTGGGCTTGCACGCACGTTTTGCAATCCCTTCTCGCCGGCATGTGGTCGTTGAGGAAGTGCGTCTTCCATCTCTGCAGCTCGTCCACCCGCACCGGCTTCAGCTGCGGCTGCATCTTCAAATGCATCCTCACCGCCTTCATGATCTCCGTCTTCAAACCCGGCGCCCAACACGCCCATGATTTCGTCTGCTGGATCCGCTCCTCAAGGCTTCCAGTCCATTCCTCCTCCCCCGTGCCTGGGCCCCCCAATCCATCCAGATGGTCCAGGTACGGCGCATTCACCCCGATCGTCGTCGGTTTCCGCCTCCGATGGCCCAGTGCTCCTTGGTCACATCGAACCAGGCGCATGCCGTACTTCTGCTCGAAGGTCTTCCATTCCTGAAACCTCCACACGCTGACGTAGTCCGGGTTACCATCATCCCGGTACTCTCCAGGATCCCGTGGCTGCTCCTTAACAAACAGCACCTTGTCCTCCGTCGATGCCTGCGCCACCACATGCAGTGTGAGCATCCTCAGCCATAGCACCGCATCCCCATCGACCAACTCCTTCTCATATTGGTTCAGTCCCTTCTTGCCGTAGGGCTCTTCCACCGACCTCACCGGCCTAGGCCCGGGACTCCTCGTTCTGCAGGCTGAGACCGTCCTGCACGGTGGACCGCCCAGGATTGCCTTGATCTTGCCCGTCCTGGCCAACTTCAGCAAGTAGGCGAACACCTGCGGTCTGTGAAGATCCTGACCCGGATCGATGGCCGTGTCCACGCATATCACCGCGACTCCCTGCCCTTCCAGGCCATCCATCCACTCCTTCTCATTCGTACCCGCAAACAAGTGGATAACGAGGTGCTCCGCCCGTTCGAATGTCCGCCTCCGTCTCCTATTCCAGGGCAGCTCGTCCCCATCCACCTCCATGCTGGGCATCACCCGGCTCATGATCTCATCCGGCACCCCCGGAAAGAACTCCTTCAGTGCCTTGGTCATGGCCAGCTCCGGTCGGTCCTTCAACTGCTCCATCGCCATCTTCATTGCCGCCAACCGCAGCATGTGGTTCTCCTCCATGAGCTCCATCTCCTCGATGAGGCCCAATGCAATCTCGACCTCCACCATGGGGCAACTGTCTACCATCTCCACCTCTAGGCTTTTGCCCCTCCGCCGAACCTTGCAGTGTCCCTGCTTCCACTCCACTTCGTACCCCATCATGGTAAGGACACCCATGGGCACGATCGGCTGGATGTCTTCCTGCGTGATCAGCGTGAGGGTTCCCTCCTTCAACCTCATCTTTGAAGTGGTTCCTTCAGCCAGGATCACCTTCGTCGGCGTTGCGGCTTCCCACTCCTCTAGGTCCTTGCACTTCCGCAGTGCATGAGTTGCTCCCCCGTCTAGCAGGCCCTTGTTGATCACGACCGTGTTCATCTCCTTGATCACCACCATTGACTTCGCGGATGGAGCCCTCATCGACCTAAGAAGCTGTGTTGCCTCAGCCAACAGCTCCCCCGTTCCACCACCTGTAGATGTCGCCGTCCATGCCGTGGCCTCCACATCTGCTTTCTCGATCTTTTCAGATCCTCCTGCATTCCAGCATCCACTCGCTCCTGCGCCTGCGCTTGCTCCTGCAGGACCGCTTCCACCACTGCCAGCTGCACCACCTCCCCCCGAGCCGTCTCTCGGCTCGTGCACTGCAGCTTTGACCACCGGCTTCGCTGGCTGGCCCTTTCCTCCACCCTTCACCGGACAATCCGGTCGTCGGTGCTGCTTCGACCCACATATCCAGCACCGTGCATTCCGATCTCCGACTGTCTCCCAGTCGTGATTCCACTTGCACCCTTTTCCCAAGCGGCATCCATGCTCCGACCCAAAGTACCTGCACACTGCTGTGCCCATCTCCTTTTTCGCATGGTCCGGAGCGGGCCTGTCCGCTATGGTGCCCGTGGCCATTGCCTTCACCCTTGCCGGTTCCACCGCCATCAGCCTCGCCGTGTCCATCTCCGCGAGCAGCAACTCCGAGTAGTTCCAAATGCCTTGCACCGTGGGCGTGGTGTCTAGCCCCAACTGCGTCCGCGCTTGGGCAACCCGAAAAGCTTGCGGCCCTCCGCGATTCACCAGCTGCGTCACCTTCTCCAATGCAGCAGCTAGAAGCGTAGGGTCTGGGAGCGAGGCTCCAATCTCCTGCGCCCTCAGGTAATACCTCCTCCATTCTCTCAAAGCGACCGCTGCTTCTGCAACCGTCCTCATCTGGCCCAAGTCCGTGAGCTTCCTGAGGATCAAGGACCGTTCTCCAGGACCACCAGGCTGATAAGTCACCAACAGCCTGTACAGCACACCCGTGCTGCTAATGTCCCTTGCCGAGATCAACTCCTTGCGGATCTCCTCCGGAATTGCCCGCAGCAGCATGGTGACCCCACGCTGCTCCGTCCGCACGAACCTGGCGGTTCTGAGAGCCTCCGGGATCCCGACCGTGATCTTGAGCCGGTCCAGGGGAGTGCTCCTCAGCCAAACCTCATAGAGCTTCTTCGCCTCTTCCATTGTGCCCATCCACCACTCAGCCGCTCCTTGGGAGAGATCCTGCATCTGGGGACCCACCACCGCGAACCAATCCCCCAACGTCAATGGAGAATGATCATACGCCAGCTCCGGCAGTTCCACCTTTGCCCCTGCTCCTCCCGTCTCGATCTGGTCCAGCGGCTTCGCCTCCGCCTTGGTGTTCTGATCCCAGTCATCCCAGGAGCCCCAGACACCGCTCCAGTTCCTGTACCATCCTCCACGTGGTTGCTGATCCCACCTCGCCTCCCAGCCTGCGTCAGCATCTTCCGTCCTCGGCGGTTCTCCTTCCGGCACCTGAGTTCCACCCGGGGTGCACCTCCATGCAGGCGACCTCGTCCTTGCTCTCGGGGTACTGGCCGTCCTCGCTGCAAGAGCTTCCACCGGCCTTGGTGGCGGTGGCGGTGGCGGTGGCACCGGAGCCACAATCCGGGGAACAATCGCTTGTGCCATCGGAGTGACAAACATCTCCTCCACCGGCGTCTCAAACCTTTCCGGCTCCACATGCTGGTCCTGAACCGCTTGCTCATACTGTTCCTTCCAGAACTGAGCCTTCTCCTGCGCCTTTCTGACCTCTCCTCTCAGCTCCTTGATGACGCCGAAGAGGTGCTTCCGCTGTTTCTCCATGCCGACCAGCTTCTTGCACGCCCGGCCGTAGTTCCTCTCCATGTCCTCAAACAGGTCCATCTCGCCGATCAGCTCCTCCTCATCGTTTGGGCGTTGAGCCTTCTCCGGAATCCATACCTTGAGCTCGTCATTCCAAGCCCAATCCAGGTCCAGACCGCGGCCACCCCAGGTCCACCTCCTGGCTTCTTCTCCGCTGCTTCCCGCAGCACCAGCCTGTTCTTGACCTCCGCCAAGAATCCCGGACCTCCTTACTGCCGCATCCCACCCATCTTCACCTTCTCGTTGTTCTCGGCCTCGCCCAACCTGATCTTGCCGATGCTCAGGTACCTGTTGTAGCCTTCTCCCATCACTCGGCCTCGGAACCGGCCGCTCTCCTTGCCCTTCACCAGGCTGTCCAGCTTGTCGATCCCCTTGCGCGTCTCGTTCTCCTCCAGGACGGCGCTCCTGTTGATCTCTTCGACCGCCATGTTCTTCACCTGGCCGCCGGGCCTGCTGATCTCCTTGCCCATCACGTTCTGCACCTCGCCATAGTGCTCGGGCATCCACCATCCGAGGCCCACGAAGATCACCTTCTCGCCCCATCGGTCTGCCGCGCATGGATCCATATCCCTCCACGCCTCTACTGGGCTCTCCACGGCTTTCACCAAGCCGATCACCCTCTCCTCGTTGGAGTCCACCATCATTCCCATGTGGCAGCCCTCCACCTTCGTTCCCACGACCTCCTTCAGGTCGCCGATCTCGGTCATCCAGCCCGGGTTCACGGACATCATCCGGGCGAGGAACACCTCCACCAGGTGCGACGGATGCTCCCTCAAGGTCAGCCAAGAGGTCCCTCTTCACGTCGCTCCAGAACTCCTCATTCCCCCGGCTGGAGACCGCCTCCGGGTGCTCACCGTTCTGACGATCACCCCATCCGAGCAGTCCACCATCCGGGCCAGGTCCTTCTTGAAGATCTTCTTCTTCACCCAGCTTCTCATCTGTCCCCGGCACCGGAGGCAGCCCACTCGGTCGGCTCGCCTTCAGCGCCGCTTCATCTCGCGCGCATTGACTCCAGAACGGGTTTACTTCCACCCGTCGTCCTTGTGCTTCCCCAGCGTGTGGCGGCACCTCCTCCAGCTCGCCCTCGGCCTCCGCCACCACGATGCCCATCCCAGCATCCACGCTGCGGGCCCGCCTCCTCCGCATTCCGGCATCCATTGCCCAGCTAAGAGGAGCTACGTCCTTGGGCTCATAACCCTTGTCGGGCTAGCAACCTTTTTCTCTGGCTGCTTGGTACTCAAAAGGGGGCTATCGGTTCAACACAAATCCAACAGGCCCAGAAAAGACCGACCCGGCTCTCGGCTGTTTCCCGCATGCGACCGAAGCCAAGGAATCCGTGGGCTCTGTGGGCTTTTCACGTTCCTGTCCTAGCCCCATCCAAATGGGAGCTGTCTGCCATCGCATTCCAAGGTTACCAGAAAGAGCTTTGCATGGACCCCAGCAGCCGCAACTGCTCCTTAGTCACTGGGACACCCTTTTTGGAGAAGGACGGTTTTGGAAGGGAAACATGAGTCACCAGGTCCCCAGCCGTTTTGAAACCATGATTCAACATGAATGATGGCTCCCACAGTGTCCCGAATGAGTGCTTTCTAAAATCGAGCCCCTTTTCATGGCAACCATGTCTATTTTCAAAACGGGCTCTGGCACGAAAAAACACCAAAACCATGCATTGATCAACCTCCCAAATGGTTCCGGAGCCCCAGTTTTCCACTCCTTCCCGCTGAGCGGTCAGCGTAGATGGCCAGTGGCTCGCCCCGCCGCCAGCCACGCCTCAACGGTGGGCGGAGGCGGTGCTTGGCATCAGAAAAGACGCGGGCCGGTCTTTTTGAGGGTACCCTTGTTTGGTCGGGAAACAAAGGAAAACAGCGCTAAGACTTACGGGGGGTCCTCAAAAGGACACACACCGCTGCGAGTCAAGCCCCAAAGGCGCGGCTGTACCTAAGACGTGCTGCAAAAGATCCTGCTACAAAAGCCGGCAAACAAGCCCCCCACTCATCAACTGTCTATGATATTGGTGATGGTGATGACAATGATGCTTGAGATGCTGGCAGTGCTGCTCACGTGGCATGGATGGTGATGCGCTATTGCTGCCTGTGATGCCTATGATGCGGATGATGCGCTGGTGATGCCTCTGGCTGAGCTGCGATGCCAGTGATGCTGGTGCAGATAGATTGCAGAAGCGCAGGCTATGGCTAGCTGGCAACAATTCAGAACACTCACGGAACACGAATGGATAGGGAATTGTGGGCAAGGCCCGTGTCCCCGGAAATGGATAGAACATGACTTTTCGTGCAGGTTGATTGCTGCTCGAAGTGTCAGAACAGGCGCAGTCTGAGGGCTCTGCACGACAAGTGATTGATTCCACACCGGGCTCTCCGTTGAAGACATTACCTTGGGCGGGAAGTAAGTCGGAGAAAAGCAACCTGATCCCAAACCCAAAAGAACATGGCAATGTGGCGAATAATCAAGCCTGATATTAGAGAAGTCCATCCAAAACCATATCAAGAACCGGGTTTGCATTGTGGCTCACATGTCAAACTCAGGACCTCATGTTGGGATAGTGTCACAAGGGTAACCAACATGAACCAAAAACCGTTGCAGGGGTCAATGCCTCGTGGCATGATGCCATATGGACAGGTTGCTCGCATACTGCAACTACAATTTCACTAATCATCGAGACTGCTAGGGATTCCATGAACACCAAGCTGCAGCCTCCAGCATACTCCAGTCACGTGTCACAACAAACGCCGCTAAACACGCCATGTTCCCACAAAATGGGAGGATGGGCTCCCTTGCCACTTCTGAAATCTGTGGTTGCCCACTTTTTGGGCAGCCCCGAAACCTGGGGCTTTTAGACGAGGACAAGGCACTCATGAAACACGCAAGTTGCGAACTCACGCGAGGCCGCGGGATCAATGGAAAATGAAGGGGCTTGGGCGTCGATTTCCTGGAAGGATTGGCGTCTTGAGCACGCGCAGGAATGTGTTTTCCGTGTGTGGCATTCACATGATTTCCTATCTTGCTGTTGAAACATCAGGGAAAGTATGTGTCAAAACTCCATAGCCTTGCAGAGGGTGGACTTCGTGTTGGAGTTCTCCTTCCAAAATCATTGTCTATAAATGTGTCGATTTCCCCTAGTTGGTCTCCAAATGGGCCGTGGGGTGGCTTCCACTTGGTTTGGAACTTGGCGGTTCTTTGCTCTCTTGGTCCAAACCCAGGCTACCTGAAGGAGTAAGAAACGAAGGTCAAGGCAAGAAACTACCAGGAAAGCCAACTTTTAGATTGCTCCGTCCTGGTTTTGGTAACTTGCGTTGTTGTTTGATCATTTTGGCGCGGGTTCCACCCTTCTGCCCCACCCTCTTGGACCCCCTGGCAGCCGTCTTCGCCTTGGACCGGCTCTTTCCCGGCACCTGCGCGTTTCCGGCCGGTGCCGAAACACACATTTTCCTGGCCTCCTTGCAGCCCATGGGAAGGACCTGTCGTAACGGAGTTGTTGATCCGTTGGTTTGGACTGGCTGGTTTGTAGGTTCAATCCCAGTTCTTCTTGAGACCGGTGGTTTGTAGGGTATTTCAGTTCTTCTTGAGACCAAATGGGAAAGGTACCTACCAACTTCCCAAACGATGTTGGTCCGTACATGGAAGAGCGCCCATTTGAAGAGCAAGTGGGTGTTCCCTCGGCTTCCCTTTCAACTGCACTGACCACGCGCCACGCCTGGGCGATCACATAAGGGTCCGAGTGCCCGGTCCGGTCCGCCTTCGGCAGTCCTGGAAACGCTGGAAGCGGCCAATTCAGAGCAACCCCTGCCACAACTCTGCCCTTCCCAAGTTGCGGCCCATAAGGCCTCTTGCAAGGCGTCCTTACGAGTGGGATCCCATAAAAAAAGAGTCTCCCAACAAATCACAGCTCAAACCTGCAATTTTGGGGGGGACTAGACTCTAGGGCCAAACCTGAGTGAAGAAGGTGGAGGCAAGTCAAAATGGGTGGTTCCGAAATAGGCTGTCCCTTTGTCGAGATGGTGCTCGAAGGGAAACCATCGGGAAACCGCCCATTCTTGAAGGGGCGCCTATTTTGGGAAACCATCATCAGACTTCCGGTGAAACTGTCCTGCTGCTGACACGATCATGACGTCCACAGTCTGACTACCTACCTCAGTCAAGACATTGGCGCAGGCTTCTTTGCACTGAGCAAGCTGCAAACGCGCACGGAGCAAGATCGACCACGAAGCAGATTCTGTGACCTGCCCTCGTTTTTGGCGGCTGCTACCAGCAGTTTGTTCATTTGCATCCACACCGCAGTGGGACACCAACCCTTCCCTTCACCAGGCAAATGCCACTCGAGCGCTACAATGAGTGCAACGAAACACTGCAATGTGCAATGAATGCCTCAGACTTCAAGCAAACTCCCCGAACAACGATACACGTTCTCAAGTTTAACGCATGAGTCTGTGTTGATTTTCACGCATTTTAACCATGAAACAAACGAGTTTCACGCATTTCTGAGATTCCCCTCACCGAACAAATGTGCGAGCGTCAATTCTCATGTTCACCTGGGTTAAATTTGGAAACTGCCACGAAACACTAAAAAATTGGCTACAAGGCCAAGAGGAAGCGGATGGCTGGGAGCCACCGAGTGATCTCCCGAAGGACCGAGCTCCCGGCCGGCGGCCACTTCTCCGAGCGCGCGCTCAGGGCCTCCTCCCGCGGAGTGGCCTCCGTGGCTCGCCCTTCAGACTCCCCAAACTGGCGCCACGGTTGTCCGGTTGGTTTCCCCTCAAACCAACCAAAAGAGAAACAAAAAGAAGGGTCCCCCTGAAAAGAAAAACCAACCCGGAAAAAAAGGGTACCCGTCAAAAGGAAGACAGCCTTTTATGGTCGTTCTGTGAGGTTCCCCCCTCCAACCCCCAAAAAGAATGCAAGACTGGGTTGTTTTTGGGGGAACGCGCGTGGGGTCCAAGCTGGAGTGATGAACATTTATTGGCA
The DNA here is from genome assembly GCA_963377175.1 of Effrenium voratum. Lineage (NCBI taxonomy): Eukaryota > Dinophyceae > Suessiales > Symbiodiniaceae > Effrenium > Effrenium voratum. The sequence goes on along the minus strand of CAUJNA010002336.1, from coordinate 104,471 downwards.
GGTCCCGCGGCTCACTTTTCTTGAGAAATTGAGCCCCGGAAGCAGGGGATGGCCTTTGCTTCCCTTTAAGCTCGTCTCTGACACCAAGGTGGAGCCTGCCTGCAAGTAAACAAACAATCCAGGAACTCGCCAATATACCTTTTGAGCATACCCCAAGCTTCTTGTGAAGATTCCCTTCATAGGGTGGGGCTAGGCTCAAAAGGTATGTTGGAGGTGCCTTGGAAAGCGAAAAAACCGACAGCTTCTGAGCCGAGCCCCCGACAGCGGCCAGCGAGCCGTGGCTGCGCTTGGGGCGCCAATCGGGGACCTCCATGTCGTCTTCCACCTGATCCAAATGCCACGGGATCCACAGAAGTCTTGGACCACTGGCTCCAGTGGTAAAAAAGAGGGGAACCATGGCCATGAACTTAGGGAACCTCGAGCCTCAAAAGCGGTGGGACATGAATTCTCAAATGTCTGCCAAAGGGTCACTAATTAAGATTCATGCCCATTCCACAATGTGAGTCACAGAGGCTGACCCACGGCTCCACCCGAGATCTCACCGGGGCACAGTGGGGACGCTCACGGGGTACGCCATCGTGCGTGCAGGCGGCGCAATGTCCAGCTTCGACACCGAGTCCTGTAAATCCACATGAGACAAATCAAAGCCTCTTGCCACATCCAGGACTTCGACCCACCTTCGGTCCTCACACAGGGCGGCTAATCAAAACTTAAAACTTGGTACTTGAAAGATCTGCCAACAAACAATCCAAGAATCAAGAGGGCGATTTTCGGCTGGGACTGTCTCCTGCCCTTCAACTACCGGGGCTTTGATTCTGGCTCGTTGGAGCACAGGGCCCACCAGTCGGCCAAGGGAGGAGAGTGAATGCAAGCCTTGGTCCGTTGACGCCCTTCCAGGATGTTGTCACTGCGTCCCGTCTGGGAACAGGCAAAACTAGGAGGGAAATTCTGAAGTTCCAGGTTGCACCACAACACCGTCCTTTGGTTCAGATTGCGCGTGCTTGCCTTTACACCATCCAATAGCAGATTCATGGGGGGTAGTTCCCCCAAAACCAAAAGTGAAGGATCGCCTCAAACTCACAATAGGCGCGAAAACTGTTCTGCCACCCCAAAAAAACGTCCACATTCAGAGCACCCATCTCTTGGAGGAGGCGTCAGCTTTCCCGCGGTCCTTTTCATGCAGGCTGCCGCTCCGACTGGTGTGGTCGGACCGCGCCGTCAGCTCCAGGCTCATCTGTTGGCTGTCCACCGCCTCAGCTCGAACGGGTTGGATGCCCGGTGGATCCGCCCTGCACCAAAAGTGTTGGTTGCCAAGAGAAAGCAATGCCTGTTGCCCCATTCACCCAGGGTGCCTTCTGTTCAGACAAAAAAAACAAACTAGCTTGGCGGTTGAAAACGGTTCTGAAAACAAACGGTGAAACACTTCTTGAATCGAAAGTTTAATTCGGCATCCAAGAGATCTGTCTGACGGGTGAACGGCCAAGATTGGTTGCAATAAGCAGTGGCTACACTTTCTGTGTCAGTCTGTTAGAAAAGGCATCGCTCAAACATGCGAGAAGAAGGAAAGAATAGCAGGCGTCAATATCCACAGTGTTAGAATTCAGATGGCGAACGACCACATAATGCCTCGTGCCGTTTGCTTCAAAGGTCCGGTGCCGAAAGCCTCACACATCAAGCCAAATGTGAGCTTGGGGCGACACATTGGTCTCCTTCAGCAGCGAGCGCCCTTGATCCGGCCTCGAGGCGAAAATGCCCCCGCTTGCAAGAAACGCTCCCAGCAGATCGATTGCAAAGACCATGCTCTAAACGAAGTCTCAGCCAGCCATTCCCGCTGTAAAATCCTGGCTTCCACAAGCCTGAGATCAGCAAACTAAAAAGAGTGAACACTGCAAACAACGCCGAACGCTTCTTAGCCGTCCTGTCAAAATGCATCAGCCTGGGAAGCCCCCGAGGGTTTGAGGCTCTCGCGCCGGAGGCGCGGCGGTGGCCAAGAACTGCTGCTGGGAATGGTCCGCCAACACGGAGGAGTCCTGGCGCGAATCCGAGCGGATGGAAACCGCTCGGATTCGCAGCTTCCACGGCGGGATGCAGCGCCTTCCAACAGACGCCCCTTCAACCTCATGGAGAAGGCCAGGTCCAAGGTCCTTTTGAAGGGTTGACCCTACGAGCTTCCCTGAAAATTGGTTTTCTTTGGAAACCAAACCCCCAAAAGCCAGCGAAACGAGGGACAACTCCTGGCACCAGCTCCCTCCCTCTCCTGGCGCCGGGCCACCGTCTCCAGGCGGTGCTTCGTCACCGGCATGGAACCCTTCACCACGCCCGTCCTCAGCCCAAAATCCCACCCTGGAAGCCGACATTCTAAGCAAAACACGCATACAGCTTGTTGACGGAGGCTGTACCTGGGTTTCGTGGGGATTCATCACTTGAGGGACTACCCTTTTGATAGGACGGGTTGATTAATCCGGGGTCAACATGTACAAAAGGGGCGCCAAGCTTCTTGGCGCCCTTCAGCACCGACCCACCTCGTACGGGCGTCCTCGCAGGAAAGAGGCGTGCGCGTGCCGTGACGAATCTGCTGGCACCAAAGTTGCAAAGTGGTTGCCATGTACCCCCCCTGCTTAAGTATGGAATGGGCGTATATCGAGAGCATGGCATGAGCGACGGTTCAGGCAAGAAACTCAACATGTTCATGCCTAAAGGATGAGCTCTCTCCAGTGTTCTCTCCAGTGGCTGCAGGAGCAAACAGCTTGTATCCGCCAAGCTGGAGCCTATGGATCTGCGACAAAAAACATGTGTCAAAGCCCTCCAACTCGCTGCCTTCTCCTTGAACCAGTACTTAAAGCAGCTGCAGTATGAGAGGGATCCCTGCTTCCATGACCCTCCCAACACTCCAACCTCCGACAGGGTCACTCTGCTTCCCCCTCAAAAGTTTTGCAATTCCCATGTTCCCAGGCTTCCCCCCCAAAAAAAGGGGGAACCCGAAAACAACCGCCTGACTTCCCCTGAAATCCTTCTCTCCCCGTTCTCCTGGCGGGCTCCGGCGGGGGGAAGGCGGGCTTCGCCTTGTCGGTGCACTCCGTGGTGAAGGAACTCGCCAGGCCGTGGCCCGTCCCCGGGAACCGCGCCTCCAGCGCGTGGCGGTGGTCCACGTGCACCAGGCCGCTGTAGTCCGAGCGCTTGGTGATGTCGTCCGGGGCCTTCACCTCACGTGCCCGTCTCACGGAGCCAAAAAGACTTCAGCTCAAAAGGACGTACCCCGAAAAGGTGTATGAGATGCGGCAGGTGTCTTCATCCACCAAACAGAGAGATCTGCAACCAGTCAGGGGTACAAACTAGCTGGCTGCTCCCTAAAGGCAAACCATCCGAAAAGCGAAAAAGAAACCCACGGGGCAACTGGGGCTGAAGTCGAAAGGCCTGGTCGCATGGTCCTGTAGCAATGGCAGAGCACCTTACCTTTAGGTCTATTTGTGTGTGTGTGTGTGTGTGTTTGTTTTAGGGGACCCAAAAGAATGATGGTTTTCCTTTTCGGTTTCCCTTTTAACAAACCACACAGAAGAAAAAAAAGTACCCCCAAAAGAAGCCACCGTGCGGAATCCACAGCCCCAGGCCCTGGGCGAATTTCGCTCCGCGTGTCCCGGCCTCCGCGGGCTTGGAGAGGTCCTCCACCCGGGGGCTGCAGCGGTGGGGGGTCTTCTGCCCCAGGTGCGGCCTCGGGGCCTGGCCCGCCAGCTCCATGAGCATGGCGTTGTAGGTCATGCGGTGGTCCAGGTCCGCCTGCCCCGCAAAAGACGAGAAAAAGACGAGAGGCGCCGAACGAGCAAGGGATGAAGACCTTGAAGGGATTTGAGACGGAGGGTTTTGGGACGATGGGATTCTGCCAGGGGGAACCAACCTATGGGAAAAGGGGCCGATCCTTTTTTTTCCAGGGACCAGCACAGGAAAAGCAAGCCCAGAAGGGCGCATTTTTTTTGAATGGAGCAAATAGGCTGAAGTACAAGCAAAAAAAAATGAAGTACAACTTGAATGTAAGTGGAGATCAGATTATGAACCTCAACAAACTGGAAACAAAAACACCCCAACAGCTTTCTGCTTTGTTCAGCCGTCTCAAAATGACAACGCGCTGCTTGGAGCAAAGCGACTCCTAACAAAAGGCCCGCTCAAGCTAGTGGCTCTGTCCATTTTTGTCAGGATGCCCTTTTTGGGGTGGGTTTTCAAGGGAGAACTGTTGCCATGTCGGGGTCCCTGAAAAAGAAAAACACACACACACACACCCTGGTGCCCCTGTTAAGCCCCCCCCCCCCTCGGCGCCTGTGTCTCGGCCCGTCTGGCCAGCTCCATCTGCTTCCAGGCCATCTTCCAGGTCTCCTCGCGCTTTTCATTTGAAGTGCCCGTTCTGGTTCACGGACTACGGCTCAAAAGGATTTCTTGGGGGGGGGAAGGCACATGACACCAGTTCTTGGAATTTCGAAAGGCGCCCCTTTTGCTCCAAAACGGCGCTGGGTGACCAAGAAGGGGCAGTTCAAGGTGTCGATTTGCCGCATGCGAGCCACATTGTATGAGCAGCTCACCATGTAACCACACTAACCGAAAAAAAGAACCAGGCCAAACACCGCTCAACCTGCAAAGCCACAACCGATACCCGGTACTCTTGGTAGTCGACAACATCTTTTAAGCAGTTCGCTGTTGGTACAACTCAATTTCCCACAACACCGCAAGGGCAACCCATTTCCGGGTCCTTCTGAGGGTGACCAGGGGTCAGTTGTGCCCTTTCCTTTTTCGAGTGGCCACAACTTGTCTCCTCCATCTGAATCCGCTTGGTGATCGCGCGCACCGCGTCCCGGTCCCCATGCAGCACTGTGGGAGTCAGCACCTTCTTCAGCTCCTGGGCGGGTAGCCGCCATGAATGAGCAAAAAAGGAAACCAAAAGATGAACGAGTAAACGTACATACCTGTACATGAGTACATGCCACATATGTATGCCTGTACTGTATGTGCGCATACAATCACATATATGGGTAAAAAAGAAGAAGAAAAACAACATACATGTATGGGCTGTGTCCATTATTTCGGTCGTGTCCAGGGTGTGTCAAAGCCACGTCAAGTTTAGCCCTTGCCACTGGGAGGACATGTTTCACTGCAAAGGAAAGCAGGAACTGTTTTCCCACACATTCCCCGGCACACCCTCGAGGAAGCACAGCAGGGCTAGCTAGAAAGATGGAACTGGGAAATCAAAAGGAAGAAACTGAAGCCAGTGCCATCAACTTTTTGAAACAAGCTGACACCAAGGGTTAGTGCAGCTGTTCCTTCTTTGCCAACCACATTCTTGCCTGAGCGGCGGTTTTTGCATGCAGCTAAGCTGCCCTACTGTGGGTCCTTCCTCTGTTTCCCCACCCCCCCGTGGATTAACCAAGCCCCTTGGTGCTGTTTCGCAGCGGGCCAAACGAGAAGAAACAACAGAACAACGGCTCAAGAAGATGGCCGCGCCAAATGGATTCCATCTCCTCTCTTTCCCCCCCCGAGTCCTTCATAGGCATGCTATCCAAGTTGGAGCCCAGGTTTGCGTGGTGCTTGTGATACTCCCCTCGGGCCCTCCGATGCGGCGCCCACAAGGAGGCCATCTCCTTCTGCTCGTTCTCTACCTACGGCACGGCAACACACCGAAGCGTGATTCCTGGCATACCTTCCTTCTCATGCTTGCCAGAGATCCAGAAATGTGCAGAAGGCGACCACCAAAGACAAAGGACATCGGGGCACTTGTTGAAAAGAAGGATGGTCCATAGTGGGCAATGAAGCCCATTCGCCTTCCGTTAAGTCCGAATTTACCCTTACATTCCCTTGGCCCTAGCGCTGCACGGAAGCGCGGCCTTCTGGTTGTAGAAGCGGTCCAAGGTCTGCACTCTGACGGTGTTCACGAACGCCTTCCGTGCCTCCCAGTTCGCGTGGTGGCACTCCAAGCGGTCCATGCGCTCCATGAGGTCTGCATCTGTGCGGAGCTTGGGGCCGTGGTAGTTCCGCCAGGTCCTGCACTTCCGGGAGCTGTGTGTTTCTGCTTGGGGAGATGGGTTCGGGGTTTCCAGCTTTCACAGTGGGAAGCCAGTCGATTTTGAAAAAAAAACGCCTGGTTGATGTACAGTGTATGAAGCCATGATTCACGTCCCACTTGGGGTGGGTTCCCATCAAAAAGAAGGGGCCCCCACCCCGTAATGTTCACCCAGGATTGTGGGGGTCTTGGAAATTGTGGGGGCGTTGTTTTGATCGAATCGTCTGTTGGTTTCAAAGGGAAACAGAATGACACCAACCATGATGATGTCAACCCTGAATCAAAGCCGTAGTAGCTAGAACCCATCCCCCCCTCAAAAAACAGCGGGTCCCTTGGGTCGACCCTTCAAGACCGTCCCAAGAAGGATGCCTAATGTTTGAAGAAACGTGGACATCCTGAATCAAGGCTGAATGTATGACAGAAGCAACACCCCTGGATTGAGCCTGATGAATCAACCACTAATGGCTGGGAACTAAGCCCAGAAATTTCTCAGAGAACCCCCAATCTTTGGGGTGGCACATACGCTCCCAGCAAATTACAAAACTTGGCTGGTGCCTTGTTTCGCTTGGCTCGCTGGCTTTGGAATCAACCCCAAGCGTCACAAGATCAAAGGCACACTGACAGTGACCTTGCGGTTTCTTTGTTTCCAGCCAGGAATCAAATCCAGAGGCAAGCCTGAAGAGTGGTGGCAGCTGTCGCCGTCAACCATCCACAACAATTCGATGACTCCAGTTCTCTGCTCTTGCGCATTGTGGAAAATGACCCGTTCTGTACTGCCATAGGTGATTCCCATCCAACCATACTTTGTTCCTTTCAAAGGGATCCCCGTGGCCACTCACGGAAACCCAGAAATGCACCTCTTTGTCGGCCATGAAGCAAGCTTCGGGTTCAGCTTGACATCTGAGCTTGGATATCCACAACTGTGAACCACAAAACATAACTATGGTTTGCTGCCCAAGAGCACGGGGGAAATCGGCTGGTACGGCTCTGGGTTCTTTGTGCAAACACCCCACCCCCCACCCGCCCAGTTCCCCCACCCTTTCTCGTCCTTGCCAAACGAAGGATAAGGCCCTTCTAGGTGGTCGGTATCCAGCTTTCCTTTCGAAAAATTATCCGCCGCAATAGGTTTCAAATGGTTTGGGGGTTCAACTCTTTGAGAGAGACAAACCCTATCTATCCACGTCAGACCCTCAAAACCCTCCTCCAACCCTCCCCCCGGTCGGGGGCGGCTGTCCTGGCCCCTGCATGCGTGGGGTTGTTCCACAGGTTCTCCCCCGGGCGGCTGGCGTAGAAGGTCTGGTTCTTCAGCAAGTGCCCGGCGCGGCTCCGCCAGCCCAGGCCCCCCACGTCCGGCACCTCGCCAGCCGAACACGGGCGTGCACCACTGCAAGGGCCTCTTCAGAACCAGCAGGAAACTGCGGAGAAAAACATAGGGGGGTCTATGTTCACACCCAAGAGGAAGCTCATTTTGAAAAGTGGGGCCGAAAGCAAGACGCGGGGATATGCCAATTGGGGAGTGGATTTACATAGATTGGGCTTTGCCGTTTTAAGCACCATGGGAAATATAGGGACTCTCCGAACTTTGACGTAGCTTGGAGGTCCATACCACTCAGCAGGATTCTTCTTGAATCGCCATGTTCTTTCACCCCTCCCCGTGGTGAGCTTTCTACACTTGATGCAGAAGTACACGTCCAACAGTCCTAAGCTACAAACATCACCAACCACCAAAGAAAACTCAATCTAAAATATGGATCCTCAACGATGGCGCGAATTCATGCTTTCCCATGAGTAATAAACCTCTAGTTGATCAATAGGAGGTGCAACCCATCTTAGAAGGGACCTGGGTCACTATTAGGGGAAATAGCTTAAGGGATCGACGTTCTTCCCCTTCCACCCTCCCCAGTGAGCTTGCTAGTCCTGATGCAGATAGGCAAGCCATCAAACCGCCTAGAACATTCCCAACAAAGTAAAACACCGCCAAACGAGCCAACTTAATGCGAGGCGCCCCGTTCTCCAGCTTGAACTTGATGAGGCCCCGACGGTTCCGCTCCTCTCTTCCTAACGTGCCAGGTGGGGTGGACTCTTGTTGCCCACTGGTATCCTGGTCTGTTTTTGTTTATCTGTCAACAACGATCACTAAACAGGCACGCACGCACATGCCAAAACAAAGACACAACAAAACGCAACAGCAGGAGCTAAGAGCTAAAATCCATACCAAAACAAAGACACCAAAACGCAAAAGCAGGAGCTAAAATCTAAAAGCTCGAAAAAAAGAAGAAAAAAAACAACGTCCAAAAGGAAGAGCCCACGACTCCGGGCTTCGATCCGGGAAGTCCAGGGTGTTCTGCGGCCGATCCACCGACGGCTCGCCCTCGCCCTCCAGACCGTCCGGGCCCGGAGGCTCGAGCTCCGGCGCGTCCATGAGGAAAACAAATCCCAGCGGGCGAATCCGTCCAAAAGACGAAGACGGGACAAGGGAGAAAAGGCGAGGCGAAAAAGGCTGGGCGGTGTGTCTTTTGGAAGCATGTCCGGCAGGCTGTTTTTGGCGGAAAAAAAGTGTTCAAATGCTGAAGCTCATTGCTTTCTGGTTCTTTTGCAGGTATTTTACAAAGTGCTTTCTGCTTTTGAACGTAGATTGCTAATCCTCCACTCGACGCGGTTTGCTTCCTCCGGAAGCTCCGAGTCCGGCGCTTTGCGCAGTGAGCCGGTTGGTCGAGAGCGGGTTCCAAAGGCAGGCCGTGCCGACGGGTTGACCCGGTGGATTCGCTTCGCGGCTCGCTCGCTCGCTCGGGTCTCCTTTTCGAAGATCCGCAAGTCTTTGGGCTGCGCTCAGATGGGCCAACAACGTTCTGCCGTTTGGTGCAACTTTCAGCCGGCCTGGTGCGAACTCAGAGAACAAGTTCCATGCACGATGATGTGAATGGGAGTGACACTAACCGGGGGTTGGAGCCTCAGGCCATTCGATCTCTACCGCAAAACATCGCCCGGATCAGTCGGGCGCAAGCCGCAAGGGGCGTGTGAGGGGGCGAAAATAGGGGGACCCTCAAAGCAGCTTTGGCTTCCCTAACGTTTAACAGGGCCCCCCTATTTTCAAAGGCCGGCCGCCAAGCCTGGAAAGCGCCGCCAGACGTTGACATGAGAGGTGCATTATTGTTTTCCCGATGTGCGTGAGGGAACAAAACACAAATTCCTGCCATTGGCCGTTTGCGTATTCAAACTACAGGGACCCAGCTTCTTTTGAGAGCCCCTTTCCCCCCGTTCTTGGTTGAAAATGAATGGGATCCCTCTAGGAGTGTAGCAATCCTGAAAGGAAATGTGCCGTTGTTCCCAGAAAAGGTGTCAAAGGGCAAACAACCCGCACAACTCTTGAGTATAAGAGAAAGATACTGGTCGATGCAAGGTCATGCTGCAGCAAGCTGCGGGTGCGCGCACGTCAGGTTGGCAGGAGTAGCGTGACATGGAACCTGACTGGAGGACCTACGTTTGAGATGGCCCTTTTGTCAGGCATCGTTCTCAAACCCCTTTTTGAGACCCCAAATGGTGTAGAAACCCTCAAAGAGAGAGATAGAGCGAGAGAGAGTTAGAGAGATCGTATCCCTTGATTTCTCAGCACAAACAAGAAACAACGGTAAAACGCAAACCTTGCCCTTTGTCAGGTTCCAGGTTGGTGGCAGGGAGTAGGCGCGGGAGCGTTGGTCCCGGGCTCACGCCAAGGGCAACCTAAGCCGGCGCGCTCGTCAAGACTTTCGTTACCAGGTTTCAATGCAACTAGCGAATCACATAGGGACAAGGTAGGCATAGTGCTGTCCAACCCTTGCTATGGTAGAAAAAGACGTTGCTGTTGTAGCCTCCTACTTCAAATGAACAGGACCAAAAAAGCAAAAAGCCTAAAGACAGGCCAACAACAGTGAAGTTGTGCAGCAGACTCTCACATGCAGCCTGTGTTTGACTGGCCCAACTCACTGGCGGACACGATCTCGGGGCAGGACTCGAGACGCTGCTTCTTTGAGCCTTCGAACAGCCGAAGAAGTCGGATACAGAACGACTGGCCAAAAGCATGGGTCAAAAGAATGGAATCTTTTCTGGATAGCTTCATGTTGTCTCACTTTTCAGGGTCATGAACGTGAGTTTCCAATTTTGGCCACCTATTTTTCCCAGCAGTGGCAAGCCAGGCTATTGGCTGACCGTGTCGGGGGCGTCTTCTTTTAGTGGACCCGAAAAACTGTCAGGTTGCCTCTTGGTTGTCCCTTTCAGCCAGGAAACGGTTTGGATGCGCCTTTTGTGGATTTCACCTGTTCTTCCCCCTGTTGGTCCGCTTTTAGTAATATATGTGTGCTCTTTCAATATTATACAGTGGTGGATCCACAACAGCCACATCCAAACCGTTTTCTAGATTGAAAACCTACCGAAAGAAGGCGGGACCAACTCAAAAGAGACACACCCATGTACAATGAGTCGTTCGACAGGTGTCCTTTTCAGCATTGGGCGCTTTGGCAAAGCGCCCAACGCTACGTGGAATTTAAAGAAACGACAGTGGGATACTTGCCAAGGGTTTCGGTCAAGGAGGGCTCCACGCAAATAATGCTACTCCTTAAGTTTATTTTCCCCTTCAAAGAAAAACAGGTCTGGCCGTGTTTCCCCCCAACCCTGGTGTCAGCTGTGTGCCTCTGGCACCACCTGGGTGTCTTAAACTGCGGGACCTTTGATGTCGCAAAATGTCGGCTTTGCCTTTGATCTCCCTTCAAAACAACCTGAAAAGGGTACCATTTCCGAAAAGAAACACCCACGTGGTGCAACAAAAGTAGCACACGGCAGACCCCGGCATCCCACAGCCATCACAACTGATCCCAAAGGATCGTAGAGCTGGGCCGGCAGAATGGAATCGTCCAAGCCTCTCACTTCACTTTGGTTTTGCTTGAAAGGGATTCATGGCAATGAGCCACTCATCCCACTCACAGCCGCTCATCGACTTCAAAAAAAAAAGCTTCACATCGGGTCTTGCAAAGTGCACAAAACAAGCGATCCTCTTCAGACAGCCAAAACCAACAGCCGCGCGTCGCGTTTTTGCCGCCTCCGGGCTGCGCTTCAGAGTCGCTGGAGCTCCCCTGGCAGGGCAGAAGCAGCGAACGACAGGGACCAACCAGGAGGATTCTCACAAAATAGGAGCTGCCCAGGGAATGAGATGTTCATGACAATACGTGCAGAAATTGGCAGAAACGGGTGTTCTGAGCTTTCAATGTCAAAAGGAGATGGAATCAAATGACGAGCGTGCACCATCCGTGGGCAGTCTCGAGGGGCAATATGTTTTTTGACCTCCAAGACGCCACTGGCGCCATTCCATCCTAAGGCCACCGACCTCCAAGCCCCAAACGTGGCAGCGCGTCAGATTCGTCTTCTCTCCTGCGACGCCGCTGGCCGCGATCCTCTTGTTCCTTGCCGGGGAGCCCTCTCAGCGCACAGGGCCGAACCGGGGAGGAGACGGGGAGCGTGCCGATTTCGCGGCGATCGCGGCTCCGGTTTACCAATATCCACCCCAGCCCACGCCGGCTTTTGGGTCATCGCCCACCGAACTGGGCACAGCTTTGGTTGTTCTGCCTCAAAAAGGGGGGGGGTCCCTTCAAAACAACCTGCAAAAGAAACATTCGAAGCACATATTCCCCAACCTGCCATCCCGAAGCGACGCGGCCCCGGCCCAGAGCTCTTTGCAGTAGCTGTCGTCACCTCAAAACGGCGAGAGAAGAATGCGGCCTCCAAAATTTTGGAGCTGCACCCCTTTTGGGCTAAAGGGAAACCTTTCTGGGAAGTAGATGGGAGCTCATCCGTGAGGCAAACATGGGAAACATTAATTCAACCGTTGCGGCGATTCGACACCTAGCTCAGGCACCTCCAAAATGCATGCGAACAAGGTGACAAACCAACCAACCAAAGAACCAACCCGCCAACCGATCCGATCAGATCCGATGCGTAATCAACCAATCAAAGCAAAACATCAAATCAAAACAACCAATCCAACCCAATCCAACCAATGTATCAAACCAAAGTATGATATTGTCCAAACAGACACCTTCCAGTACTCAAGGCTCCCTGGTTCCCATAAGGCGGCCCAACTTCAGTGGGAGCCTGAGCTTGCGGCACTCCCGCATCACCTTCCGGCAAAGCTCCAGACCTGAAGGGGGCCCATGAGTCATCAGCCATGGGAAGCTATGGATTTGGCTCTGCCCAAATGAACTTTGGGCTGGGTTGAAGCGATTTCAGGTTCCGGGGGGTTCCGGGGCTGTTGGGGATACCACCGGGGCTAATTGGTGTTCATGCTTGTCAAGTTTGTTGGGGGAGGGGGCGGGTTTAAGAGCGGCGAAGAACATGAGGCCAACCAGTTGGAGCTTTGACAAATAATTAGTATCTTGGTGGCTGCAAGCACGTGTTTCGCTCTTTTCACCAAGGACGTCCCCTCAAAAAACAAACAGTGAAATAGGCCAATCAGGTGCGCATCCAGTTTTCCGTGCGGCACAGAAACAATTTAGCCATTTGAAACACCAATCAAGTCACAAACCAATGGAAAGCAGAGTGCTGCTTTCCTGTGTTCCTTTTTGTGTGTATGTGCCGAACCAATTTGAGGGGCCCCTGGTTTTGGTTGAAACAACTCCCCGTCTGACCAACCCAAACGCCAGCGACCCGCTGGGCCGCCCGGCGGCTCCGCAGCCGGGGGTTCAGCGTGGGGACCTTCAAGGAGCCCTGCAACCTGTGCCGTGGATGGTCCAAACGAGTGGCGAATGGGCCAAAATGCCGCGGATGGTAGCTGATAGGTAGCTTCCTGGTAGCTGATAGCAGGCCGAGCGCTCCGGAACCCGTCAACCAAGCAAGTAGCATCTAGCCGTGGATGGTGGCGAAATCCATTTCGCACCGTTCAGAAACCCAAGAAACCCTGGAATGATTCGATTCCCCAAACACCAACAATGGCTTCAACCCATGGCTTCGAAGTGGTGGATTTCGTCCATCCACAGTGCGAATGGCTTGGGCACTTGAAAACCGCAAGTCATAGGGACAGAATGCTGGCAACCTGTCGCAGACCCCCGTATCAAATCCAGCATTATTGTCTAAGATGTTTGAAAGAGCGAACGGTTGAAGAGAATGGGGAAGGAACCCTAGAAAGGCGGGGGTGGTGGCTCCCCGCAGAAGACAAAACAAAACCAGCAGTTTCATTCTTCAACATGTCGGCCAGTTGTTCCGTGTGGAAATCTTAAGATTGAGATTCAAGCTGCCAACCGCAGTGCGCAGGGTAGAAGTGTGGCCCAAGGCAGCCAGGTAGAGGGCCGAGAAACCTTTCTACCCAAGAGGCTCAGAGCAACCCAGCCAGTTGCGCGAAACTCCGGGGGCTCCGACGCATCCACGACATCTTCATAGAGCTCATCGAGGTCATCGTCCTCAGTCGAGGACCCGAGACACGCTGCGAAAATAGACTGAAATAGAAGGTGTGTTTGGGTGGTAGGCAGTAGGAGCAGTTTTGTGAGTAGTTTGTGCAACCCGATGGGGTACACCAGGGGCAGACAAGATTCTACCTTGGCACAGGTCGACTTGCAACGGGGATCTCCTATTTCTTATCTTAGAGGAAGGAACAAGGAACAACCAACAAGTCTTAATCAACCTTCCCTGGAAGAAAGACCCAATGGATCAATTCCTGCCTGCCATCTCAGATAAGACCCGAGAGGGTGGGTCACTATTGCTGGGTTGCCCCCCCCCTTCTTGTCCTCCCCACCGGCAATAGACTACAAAGAGCGTTGTCAGTTTCTCCTACTGCTGCCGGTTTCAAGAACCAACCGAAAAGGGTCCCTCTCCAATCTTAAGGCTTCTCTGCCCTTTCGACAACGAAACAAAAAATTTGGGCTCAAAAACGGGACGCGCCCATTTGGTGCAGTTGCTTGCCTCCAGTTGCTTCACTCGGGCCCCGGGCGTCCATCCAGCAGTTGCGCCAGTGGGCCGTTTTCGTGTTGGACTGCACCAACAGCCGCATGGCCTCACGGGTCTCTGGGGATGCCCGGGCTTTTTCGATAAGGTCTATGGTAAGACTCTTTGGGTGGGTTTCCATCGGGTGACTATGGGTGGACCATCTTGGGACCCGAAACACGCGTGTGTGCCTTACAAGAGAAAAAACTTCAAAAATAGTACAACCCGTACGCAAGGATGCAGGCGGCAACAAAGAGGAAAAAGTTCGAGGAACCTTCGGACAAACCACAGATCCGCGTTGCCTTTGTCTGTTCATCTGGAATTCCGCAATCAGAGGTGTGCCGCTGAAATGGATCAATGGTCCACTTCAATTAAGCCCGGATTGATCCAGAAAGGTTCACAAATCCAATGTGGACTGCCAAGCATCACGATCAGTCAAGCAAGCCAAACGTGGCAAAGGAGTCTACCCAAAGCCATAGGAACCGCTTCCGCTTCTGGGTGGGCATGTCCCGAAACGTGAATCGAAGGCTCACCGAGCCGAACCTCACGCCAACCGAAACACCCGCCTGCTCGTTGGCGGGGACAAAGGACCTGGGGCCGCCCAGGATGGGTTCGTCACGGAAGGGGTTTAAGCTTTCCTAGGTTCGCCGGGCGCTCAAATGACAGCACCGTCAACATCCCCAGCATCGTTTTCAACACCCCCCCCCATCACAGCTTTGGTTTAGACTGAGCTTTGGGGTGGGTTCAAGGATTGTTGGGCGGGGCATTTAGGGTTGTGCTGGTTGAGAGTGGGCTTAGGGTTGGGTTGAGGTCGGTTGATGGCGGGTTTAGGGCTGGTTGAGGCTTGGTTTGGGGAAGGGTGTCGGCTGGCTTTGGGATGCTTTGGTGCTGGTTTAGTGTGGGTTTAGGGTTGGTTTAGGGCTGGTTTAGGGCTGCTTTCGGGTTGGTTGATAATTATAGGGTTTGCCTAGGGTTTGCTACGGATGATGTTTGGTGTGTTTAGTGCTGTTTTACGATGGGTTTAGGGGCTGGTTTAGGGTTGGTCAAGGGCCAGAGTTGGATTAGCAATGATCGAGGGCGGGTTTAGGGTTGGTTTGGGGTTTGTTCGGGCTGGTTTAGGGCTAGTTAGGTAGGGTTGGGTTTAGGGTCTCTGTAGGGTTTCTTTAGTGCGCGTTTGGTGCGGGTTTAGGGCCCCTCCCTTTGTTTGCTATGATCAAGGGCCTGCCCCAATCCCAATAGAAGCGGAATGCGCCTGTTGAGCTCCTCTTGAGAGGGGGTCTTTCAAGAGGGATTCCCGATCGGCCGACTCCTCCCCGCAGCCGCACTGAGCCGCACTCTTTTCGCTCTCAATGAGCAAAGGATGTGCAGCTACAACGCAGCCGCGCTGTCCGGCTCGCTCCGAAGCGCCGAAGCGCCGAGACTCAGACCCTGATTTGATCAGAGTCTGAACCTCGGTTTTGGCCAGGCCTTTGTTTGAGAAGGCATTTCGGACTTCGCCGACAGCAAGAAAGGAATGTCAGCTCTTCGTTTGAGGAGGGAACGTTCAGCTCTTCATTTGAAGAGATGTCACAACTGGCTCGATTCCGTGTTCACACGTGTCGCGGCGCAGCACTCACAAAGTCTTGACTTTTGCCTCGGGTGTGAGAGCTTCGGAACCAGCTTTCCCAAATCGGATGTCAACCAGCTTCTCCAAAATTGACAGCGGGAACGTCCCAAATCCAGGAACTGTATACTTCCCAACTTGTCCTGTGCCAACCGACACCAAGAAAGTGGTAACATGCGCCAAGCTTGCGGACAACAAGCTGTGCGAGAAATACCCTCCTGCCAACAAGAGGGCTTCTGTGCTCAGACCACTTTCGGCAAGACTGCTTTCGTTTGGACCAGGGTTCGCCTCTGAACTTTCGGGAGGGCATCAACAGGTTTGAATGAAGCTGCGGTTTGAGGTCCAACTAAAACGCAGCAAAGAATTGAGGACCGTTTTTGGCACAAAGAAAACCTCTCGCCCACAACTCTTGCCTGAGATACGGTGTAAGTAACCAAAGGATTGGAAGAGATGCGAGAACTTCATAGCGAGCATCACGACCATAGTTTGCCAGCGGTGACACATCCACTGATGTATGTCGCAGGTGTGTAGACTTAGCTGCTCATCTGGGAGCCCAATGGCGACATTTACCAGCACAGTGCTCCTTCCCTCCGGACATCCCATGAACCGCAGCCGCGACTCGAAGGCCCTACGCCGGAAGCCCCGCGACGGCAGTCTCTGCTAGCAGAGTCCTGGGCGCCAGGAACTGCCATTCACATCTCCAAAACCTGCGTGGATTTGCCCGAAAAACGTCCAGGAACTTCTCTTAGGATGGTTTTTCCCGGATGTCTCATGCCCTGCCTGTCAAACCCGCAAGGCTAAGAGCCCCAAAAAAGGATCCCACAGCTTCGCCTACGGCCCCTTGCCCCCCCCCCCCCCGCCCACCACACCAGGCTTCCCCAAAGGAAGCCCCAAGTAGGTACGCCCTCTTTGGGGAGTCACTTGCGAAGTCTGTCAAAGAAGAAAACGCTGGCTCATTCCCTACTGAGAACCAGCAAGTAGGCCTTTCAGTTGAGCACATTCCATCAAATGTGAAAAGCATCAAGTTTCGCGCAAGTTCCGCGCGTCTGGGAGTCCAAGAGCCCCTTCTGGCAATTTGTTTTCTAGGGCGGCTCTCAATATAAACCGGCAACCGTCGGCGAGTCTTCCATACACGCAAACATCACCTTTTCTAATTGGCTTCTCGGTGCTCGCTTCAAAACCAGAACATGTCATGTGCCTTTTCCCGGAACACCCGTCCATTCGCTTCAAGGAGCGAACGGTCAGTGCCGTCGCAGGGTCTCCAGCGAGTTGGCTCGCACCGAGAACACCGGTGCCCTGGCGACGCTTGAAGGGATGGGGCGGGGAGCAAGATACTGCTCCATAAAAAGAGAAAGTCTCATAGGTTTCAAGCCGAGATATTCTTCATTAATCTTGGTTCCAGTGATAGAAAGCTGGAATCTACCCTCAGGAATACACAGGCCAAGGGGCACAGTCTGCTCCTGGACTACACTAAAACATACCCGCTCGTTGATCGGAAGACACCAGGGCAACAGCTTCACACACACTGGACCTCAGGTCAAGATGGTCCAGGTGGTCCGAACCGAGTCTCGCGATCGCGCCCGCGCCTCACTTCCACCATCCGGGGCGTTGTGACCACTGGGCTCATTGCCGGCATGGGGCTCCGTGGCGATGCATACACCCCTGGCAAAACCGAGGCACCACGAAGGCAATTCGTGGTCGCTTGCCCAAACCCGGAAAAACTGGGCTGACCTTTTGAGAAGACTACTGCATTTTTCTTTGTTTTCCAAAGACAGCTATTCTGCATCGATCCCCTCAAGGAAGCACCCATTTCATGGACCAACAGATTTAAGGATGCCTCTGAGTCTCAGTTCAGCCAACCGGGTCCCAAAAAGCACGCTGTGGAAAATGCGGGATCCAACTCAAACGATCTCTTGTGGGGAGGTGGTCTATCGCATGGTTTCTTAAACCGCCCTTGTCACCAAACACCCAGTTCTGGTTTGGGTTGGGACCATCCCCAACAAATGCACACTCAAGCAAGGCTGGCGACAGACCTCGCTTGATTTTCCGGAAAGCACCCCTTTGCCGTCCTGTCCGCGGAGCCATCGTGGATACCGGAGAGGCCATACCTGGTCGGAGCGGAAACGACCGAATCGTTGTCCAAGGCAAGCGAATGTGAAACGGTTTGGGTGCTGTCAGGTTTCCTTTTGTGTTCCCCGCAAGCATGCTCCAATACGCAGGGCTCCTGGTATTGTCTTTTTCGGGTGTTTCACCATCACTTTGGGTCATTTCAAGATGAGTTGGCTCTGGGTGGGGTGATGTTTACGGGACCTCGCCCCACCCAAACTCGTCTTGAAATGACCCAAATGGTGAAGGTTAAACACTCGAGAAAAAAAGATTAGGAGACCTGCACGTAGTGGAGCATTTAGCTCGGTTTGGTCAAGGTTATCTAAAGTTGGGCGCCCCCAATGGGTTGGAATGCTTGAACAAGAACAGTTTTGGGAACGGCCATGTGCATACGCATACTTTTCTTATATGTATTTAGCATAGTACCACGAACAGGGTTCCTTTTGGCTTCCCTTGAGAACGACCCCAAAGAGGTACCCAACAAACAGAGAGACCCCAAGTCAAAGGAACCGGCCTGGCATCCCGGGGCTCAGCCGCCCGAAGGACGTCCACAGCTTCGGGGAGGGTGTCGGCTGCCTGGGAGCGGCATTCGGCTTCCTTCTGATGGCTTGGGTGGTTTGGCGCATTTACCTACAAGCAGCGGTTCCATTCATCAAGCCACCAATCCCAACCACCAACTGAGGGGTGCGGTACAAACGGACGATTTCGGAGACCTTCAAACCACCTGGTTGCAGGATGCGGGCACCTCGCAGTTGATTCCCGCCCAGAGAGCCTGACGTGGCACTTGCAAGAACTTTACGTGGAGCACGAAATCGTGCAGAAACAGCTTGTGCAGTGCACGCACGGCCAAAATGGGAGTTAAACTTGAGGCAGGCAGCGTAAGCAGGCAGCGCAAGCAGGCAGCGTAAGCAGGCAGCGCAAGCAGGCAGCGCAAGCAGGCAGCGCAAGCAGGCAGCGCAAGCAGGCAGGGCAGTCCTAGAATGCTGTCACTGCAGGTGTCGTAATGCTGGTAATGCTGGTAATGCTGGTAATGCTGGTAATGCTAGTAATGCTGGTAATGCTGATAATGCTGAAAATGTTGGTAATGCTGGTAATGCTGCAATGCTGGTAATGCTGGTCATGCTGGTATGCTGGAAATGCTGGTAATGCTCTGGTCATGCTGGTAATGCTGGTATGCTGGAAATGCTGGTAATGCTCTGGTCATGCTGGTAATGCCGGCAATGCTGGTGGTGTTGATGCTGTTGATGCTAGTATGATCCTCACTGCAAGAATGTAACTTGAGGTATGCGACTGCAAGTCGGTGTTTGGAACCCTCCCAATTGACTCATGCCGCCCAAATCAAAATGGAGCTGTTGCCCCCAGCGTGGGCCATGCCTTTTAAAGGGGAGACCATGTGAGGTCGTCTCTCTGCGCTCGGATTGCCGCCACAGCTGCGGCACCGACATCGAGCCGCAGCGCGGATCCACGGCACCAGGCAGCACGAAGCTGTTGCCGCCGCCTTGGCATTTTGTTGAGCGAGGTGGACTCATAGGTGTCCTTTTTGCAAAATAGATGGCCCTAATTCATGATTGAGCCACCAGGTAATCCAGGGCCCTCTGTTTTTTTCAGCAAACCAACCAAAAAGGACACCTATAAGTGGACTGGTCTTAGTCAACTTTTTGTTGAGGGCATTGGTTTTTTGAAGGGGGTGGAGGCTGCAAAATTGCCTCTTAGCGTCCGTGGCACGGGGGGGAGGGAGTGTCGACTGTGAATGTGTGTCAAATCAACTTTGACCTTTTTGGGATGGTTTGAAAAACACCGGTTTGAAACCCTTTCAAAGAAGGATCATCACCAAGGGAATCAAATCTATGAGCACGCCATTTTGAGACGCCCAACGACGGTTTCAGAGTGTCAAATCTTTGAAGCTGGCTTTTGACCTCCCTCATCGCTTGGCTTGTCACATGCGGTCAGGCTTTACGCTCATGGCTCCCTGCAGGGGTCGAATGCTGCAGAAAAAGGCTGAAGTTAACGACCACGCCTTTAACCACAACTTTTTCATGTAACGGCAAGAGAAAGAATAAAGAAGAACCGCAACAAAATTTGGCCAAACAGTGGCGCATGCCAGCACTGCTGTTTTTACGGCCTCCCAAAAGGATGGGGCATACAGCTGCAATTCCCTTGATTCTTGCCCGTTCATTGGCTCTTTGCACACCGCGGCACCTTCAGTTCTGCAAATCCGCCGCGATGCATTCAAGTCTTCCGACTGGGGAGAGGAAGTCGCGCTAGGCTCCTGTCGAGGGCCTTGGTGCGCTCAACGATGGAGTTGGGCCAGTCAGGGCCTCGTGTTGTGTCCGTGTGTGGATGGATGTTCAATGATTTGGAAAGGTCCCAGTTGTGTTGGAAAACATTGACACACCCATGCTTCCAGGCTGATTTGCCCCAGAGTTCATGAGCGCGAGGGACGCGTTTGCCACATCCTACTGTCAGGCTGGCCCCATTTCACCATGCTTCAAGTCATCCCCAAAGTGGTAGGTGGAAGGCAAGCAACGCTCTCTAACTTTGAACCAGGACCATCAAAAATAGTGGAGACAGCAATGGTGAACCCGAATCAACCCGCCGGATCAGTATGGGGACAAAAAATCCCATAAATGAAGGATCGGACACCCGCGCATGAACCCACTAGACGGTATTCCTCCTTCCCAGATCCCACGGTTGGCTCTTTTTCGGCCATCGCTGGAGGCCCGGCTCATCTGCTCCTCGACCTTCTCCTTCGCCTCGCCCTTCTCGGGGCTGTGCGCCTCGGCCGAGTGGAAGCCCCACCACCCGCCCGGGGATCACGGCGCGCCGAGGCGCGACACGGCTGATCTCGTTGAAAATCCTCGGGTCGAAAAGCTGCGCAGCTGCTCACCGTGAATCCGACATGACAGCGTCTAGAACGTCCAGGATCCTTTTTTGGGGATGGGGGTCAAAGGAATGGGGGGGAGAGGGGAGAATGTCGAAATGCAGCAATGGCATACTGCCTGCACTCATCCCTAAATGGGTACGTTTTTGAACATTGATTGGGGACTGGTGCGCATCATTTGCATGGAAATTCATGTCCCCCAATCTTTTGTGAGCATGCTGCCCATTCGTTCTTTTCCAACCTGAACCCGGATTCATAACTAAGGGGCCTTCATCGGGCCCAAGTTCGTGTCCACACAAGCTGAGTAAATACCCTGACCTCATGTGCAGGGGGTCCTGGGCATGCTCCCAACTAAACAAGACCAATGCTGGTGAGGCAAGTTGAAAATCACAACGTAATTTCCGAAGGGCAACGGGTGTATGCTCATGTCCCCCTCTTCTTGCCCATGCCGATAGACTCCTCGTGACTGTGGTTAACCAAAGCCGTGGAAGCGCGCGCTCTCAACAAGGGCAGGGCAAAAAAGGCTCCGTAGGTTTGACAAGCACCGTATGCTTTTGCCGCGGGCTTCAACTCGGCTTCAAGGTGACACTCTCAACATTGGTGGTGAGAGGGACATCCGTCCCCCCAAAAAAATGAGACCCCCAAATCAATGCTCACTTTCATGGACCGTTTCCAGATGTTGCCCCGGACACTCTGCAATTCCCCTTGGCTTCGCTTTGCGCGTCAGGCCGCATTTCCCCACTCCGCCAAGCGTCGTCTTGGTGTGGGACTCCCTGAGGGTGGACTCCCGCTCGAAGCGCTCGGAGCAACGGGACTCCAAATCGGAGATCCTCGGCACGGCGCTCTCCGATTTGATTTCCCTTTGAAGCCATTTTTATTTCCAAATCGGATTTCCGGTCATTTCCGCTTTACCCAGTCAGATTTGTCTGAACCCGCTGGAATCAGAGCACTTTGGCAATTCCAAAGAATTCCGACATCGGGAGGAAAAAACAGAAACGAAACGTCGCCTTATTTCTTCTGGCACTGCGAGCTGGAGTTTCTGATGGGAGCTGGCGCCAGGAATCCAGGAGCTGGGATCGGAAAATGACTACGCGGGGCTGGAGTCAGAAAAATTCGGAAACTTGTAATGTGTTTGATTCGGGAGCCGGAGCCAGAAATGTTCTGGAAAGTGATGTTGTTTCTCTCGAAACAGAAGATTTGCAGAATTTTGACTATGCCTAATCAGAAACTGGAGGAGCGTCGTTTGTTCTGTTTCCGGAAGGCTGGAAACATATGTTTCATATATATATATATATATATATATATGAAATGTGCTGATTCCCGGCTTCCAGGTGTAATCAGAAATCTAGAAAATTATCTGGGGACCTGGAATCAGATTGTTTCAGAAAATTCTGACAATTCTGACAATTCATAGAATCACAATTTCAAAGTTTTCTGAAATGTCCTTACTGGAATCATAGTTTCCTAGAATTGTCTGAATCTGTGAAAACTTCTGGACTGCTCTGAATCCTGGAATCAGACCATTTCAGAACTGTCTAAATTGTCTAAATGCGGAAGCTGGAATCAGACACGAAATTCTCTGAATCCGGGAGCTGGAATCAGAATTTTCTGAAATGTTCGGCTTTTGGGAGCTGGAGTCAGAAATCGTCAGACAATTATGTGTTTTGCTTTTTCTAGGAAATCATTCAGCGGGAGGTGAAAAAGAGGTCCAAGTTTGGAGGGAACCAGAAGCAGCAAACAACAGCTTTGAGATGCTATGTTTGGTGCACCCATGCTAATCTTCCTAGGTGTTGCTATGGGAACATGCTTGAACAAACCTCCCAGCCTTGCCATACAACAGCCCAACCACAGCCGGAAGGGATGGTCGGAAGCTGGAATCAGATTTTGTCAATGGTGGTTCGCGTTTTTCTCAAAAACAAACGCTCACAACACTTGTTGGCTCGAAATTTCGAGCCACAATCAGAAATATCCGAAGCTTCTGAAATTGTCTTACCCCTGCTCCCAGATTCAGAAAATTTCAGCAGCTTCTGAACTGGTCTAATTCCAGCTCCCGCATTCAATTTCAGAACTTTCTGAAAGCTCCCGGAGTCAGAAAATAAACTCGGGTGATATCCCCAACAGCATGCGGTGCTCTTTTCGGTGCTCTTTTTAGTGCTTGCACCACCCTGCAGCCCTCGAGAACATCGTGGAACTGGTGGAACCCTGGTGGAACCCTGGTGGAACCCTGGTGGAACCCTCGTGGAACCTCACCTCAGGGCCCAAAGCTTTCAGCTGTTGGGGAAAAACAGAAAATTCAGAAATTGTCTGATTCCATCTGGAGCAATTAAAGTCAATAAGTGTTTGGCGTTCCGGTAGCCAAGTTTAAGTACATGCACTCTCAAAATGCCAAACAAAATGCTGGACACACTTATCATGTGCTCGAAAGTGTCATTTTCTGAAAACCACCCGCTCACGAAAGAAAAACTGGCTGGGGCTTGGAAATCTCCAATCTTTTCATTTGCCTCGTCAGTTGCCACTTTCGGGGGGGGATATGTTTGGCAAGCGAGTAGGCTGAAAGGGGATGTGATCGCTTCTCCTTGGCTTCTGGTCGTGTTTCCCTTGGCTCTTTGAGAGGTCTTGGAACTGGGCAGGACTACCACTTCCAATAGGCTTCTAGGCTCGGCTTTCTTGGTGAAATCTTGTGCATTCCCTTTCAAACCACCCCACAAAACGGATTCCCCTACCCACCCTGAAAAATATCCAACGCGGAATGAAACCCAGGCGGAGCGCTGCTTGAGACCCTGCGCGTTCAGCTTCTGCTCCAAAGATGAGATCTCCGTGCGCACCAACGACGCCTCCTGGGCACGCGGACTGCTTTCAGTGGCAACCCGAACAGCCCAAACCACGACAGGTGCCCTCTCTTCCGTGGCAACTGACACGAGGCGTACCTCTAGGCACTTTGAACAAACCCCAAAAGGGGATGGCAAAGGAGTCAAACCCAAATAAGGTAAATGCTCCTTCTCCTCCTCCAGCTCCAGGCTTGCTGGAATTGCCGGACTAATTAATTCTTCACTCAATGCGTGGCAAATGGCTCCTTATCAGAGAAGTGAGGATCCCTCATTTCCACTGCCCTTTTATTTCAGCAAAGGAAAGGGCAAACTACAACACTGGAGGTTGATTTCCTTGCTTTCACCCATTGCTTCTTTGGGAAACCGCCGAAACTGTCCTGGTCTTTTGCCAGTTTCTGAAATGAAGAATCCTGGAGCTCTGGAGAAGAACAACGTGTGGCCATGAATTCCCCTGAGGAACCAACGCAGAGAAACTTTTGGCGTTGGGTGTAGTTTTTTCCTTAGGCTTCAGGGGGCTGGACAACTGAGATCTGTGGCTCGCGAATCACGCCGCCGGAGAGTCGATCTACACAGGCCGAGCAAAACGAAGGTTGAAACAAGGCCCGCAACGTCCGATGGTATGTTCACCAGCGCCACGCGGAAAGCATGGCGCAAAGGTGTCTAATTATATACATATGTGTATGTATATATATATATATATGTATGTGTATATATATATATACATGCAAACACTTGGGGCGCGTACCAAAAGGGGTACATGACTATTTCTCCTCAACAAGTTTGCCTCAACGAAAGCATCCGCCTGTGGGATGCCGAGCAAACCAAGAAAGGCCCAATGATTAGTCAACTCTGCTTTGAAATCCAGAAGCTCCCCCAATCGGCCTCTGTAAATGGAACCAAGGCTTCCATTTCGGGTTTTTTTTGGAGCTTCCATGTTCGGATCAGGGAGTCATTGCCAGCTCTGCAGCTCTGCCACGTCCCGCTCAAGCCCGGCGACATTTATGGCCCGGTCCTTCTCGAGGCTCTTGCGAGCGTCCTCCTCGGTCTTCAGAAGTGCGTGCTTCAGCTCCTGGGTCAAATCCGAGTTGGATAGGACCATAGATTTCCTTTGGGTGAGAATATAGATGGGTTTCCCTGGTAAATGGGGCATCTACTTGCAACCAAAAAGGACACCTACGGATTTGACGCGAAGCACAGGCTTCCAAAAAAGAAGCCCTCCTGTTGCCACCCTTTCTAGGCAAATTATGGCCTTTCCAAACCAGGCTCGTCCTTTGAAAACCACCTCTGCAGCAAGTTCCTGCAAGCCTTCTCCAAGGCGGCGCCCAACCCTCGCATCCTGGATCTGGTTGATGCTGCTGTTGGCCTTGGCATCAATATTCTGCTTCTCCACGCGGACCTCGAAGGACGACCGACCAACCCCCCCCCCCCGCCCCTCTCCTGAAAGTACAAGGTAGGTGTGTGCAAAACCTGGAGGGAATGTCTTGATTGTCCGTGAAAGGGAAGTCTAAACGGGAATCATCGGTTTGCATTTATGTGTGTGTGTGTGTGTATGTGTATATATATATATATGTATATATTGCTATGATATATATATATATATACGCATGTCACCAGATTCAGCTAGCTAAACTGTTACTAGTACAGTACAAACAAAACTTCCTCTGTGTTGGTCGAATCCTCCTTCCCCAGCACGGAACCCAAAAGGGTGACCTTTCTCGAAAAGGAGCATTCTTGCAGGGGTTTCTTGCTAGTTTGCAGGAAAAGAGATGATGTTTGAAACTGCTGCCGGTTCTGAACAGGCAAACTGCCCTGAACTGGTCGAACTGCCCCCTCTAGCTCCGTTGGTTTGCCAACGAGAACCCAAATGACAGGCTTGAAGAACGAATCGTGCGGCGGTGTGCATTGGAAGAAAAGTCTGTTGCGGTCCAAAATTTGCGTGACTTTCAAGAGAGGGTTGCAAAGCGGCATTTGACTCTTCGAGGATGGATGTTGGCCTCCCTGACACCCAATGAGACGGTTTCAGGTGCTTGCCACATGCCAGGCTGCCCCTCATGCCGCCGAGCCACAGCATCGAAGGACTGGCGCGTAAAAACATGTGCGGCTTACGTTCCCTGAAAGATCTCATCTCCATGGGCGTGGTGTGTTCCATGCGCTGAGCATTTGGCCTAACCTTTTGGTTTCTGGGGCCCATCAGAGAGATTGCCTGGTGGAAATGGCCTACCAAAATGATTCTAAAGGTGGACACACAAATAAGGGAATGGAGGCCCTTGGATGACCAGGGGTCTTGTGATGGCAGACTAGGTGGGGAGGTGGGCGTGTTTTGTTTGGGCTTTTTGTTTGGTTCAAGGACCAGACCGCTCATGAAATTCGATGGGGGGATGCGTTGCCGCATTGCAGACTAAAGCTAAAGCGGGGCGGCGTTTCTGCTTTACATGGTGCGATGTAATGCACTATTTCCAATTTCGCTGCTCAGGGGAGGCACACGCACAAATCAGTGTACTCACGATGTGTGACGGTGGTTGCTTGGAGACTTGTCCGAAAAAAAATAAATAAATAAATGAATGTAAAAAAAAAATGAGGTTAAGCACCGTTTCTCCTGCAAGGGGCTTCCACTAGATGCTGGGGTCGCCCGCAAGCGCCTCACTCCTCCATCCACCTCCCATCGGATCGCCTCCCAGAGCTGCTCCTGGCGGTCCGAGATCCGCTGCAGGCGCTCCGAGAAGTTGGTGCTGGCCTTGCACGCGCCCCGCACTGGCCGGCGGCGACAGCAACAGACGCCGCTGGGCGGAGGTGGCAAGAGAGAAGCCACACCCAACAAAGGGCATCAGGCATCAACAAAAACAAGGAACAACGGCAGGTGCTGGGGGGAACCGCTCGCTTCTCAGAAGAGCCATGACAAGCTGTGTGTTTGGACAATCCCGTATTGGAAAGAAAACACGAGGAATCCAATACTGCTTGCGCCCTCTTACATCCTCCCCGGTTCCTTCATGGAACCCAAAGCCCGCCCAGCGGTTGACCTCTACACCTCAAAGCTGCCCAAAAGCCTACAATAAGGTCCGACATATGATAGTGGTGGCAAATGATTCGATTCATCCTGAAATCTATCAGTCCATGTTCAATCAAAGTGTGCACCTATGCCCCAATTACACTCCCACAGATTCTCATGGAACCAAAAAAGGCATCGTCTTTAGAAAAATATCGTGTTCCATTTGGGAAGTAACTCCAAGCACCCGTCGCACCCGCGGAACCCAACAGCCCGTAGGATGGGCCTGGCTCAAGCGGACGTCCACCTCTCTGCTGTGCACCTAGCGGACAATCCGTGGGACAGCCCCGAAAACCGTCAGCAGCTCTGGGGCAACAAACCACTGATTTATGTCGAACAAATCAAACCAGTCGAACCCCCCGAAGGCGGGTTGAAAAGGGGCGACTTTTCAGTTTAAAAGATTGGCACACGCGTTTCTTGGGGGACAGGTGGTCTAAAAAGGAGAGCCAGGACTTTGGCGGTGTCCAATGAGGCCGCGGGTAAATACGAGTTCCAATGTGAGCTTCCGATTGTTTTTGTGGATGAGGGAAGCACAGTTGTTTAACACAACCTAACTAGGTTTGTCTTTCTTCAGTTGGTACCTTTGTTGGGGTTGCAACGATCCCGAACAGAAGTCAACTCCCTTGGCCTTTTACCCTTTCTGGATGCACGACATTGCACGATAGAAGAAGGGAACTCCCATTTAAAATGACAACATGAAGCTGCCGTTGTTTGGAATCCATATGGGGCTCTTGTTCAAAATATATAAAGGTGTCTGGAAACTTTCCTTTCGTCGGCCTTCCACCATCCTTTCGCGACCCCCAGTGTTCCTTTCGCGGGGGCAAACAAAGCAACCTGTCTTTTTTCGCAGCCCTTTTGCGTATTCGTTATCCTTGCAGCCCTTTGCGTTTCAATCATGGGCCTTGCGCGATGCAAATGGTTGCTTTTGCGGTGGACCGCAAGACCACCCAGTACATAATTTGAGACTTGCAATTTGTAGCACCCAAAAGGTGGTCACAGAAGGGTTTGAGAAAGAAGGGGCATCCTCAAATGCGCCTCACAAAAAAAAAAAAAATCACCTATTTTGGAGACGCCTACATCTCAGGTTCACAAATACATTTGAACCCACACGCACACCTCACGACTCACGAGCTTTGCACCTCTCACCCAGCGTCGATCCACCCGAAAACGCCTCGATGTCATGCATCTTCTGTGCCAGCTGGAAGGCCTGCTCCGTCTTCTCCGTCATCTGGCGATTCACATCGCCTCGGCACATTGGACATCCACACGAGGAAACTTGGGGATCAGAAACGCCCAGTTCAAACAACCCGTTGGATTCAAAGCGAAACAAATAGGTTGGGAATGACAATTGTAAAGTTGTGATTTAAAGAAACAGAATCATACATACAGAGTAGCCCATTTTTGCGGAATTGCAGATCATTTTTGGGGGTCGCCTCTAAATCCGACGGGTTTAGTAATGCTGGGTCAGCACACCCCTTGAACGAAACCCTGAAAATGTGTAACCAACCTGGGCAGGTGTGCTGTTGAGGCTTTTTCTTCATGAGTTGCTTTGAGGCCCTTGGAACTTCGCTTCACCAGGTCGTTTTCTTGCTTGCTCCTAAAGCGAAAGAACCTCCCGGTCTACCCTAACCCCCGCGCATTGGCACAAAGTCATTCCATATTCCTCACTGATGAATTCTGTTTCGGGCTCCTTGTTGAGGTGACGGTGTTTGCAGCATGAATACCTGACTCGTCTTCCCCCAAGAGGCCCTCATTTCTGGAACGCTTGCACGAGAATGAGCAGTGATTGCAGCGCTCTGACGAGCACGCGTGATCCTAGGCCAATGTGGGTCGAAAAACGGGGCAACTTCGGCCCTCCTTCGAGTACTTTCCTTGCACCCCCAGGGAGGACCCGAAGTCACGGGCGTCTGTAGGCCATCCAAGTAAGGCTTGCATCTGGTTCTCCGGGCCCCATGCCCCGAAGTTGACAAAAGGCACCGATGAACCGAACGGGCCAAGTCGCATTGGGTCTGCAGTCGCTGGGAGACGCCCTGGCGGGATGCCAAACGGATCTGAAGCAAACAGCCAGTCAAGTGCCAGCCAAAAGAGAAACATGGACCCCCAAAACGGGGCCCCACAATACATGTGTTTCCCAACGGTTCCATGTCAAAGCGTTTTTTTTCTTGGGGAACATATTCAAGAGCCCCGCTCTCCGGCCTCCAAGGAGCTTCGGAGAGAGTCCAACTGCCTCAAGCGGGAGTGAAACCAAGAAGCGCTTTCGAGGCACAAATCATCAGCTCCGAAGTGGCATGGCTTGGGATCGGCTCCCACCGCTGTAGGGGCTCCTGACCCGTTTTCTTAGCACTTCTTGAGAGTGGTAAGGTTGGCATGGCTTCGACGCACAGCATCCAAAGAAACGCGGACCTGCAAATCCCTCTCTGCGTCAAGTGGCTGGTTCGTCATGTTGGCCCACTCCCTGCGCAGCGTGCCGCAGTTAAGAAGGCTGGTATTCATGGCATGGGTTTTGTGGCAATTGAGTGCATTTCCCCGGTCCCGAACACCAAATTGACTATAGGGGATGGCCTCCAAATAGGATTTGGAACCTAAGTTATTGGTGTTTCTTAGAAACAACCCGAAAAAGCGGGAGCCAACGCAAAAGAAGGAACCACACCCACACACAGACAGCTCGAGCCTTTTGACCATAAACCTCCCTTTTAGCCCATCGCCCGTCTACCATCCAGGCCTAGCATCCTTGGTGACCTCGGCCCTCAGCGACTGTGACTCTGCGACCCGGTGCTGCTCCGCGGACCTTGGCGTCGACCGATCAAGTCGACCATCCCCCTGCTCTCTAGTTAGCAAACCAAAAAGTGGGCTTTCTCCTTGTTGGGACTTGCCCCCGCTTTTGACTTCACAGGCCCCAAACTCCCTTCAGGTCGCGCACTCAGTGCTCAGAGACCCGGATTCGTTCGTTTGTTCGCTTCAAAGGAAAACCCACCACTTTGCAGGTCCCCGTTTAGAAAAAAAAAGAAAAACAGACCCGGAAGAGACACGCGCCGAGCAGCTCCAAGGCCTGGCGCTGCACCTCCAGTGCCACCTTGCCCTCCTTCAGCATGTGCAAATGCCCGTCCAGCTCCTTCCCGGCACGACTCAGATGAAATCGGAGCTCAGAGCGGCAAAAAACAAACCAAAGGGACTCAGAATCTCAGAATGGTGCGTAAAGCAGGGGAAAATGAGAATTGCCCTTTCTGAGAGACCTGATTCCAGGAGCGGTCCTCGGAATCTGGGCACCTGCAAAACTCCCCCCCCCAAAAAAAAAAAAAAAAAACTTTGAAGCAACTTCAAAAACATCTAAGATATGCCAAGAACAAAGCAGTGGGTTTCTCCTATTGCGGGGAAGCCCACAAACGCCCCTTTGCCCTGCCCTCCTGTCACTCCACCCCCCGAACCGCGCGTGGCTTCCTCCCTGCGGCTCGGCTCTCCTTGACGCGCTCGTGACGCTCCAGGTCGATGGCCTTGCGAAGGTCCTGCGAGCACTTCTGCCCCGACGCAGCCCGGCCCCTGGAAACAAACCATGCGCCCTGGGTAAACTTTGAAGGACGTCTTTAGTTGGTTCGTTTTGATGCACTTGGCCTGGCGGAGCAAGTCGCTCCGAAAACAAAACAAACACAAAAGCGGCTTCCCCCATCACAATCCAAGGGCTGTTTTTTCCATCTCCAACCCCTTATGAGATGCTTTGGACACGAACGTGGATCTTTTCCAGTCGTAGGGTGCTGCGCGTTCCCGCGCTTCTTCGCTCGGAGACGCACGCGTGACATGTCCTCCATACGATTGTCCTGCGTCTTGGTGCCATACTCCCTCTTGTTCTGTTCCTGAGGCCAAAAACCCTCACGCTGTCCCAAATTGGGACCTGCAGGAAGCACAGAATCCATCTCAAACCTCGCGTTCCGTGCGCTCGCGGGATCGATTCCGCGACTGGCCGCACTGGCGAGCAGCGGCATGGATGAGGTTCGTAAAGGACTGGATCCGCTCCGACATCTGTGCCAGCATCGCCTAGGAGCGACCCCAAACCCGAGTTGACTTTCGTTCCTTACCATCCACGAAATCAGGCAGTAGAACAACCCACTCTCTCAAAACAAGAATAAGCGATTCGCTTCTCATTGGTAAAGCCTTTCAGGATCGCATGCGGAGCAGGGCTTTAGGAAGGGGTGTCTATGGCCAGACTTGCCTTTTTGACTTGCTATACTCCACAAGAGAAGCGTGATGTTTGTCTTTTGCCAGTCGCCACAACAGCTCGGTGACACTTGTTGGCCAAGCTCCTCTCGAGAGAAACACAAATCGTCCGGCCCCTCGGCCTTTTGGCAAACCTTGGCTTACTTTTGCGCACCCTCCACATGGTTGTGCCTACATATCTGACACTCCACGTGCTTCAATCGCGACTTTCGACCAATGCTCGACCCAGCCCGCGCCTCCGTGCCAGTCCGGTCCTGGAGTAGCTGGTTCCCCACGTCTCCCCGCAGCGCCTGAAGCAGGAAGCCGGAAAACAGAGGGAGTGACAACCTTAGCTCAAAACCACATGTGAAGCTTCAGTAGGTCCTCAAATTTGAGACATGGCTCCCAGAACGGCATGACACAAATTACGTGTTCGATTCATTAAATGAGGGACCCATGGAATATTTGGGAGGGGCTCCTGATTTGCTTTATCACACATTTGCAGCATCACCTGCATTACCAACATCACCGGCATTACTAACATCACCTGCACTGCCACATCACCAGCAGCACAACAGCGCGCGCATCACCTCCATCCCCAGCAGTGCCTGCACCACTGGCATCACCTGCAAAGCCCCACGTTTATCACCTACGTCTCCAGCATCACACGCACTGCCAGCGTCACCCACATTACCAGCATCACACGCACTGCCAGCATCACCCGCATTACCAGCATCACACGCACTGCCAGCATCACCCATTACCAGCATCACCCGCATTACCAGCATCACCCGCATTGCCAGCATCACCCATTGCAAGCATCACCCGCATTACCAGCATCACCCGCATTGCAAGCATCACCCGCGTTACCAGCATCAACCGCATTGCAAGTATCACCCGCATTGCAAGCATCACCCTCATTGCCAGCATCATATCTTGCAATGCCAGCACAGCTAGAATCACCAGCAACCTGTCAGCTTGCCAGCATCCGCTGCATTACCAGCATCACCTCTGAACCTGCAAAATATGCATCGCCACCCTGCCACATCTGCCGCACCGCACCACCATCAGCTATCAGCACTATCTGCATTCTCAGCATTATCAGCATTATCAGCATTGTCGGCATCACTATCGGCATTGTCCGCATCATCCGCATCATCCGCATCATCCGCATCATACGCATCATCAGCAATATCAACATTATCACTATATTGAGAGAGTAAGAGCCCAACAAAAACATGGACCAGGCCTCGAGCTTCTCATCATTCTCCTTGCACTTCCGCTCCAACCTGCGGTTCGCAGAGTGTCCGGTCAAACCGCCTCCTTTTTCGGCTGGACCCCAACATGCGCAATTTAAGACCACCAACCTAGAGGGTACCCTCAAAAAAGACACCTCCAAATATCGAAAATAAATCCGACTACTTAGAAGTTGTAGCTACCTCCACCTAAAAAAGTAATCGAAGTGCTCTGCAAGAAGACTGACCAGTGTGGACATGAAATACAAGCATCGCGATCGTCATGCCGCACGACCCTGAAAACCAGTCTGCAAGTGGGTGGGCTCTCGCCTGTTCATTTTCCGGGGACACTTCCTGTGATGGCAGAACATGTTTCCCAACGGTGACTTGCTCTGAATTACAATCACAAAACTACATAACCGGAAGAGATTCTACTGTCAGTGTGAGTGTAAATCTGTGCACCCCAAAACATTCATCGCCTCGGGAAATCCATGGTTCTACTTGAGATCATACACCATCGTTTGGATCCCCATTCCCTTACGAGGTGCAGGTTTGGGGTGTTCGGATCCCTTATCGGAGCCAGCCGGCCGGCTGCCAAGGAGCTGTTGCTGCAGGTCTGACACCTGCATGCGCAGCATGTGCATATCGGTCTCGGAGCTCCGAAGCTTATCTCTCAGCACCTGCGCGGCATGAAGCTTCCTTGCCCCCTATGGCTTGGCTGCTATGGAACCGAACGGCGCGCATTTCTATTTGTCTACCAAAATCATCATGTTTCAAACATAGAGCACTGCTCAAAATGGGCGGTTTGCGGTTGGTTTGCCTTCAAACACCAACCAAAAAAACGGCCACAAATTTTGGACTCCCCCACATGAGTTGTGGGGTCGAAGGTCAGACACCCTGACACAGTGCCAATATACCGAGCTGCCACGGATCGCAACAGATGCAAGGTGCCTTGGGATTGATTCTGAACATAAACTTCCTTGGTTGACCTCCTTACATCAATCACTTGTCATCCTACGAGCAGTTCCATCATTTCTTTGCAACCTGTAACAAGACATTGAACACATACTGCTGGAAACGTTGACTTGACTTCCTATGAGGACGATGCCCATTGCAAATGCATGCTTGAATTGAGCTGCGGTGCCTGCTTGGTGGTTGGCTTTCGGCAAACTTCTCAGAGACTCTTCACTTTCTGCATGGAAAGCAGTTGGTCACGATGCACAAACAAAAAGCCACGGGTGACTAAGATTGGGAAGGCACCAGCTTGACTTCTTCTTGTGTGACAGGAGAGCTTCCCATTTGAGACGTATTCACCACACCCTCCCAATTGCCACATGTGCAAGGCCATTTGGCTGCTCACTTCTAGAACGGAAAACACCACCTCTGTCCAAAGCGCAACCCAGACTCGTTTCAAAAACCCACCCAACTCAAGGAATGGAGAAAAAGGTCCTTTACCCCAGTTCTTGAGGCCCGATGGGCCACGCAACTTTGGGCCTTCCACTGCATCTGAGCCAACTCCTCGCGGCGGTTTTCGATGAGGTGCACGGAGGCATCCGAGAGGTTTGCTTGCAGCGGCAGCTGGCTGCCTCGATGCGGTTTGGGTTTTGGGGGGGCCGGTGAAGAAAAAACCGCCGGTTTGAACAGGCTTCAACAAGGTCAAAAAAAGGGCTCTCTCCCCTATGTCTCTCTGGGTATGCGGACACTGCAGGAAGGCCCTTCAGTCTTTGACCTTCAGGATGGATTGCAAAACTGGGTGCCCCCTTTTGGATTTGATGGAAACCAAGTTGTCCTTCGTTTCAGGGCACATGGAAAACCCGACTACGGGAGAATGTGTCCCTGAAACGATGCCAATCATGGCAAATGGGTAGTGGTGCTTAGTTAATAGTGAACAGTTCACCAAGGCGCTCAGCACGGCATCTTGAAGCTGCTTGTCAGTGCAAATCCTCAACAGGTTCCATGTCAATGCATGGGGCAATAGCAGACTTTTTGAGGCGGGAGGAGAGCTTTGGATAGCGCAGGGAACACAATATCCGCTACTTATTGAGCACTCTAATGATGTGTTTAGGCAATGATGTGTTCGTTTCTCAAAACAAAGGACACCTCCAAATTGTTAGTGCTTTGGGCTCCCTTTGAAGCCATGCAAAAGCGGCTTCCATATTGCTGCTGCGATCACTTTCTTGGTACCACCTGCAGTTGGCCGAACAGTGCATGGCACGACCTCCCCATGTAAGGTGCTGACGATCCACTGATCCACGCTACGGAAACAAATGGAACAACCTACTACTGTCATCCTGGCAGAATCATTTCTCACAGCATGTCGACGCCGAGCGCTCCTTCTCCCAGTGCTGTCGCTGACCTCAAACTCCTCGCACGTTTGTCGGTCGGACCGCCGGTTCGCGCTCAGGTTGGAGGCAGGGTACATGCCATCGGCTGAATCCCTCATCCTTGCAAGTAAATTCATCCAACCGCAAAATCCTGCGGCAAGTTGCTGGGCCTCCATCCACCAAGCTTGGCAGTGTAACGTGGAGGTGCGGTGAAAGGGGGGGACGATCAAATGCTCTTTGCATGGGATGACGATTGATGAAAACTGCAAAAAAAACAAAAAAGTACTCTCCCCATGAATGTCTGCAAAAAGCCCCCCCCCCCCCCCCACAGCTCCTGCTCTTGGATTCCCAGAGAGTGCTGCAGCTCCACCTGCAGACCGCCCAGCGAGTGCAAGTTGTTCAGGTGGAACAGCTTTCCGCAGACCTCGCCACTCCATGAGAATAAAGGCGCACTTCTGTGGGATTGGGTGGAGACTGGAGGGGGGCCGGATCAAGATGGAAGCTAAAGGTGGAACAACTTGGACCAAAGAAAACAGGATGTGGGCAATGGCAAGCAATGCCATGTCAACCAGGTTGGGAGATGCCCTCGCGATACACGGCTCCCGGTTTCCTCAGTAACCTTGGACAAGGATTCCCTCAATGGCGACCCAAAAAAGGTTGATGTCCATGTGATCTGCCTTCAAAACCCACCACGGGGCTCCCCTTTAAGAGACCTCCCGGATTGGGGTCTTGTGAACACCACTTCTTTCGGCCAATCAAAGAGCCGCTAATCAGGGCAGCGCGGCTGCCACCGGAACATCCGCCGCGATCTTGGAGATGTCTGTGGGGCTGCAAAGCATCACTGCGCGATCCTTGGTCTGAAAGCGTCTCTGCACAAAGCTCCCCCGTTTGGAGGGTGGGCGTACCTTTTCGTGTCTAAGCTAATCGAAAAGGGAAAGTGAGCAACAAATTCCTTCAAACCCAAATCTTTAGAGCTGCTCGACTCGGGCTCGCTGCGAAGCCAATTTAAGGTAGACACCGAGTGCCAAGATTTTTCTACCTGTCCTT
Source organism: Effrenium voratum (assembly GCA_963377175.1). Lineage (NCBI taxonomy): Eukaryota > Dinophyceae > Suessiales > Symbiodiniaceae > Effrenium > Effrenium voratum. The sequence goes on along the minus strand of CAUJNA010002336.1, from coordinate 69,235 downwards.
CAAACACACATTCGGCACACCTCTTCCCAAGAGGAGGGCTTTCGGACCTCGAGATTCTTGATCACCGACTGTGGGGTGAAACCAGGACGATGTCGACTGCTGCGGCATACGTGCTTTCGAGTCGCCGAGGAAGACATTTGCTGCGCAATCAGATCGCCCCGTGCTGTTTCTCTGAGCCAAATAGCTGCGTCAGTCATATGCCGGAAAACGTCAATGTGCCTGAAAGCGAAAGCGGGGAGGGGGTATGGGGAAGGGCTTGTTTGCAAAGGAAGCCGGCCATGCAAAAAGGAAGGTTGGTCTCACCAGTTTCCAGTCCTGTCAGCATATCCGACTGCCGGTCAGCCGTTCTTAGTGGGAGATTCGGAATGAGGCTTCTAGCCGTTCCACAAAGTCTCGGCGTTTCCTGGCTTTGGTTTGGTTTTTGGAGGGCGTATCTATTTCAAGGTATGGGGTGTGTAGATTGAAGTGGAACCCGGCAGATTCCGTGAATTCTTGCCCCCACAAAGCCAAGAACTCCAAAACGGAACGCCCACACCGACGAACCGGGGCCCAAGCGAAGGGGGGGGAAACGAAGAAACGAAGTGGGGCCAAGCGCCGGGCTCGTAGGCGCAAATATTCACGCCGTCCCCCACGCACAGCGCCGTGTGGGGCTGGCCGCCGCTGAACACCTCAGCCATCCGTCCGTCGCTCGCCAGGGGATCGTTCGTCCGCTGGAAGCGTCTGGTGGCTTTTTCCGGGCGGAACGAAGGAGGATGCAAAGAAAGGCGCCCTGCAAAGGGCGGCTGCCTCAATCCCTTTTTGGATGAAACGAAGGTAAACTCACCCCAAACATGGGTCCAATTGTTTGTTTTTTCTGGATATCAAAGCAAAGCGTAGGCGAGCCGCCCCATTTTGAGGGTCTACCAAATGAAAGTCCTGAAAGCTAAAAGACTGGAATCTGACCAACTGAGCCCAGACTCCAAGGGAGTGTCCTTTGGATCCTAAAGTCCAAAAGTCAATCAGTGGAGTAGCCTAGGTTCCCCACTTCTCAGTGGAGATAAGCAAGATGTAGCAGGCTATCCACAGCTTCTTAGCCACTTACTAAGTTGGCCAATCTGTGTGCGGTCAACCGTTGCAATGGCCTACACTGCCTGAGCACTGAAGGTTCAAGAACAGTTAGCTCTCAAAGAATCGCTTCCACAACCTGAGCATTTTGGCATGGAAGGACCCCTGGATTTGATCTTGGCTCACAATTTTCATGGCTGCACAGTAATTGGACAAATCAAATGGGAAATTAAAAACCCAAGCCGGTTGGACCCCGCCGACGGTTGCCATGCATTCGCCTAGCTTTCAACCTGGGGGGTGCAGTTCACGGCCGTTCGGGGATTGCCTGCATGTCTCAGTTGTAATTTGTAAGTGTGGGTCTTCGTTTCGAAAGATGGTGCACGTCGACCGTTCGAAGTTGTTGGATGTGTCAAACCTAGACTCCCACTGAAAAGAGTGTTGCATGCGTTGTTTTCTCAACACGAAGCCTCTACTGGAACCAAAGCCAGAAAACCAAACGACCCCAATCCTTCCTTTGCCAAGCCAACTCCCGGACTCCTGCGATGCAAATCTCGGCATCCCGAGTCCGGGCAGGCGACCCACACGTCGCCAGGTCCCACCAGTGCCACCTCGCAGTCTGGACCATTCAGTCCCCATCCCCGGCCCATTTTGGTGGTGGGACTGCTAAGTGCTCAAGGGCGCAACACAGGGCCTGCAGCCAAAACGAAACCATTTTTAGTTTCCGAGGGTTTTTTCCAAGCAATGCTCTCAGGTACTCTTCAATGGAAAACCTTGTCAGAGAACAAAACCAGCCACGCTACGCCGCTCGTCAACTGGACAAGCTTGCAGCTATGACCAAGAAAAGCCAACAAACCAGAACCATTTCTTAAACCAGTTCTCGACCAGTTCTCTAATAGTAACCAGTGACCAGTGGGCACCAGCTCGCAACCAATCTCATCAAGCCGCCAGCCAAACATGTTCAGCTACGTGAGCTGGGTATGTCCAAATCAGTGAACCCTCTTTTCTCTTCAGGTTGCATGTGTGCATTCCCCCCCCCAAACACGGGAAACTCCAAAGTCAGCTTTCGCACCTCCGGCGAACCCCGAACCCCGATCCCCAAACGGGTCCCCCCGCCGTCTTTGCCCGGCTGAGGAACTCTTCCTGCGCGTCGCTTCAAATTCGGGGCATCTCTGCGCTCAAAACACAGGTGCCTTTTGATGGGGCGAGCGTCCGTTGTTTCCTTTTGATGTCCCACAAGTCATCAAGAAAGGTTACAGATTTGTTGCGGGCAGAATCCCGCAAGTGACACCATGCGGGTGTGTCCAGAAACGAATCCACAAAAAGGAATCTGTCTTAATCCTTGAAGCTTTGAAACCAATTCAACAATAAACAAAAGGTTCCCCTCAAAAAGGTTTTGCCATTCCCTTCTTGTTATGGGAACGATGGAACCCGTGGGTTTGTGCCAATAAGTGTTTGGAGCAGTTCACCCAAAGGCAGAGTCTTCCCTCCAGTTTGCGGACTTTGCGTCATGCGCCTATTTCCTGTCAACTCTCAAGCTGAAAACTCAACTTGGAAAACCTACTCCTGCATATTAACAGGAACCTAAGGTCGTCTCCCAAAAAGAGGAAGAGATCCTCTGGTGGTCCTTGAGATTCCGACCTCCGCAGGCTGATGTGAGCTCGCGCCTCCTTCTGCGTCAGCGGCGGGCAGAAGACGGTACCTGGGCGAGGCGCCAAGTGTCCACTACAACGACGCTCGCAAACAATCAAAACCTGAAAAAACAAGGAGCCAAAAGTCGAAAATTGGTTTATTTGGTTATATGCATTTTTAATTACTCTTATTTACATACTATTTATGTTGGGGGGGTGAGTGAAGCAATGAAAAACCTGGGTCGGGAAATGGTAAATGGAAAATCTTAGAAGGAGACAGAATCCAAGACGTGTGTGTTCCAAATGGCTGAACTCCGCAGTCAAGAGCCCACCGGAAATTGACTCGACAACCAAAATCTAGTGTGCTCAAAACCCTTGGTACAGAATCGAAAGAGCAGATATCCGTACCTATCTCCAGCAAGGGTCCTATTTTCTGCTAGCCTTTATCGAATTCTGGCAAACGCAACTATGAAAGGCTTACCGAGGCCTTGCGATAAACCCCCATGAAACCAGATACAAGAACCAGCTGAATGGGACCAGGACTTGCAGTGGCTGCTCACACGTTGGGCTTGTCAATGGAGCGTGTTCTTGTGTGGCTCGCTTTGAAAGCCAAGCATCTGGCCGGAGGACCTACATTTGATACTTCCCAACAGCTACGGTCTGGTACGGTTCTGTTTAACCCAAAGCGATGTTGCAAAAGTAGCATGTACAACAAGGGAAGTCCCGCCCTACATATTGCAAGGGAACAAGGAAGTATCTTGACATCTGTCATTTTCGTGTTCGCTTTGTGGCTAGATGTGGTTGGTTCACTTGCTTTCCTTTCATCACATCTAGCAGGGCAGGCCTTTGCCCGCATCGTCCAGAATCGAATGCCGCTCGAGCCTCAGCAAATCATGTGACACGTGACACGTACGGCGGCGACAATAAAAGAGGTGTCCTCTCTGCAAACCGCTTGATTGAACCATATTTCTTCAGAAGGCACCGCACTGGCCGTAAAATACACGCCCGAAGGCTCCCTAATTTGTGTTGGGTTCGCTTGACCTCCAAAGCTGTGCCCGAGATCGGCACCAGGGCCACACAGCAAATAGCTTGAAGCCACACCAGTTGCGGCCTACACGTGGGGAGTGTGCCCAACAGGAAGTGCCCTATTCATGGTATTCAAAGGAAACCAGAAGGAACAAATAGGGAGCCACGTGCCTTGTGGAGAGGACACCACGCTTTGAACAGGCGCATACTGGCTTTCCGACCTGTGCCACTTTCGTTGGGTGATTCCTCGAATAGCGAACGAAACAAATTGCTGGTTAGTTCTAGCTTTGTTCCCTTCAAAGCCATCCAAAAGCCATCCCCATACCCCATTTGATGCCTCGTGAGAACTAGCCAATGAACCAAACGATTCACTCAAGATGCCTGGCCGAGTCTTCCATTGCTCAAGTAATTAACAAGCAATAGAGCCGCGTCTGGAAAATCACGCCTGGCGCTCGTTGCGGCAGCTGAGGAAAGTTGACCGGTGTGACGCTCAATCAGCGCGCCCCGCCTACATTGGACCACAAGCATTGATCGACGTGCAGCCTCGGGACGGGTGAAAGGCGGGCCTGGCTGAAGATGCATTTCTAGAAACCACTACCCCTCCCCCCGTGTTTGTTGTCTGTTTGTTGTCTATCCCATTCTTTTCTGGGGCTCGTGTTGGTTGAAACCTCTTAGAAACTCAGGAGTCAGGAGAGAAAGCAGGTGTCAACAGAATTTCTTCTTCGGCAAGGGCTCACCTCTTGTCTTCCCAAGGTCGAAGCCCTCTGTGGGCCTTGGGTCGCGCGCCCAGATCCGGCGCCCCGCTCCCCCACGAAGATCCCCCCCTCGGAGCGCTCCCAAAGGGGCAGGTGCCTGCCAACGGCACAAACCGAAAACCCCGGCGTCCAAACGGTAGCTCCGGGGAGGGGAGGGGGGGGTTTGGGGGAGGGGTTTGGGGGCGGGGAGCAGGTCGGAATCCTAGGATGTATGGGATTCGAGTAAGGGCTGCTACAAAGAAAACCGAATGTCAATTTGTTCGGGCCATAAGCAAAAAACTGGAAGATGGTGAGCTTTCGTTTGAAGGAATGATAGTTTGCTCATGCTTTGCGGTTGGCAATGCTTTTGCTTCACTGGCGTCCAACTCACCCCAGCAAAACGAAAATCAGTTTGAATAAACTGGCAAACTGCAGGTGACGGTTGAAGCCACTGTGCAAGGGGCAATGTGGGAACCCTACGCAACGTCGCCGTGGATCAGCTGCAACACCCACTTCCAGGTTCCCATGAGAGGTCTTCCTCAGTCTTGTCCAGGGTCTTCAGGGCTCATGCTTTACCCGCCTTGCAAAGGGTGCGACGTCGAAGATGTCACAGTTCGTGGCCTCGAATCGAAGCAAAAAAGGAAGCCCTTAGGTTAGTTGTGGGTCCATTACGCGGCCCTCTAAATGATGGTCAGGGAAGGCACCCCCTTTTTGTTCTCTTTTCGGGACCCAGTGCACAAGAAAACCAAAGCGAACATGCCATACCGGGACTCCCTCGTCACACATCCCCCGTCCCCTTCAGGCATGCATTGGAAGGCCAGCGGCCGTTTTCACTCGCTCGTTGTCCAGCGGGTGCCTGACCTGCAATGACCGATACTGCAGAGAGAATTGCTCTTGCTGCCCACGGACTCCTAGATGCCTTGGGAAAATTCTCAACAGAGGCTGGCCAAAAAAAGGTAACGTCCTGGAAAGTGCTTAAGGGTTCCGTTTGAACTGGAATACAACACACCGGCATCGATCGCCAGCTCCAACATGCGGTTCAGCGCAAAGTGAAAAACCATCACTGCATGGCGGGTGGATGTGAGTGTGTGCGTGTGTAGTGTAACCTGGGTTGGCCTACTCCGGATTCGCGTTTCCATGCCCAAACGGGTGCAGCTCGTCTTGACACACACACACACACATTCGCGCGCTCTCTCCGCACATGCGTACGCACATGCACTCACATTCCACTTGCTCAAGGGGCCACTCCGAAATGACATTCCTGCCAGTCATCCATCTCCCTTGAAACTGGGAAAACCGGTTTGCGCATGAAAGCCATGCGAGCAAAAACCGGAGCTCCTACCCAAACACCCAGCTCAGCGCCTTCCGCTGCCACCGGAGCTCCGAGATGTACAAGGCCATATCAGACTGGCGTTTGGTCTGCCCCCTCAGACCCCACCCCTCTCTTAGTCTTAGTCCAATGGTTTGTAATGATTAAGTTTATATTAATCTGCAGAACCATGCGGCGGACACCAACTCGTTTATTTACAGTGGCTAGGATATACCCACTCATTAGTCCCCCAACTCGGCCGAACAAACCCGAGTAGGAGAACACGCCAACAACGGCGGAATTATTTTGGATTTTACTCTAGACTCGTCCAAAAACGGGGCGGGCTGTGAATGCCCAAGCGTATTTGGGACACCCGCCTGCACTTTGCCATCCTTCTCTTGCGCTCCAAGCTCCCGATGCAACGATGCCAGGCACTTCTTATCATCCGGGTCCTGCGTCTGATGACCCAACAAAGGCTGTGTATAGATCAGACACGGGTAACAATGTGTTTTGTATGTATGCGTATGTATGCGTATGTATGCGTATGTATGCGTATGTATGCGTATGTATATGTATGCGTATGTATGCGTATGTATGCGTATGTATGCGTATGTATGCGTATGTATGCGTATGTATGCGTGCGTATGCGTATGTATGCGTATGTATGTGTATGTATGTGTATGTATGTGTATGTATGTATGTATGTATGTATCTATCTATCTATCTATCTATCTATCTATCTATCTATCTATCTATCTATCTATCTATGTGTGTATGTATGTATGTATGTATCTATCTATGTATCTATCTATCTATGTATCTATCTATCTATCTATCTATCTATCTATCTATAAAGCTATGTATTTGTGCATGTGTGTATGTATGTATGTATGTATGTATGTATGTATGTATGTATGTATGTATGTATGTATGTATGTATGTATGTATGTATGTATGTATGCATGTATGCATGTATGCATGTATGCATGTATGCATGTATGCATGTATGCATGTATGCATGTATGCATGTATGCATGTATGCATGTATGCATGTATGCATGTATGCATGTATGCATGTATGCATGTATGCATGTATTCATGTATGTACTATTCTGTGTGTATGTATAAATATTTATAAACATGTATAATAAATATATACATACACACATATGTATATATATATATGTATCAGTGTATATGCGCCTATTAACAAAATATGTAAAGCATGCGAATGCACTCTCGCTGTAATTCTTCCAATGTGCTTGTCATCAACACAAGGACAATGGTGTCATGTCTGTGTCTCCGGCCACAAACGAGCCACTCTCGGGGGCCATCAATTTGACAATGGGTGCCCGCGATTGCGATTGCCACTAGGGACACCACTAGGGGACACTTCACTTTGTGGGAAAGCAACCCCCAGTTGATCAGCAAGCCTTCATCTGGGGTCAAGAATACTTGGCCCCAACCAGCCCCACTGCAAAGCAGTCCTTACCAGCAGTGCTCTTCTTTGGCACCTGGGCATGGCGCACAAATCTGAGCGATGGCCCGAACATCTGACCTCCGCATGTTGTGCTTTGAATCCACCACAGCAGGCCTCACAGGAAGATTATGCAGGGGCCCCTATGAGAATGAGCTGGAAAGAACCTCCGTATGCCTTTTAAATCGAGAATGCACCAAAAGATCCGCCATAGCACCCTGCAACAGCACCCTGCAGCTCTTTGTCACAATCTCTAGCAGCACCCTGGCAAGCCTACAGCACCTTGTCCAACGTTTGTGTCCAGCGCCATCTAGGGGCAGACAGCATTCAGCTCTCTGGGAACTCGGAATTGAGAAACGCATTCCGCTCCAGACATCCGCAGCCACTCAGAAACGAACGCCTTGATCTCCTTCTCCCGGCCACGCTGCCCGTAGTGCCAGAGCCGGGCCTCGAAAACGATGAAACCCTGGCCTGGTTGGGGGGAAGACATGGATTCAAGGGTTTTACTACATGGGATTCAGCTTGCTCGGATATGGCCAAGAAATCCTGGGTTGCTTCCCTTATAATAATGCCTTTGTGTGGTGATTGTCCTGGGGGGAAATTATGCAAATAGCAGGCGGAGTCTACCTTGTTGATGGAATCATGGCGAATAGAACAAAGTCGGTTGGAAATGGGGGTGAGTCATTGTGTACTCCTCACTCGACACATCACATCCCGAGGCCCGAGCTCGGAAGCACTGCGACACCTCCGCGTATATGGCAGTCAAGGAGGGTGAGTCCTAAAATTGAAATAGGGGCCCACGTGCCCAAGAAAGACAAACCAAATCAGGACTTTTGGGCGTTGGTCAGAGAAAGGCTTGGTGTTGGAAGCCAAAAGGGTGCCCTCAAACTAAGGGGCGCTTGTGAGTGATTGCTTCCCTTCTGCTCTCTCTTTGTGCGGGACTGGCACAAGTGATCTGCTTCCAAGCTTCGGAAGCACTCAGAGAAGGAAATCGAACGCCACCTTTAAGGGGCCCCCAATTCGGACTTGCCCAAAAAGCCCAACGATCGGTGGTCTCGAAAGCGAAGAATTGTTGGCCTGCCATGTTGAATATGAGTGTGATTCCCTGCAAAAATTCCGGACGTTCTCAGGACCACACACCCAACTCTCCTGGGTTCCCGTGTTGTTTCCTGGGCTGTGATTCGGACCTTCGGATGCATACTAATATGAAGCGGGTTGGCTCACTTCGGAGTGTCTTGCAGTTGGTAGGCCCATGTGGGTCACCCTAGCCACGCTTCACTCGCCTCCGCGAGGTTGGCCAGCACTTCCCGCACGCTCTTGGACCCGTTCGCCGCTTGGCGGAGCCTGAGACGCCAATCGCGCGGGCTAGGGCTCGCACTGCGGGGATTCACCTCTCAGAGGTCAAGATATGTCCGACCCAAGCATTGCAGCATTCAAGCGAAAACACTTTAAAGGGCCATGAATTGCACTGTTTCATCCTCTGGAAAAAGGAAACATAAGGACCTCTGCCGCTTCTGATAAGTTTGCGCACCAAACGAAGCGCGAACGCGAAAGGTGCTGGGCGGACCGACCCTTAGAAGCTGACTTGACAGCTTTGCGCGTCGCGCTGGTGGACGATATGGATCAAAACGCGCATGGCAAGCCCCGACAAAAAGCGGAGAACTGCTCTCACTAACAATCTCCTCCCCCCCCAAACGTCAGAAGGCCTGCCAAACGACACGCAAAACTGGATGGTAATTAACTCATGTCTTTGTTTTGAAGGTCCCCCCCCCTCTTCGCGGTGTTTCTTGGAAAACGCAGGGGCTCAAAAATAAACGTGCCACTTCCAAAAACAGACGAGCCGCCCAGATTATCCTCGTCTCAACTGGCCCCCAAAAACCCACGCGTTCGCTCGTGCTCGCGCGTCCGGCTGGCGCGGCTGGGGCTCCGCGCTGCTCCGGCGCTGCGGCGCCTTGGCCCAGGAGCTCGATGCCCCTGGGAAGCACCTCGGAAAACGCGCCGAGCAAGCGAGCCGAGCTGAGCCGAGCTGAGCCGAGCGAGCTCGCAGAGCGAAAAGACCCCATATGTATATATATATATATATATGGTTGTCTCTATATATTTATTTGATTACCTATTTATGTTTGTTTTTTGTTTTTCTTGTGTATTTACTTATTAAGTGTACTCCTTCATTTATTGATGTGTTTTATTTGCTTATTTGTTTATTTATTCATTTATATGTGGGTCTGTCCTTTGGACCTGAAAAGGGTACCCTCAGAAAAACACCCCCATATACTTCCTGGGGGTAGACTTGTTGGGAAAACACCCCGATCTTGGGCTTCCTGAGAATTCCTCGGTATGGTGGTTGGTTGCCCAAAACCAAGTTGCAAGTAGCGTTGGTTCATTTGCAGAAACCAACTGGAAACAAAACCAACCGTTTTTGACACATACCCGCATGGCACAATAGGTGACCAAATGAAATTGAAACATCATGTTGTCGTTAGAACAGGCAGTCGCAAGCCTCAAGTTGCGTAGTGGCTTTTCAAACCCAACGATAGATATGGCTCTGTTTTTTTTGGAGCTGCCTTTTCTGCAAAATGAGGGGTGGAGAATTCTTCAAAATAGGAATTGTGAAGTGGGGAGACAACAAGAGCAAAGGTGGCCACTTATCTTGTAACTACCACAAAGGGCTCAGTGCGTTTGCTGGCATCCCGTCCGTGCCTCTCCCAAAACCAGTTCGCGACAGCACCGTGCGAACGCCCGCAACATCGTGGTTTTCCTGATTTTGCTTTTCCTCGAACACCGCGAAAGGGCACCAGCCCAAAAACACGCATTCCGCTTTGCAAGTCGCGAAAAAAAGTGGGCGAGGTTGCAATATCTCGCCCGGCTCCAGGGGCTCCAGGTCTGAGGACCCGACAACGACCCGGTCCAGGTGCGTCTGCATTTGCACCACCTCCAAAAATTCATCCACGGTGTGCACCACCTGCCGCGAACCAAAGGAGACGCAGACCTGGAAAAGCCTCATCTTCTCTCACGCGAAAGAACCACCCCCCCCATCCACCCCATTCCTGTGGCCTTCAAAGAAAGCAAGCAAGCGGGCCTCGATGAGAAAGGGTCACGTGCTGCAAATGGTAAACCCAAAAGCTGAATTCAGGAGCCCGAAACAAGAAAACTACCTGTCAGGGGCTTCCCTCGTTTGCTCCGGTATGTGCAACGGAAAATGCCCTGTAGGGTCCTTTCAAAAGGAATCCTGATTTTGCATTCCCTAGTTCCCTAAAAAAAGAAGACTCCACCAAGAAGCTGACTGCCCCAGTCCCAGTCCATCGCCTGCGGCTTTTGATCCTCCCGGATCGGCCACAACGACTCCTGGCCGAGAGGTTCGATGGGTGAGGTTCCTCTGGGATTCCTGTCTTGCAGGTCCTGGGCGGGGTGCTCAGGGGCACACATTGGGAAGACACCAGTTGGGCATCGCGAGCAAGTAGCCAAACGCTGGACGGAAAGAGAAAGAGGTGAGGAGTAGCGGGGCCAACAAAGGAAAGCCTCTATGAGCGTTCTAACATTCGCTGTTGCCCTGAAGGACATGGGTGGGAGGTTTCCCTGTTTAGTGGGAAGCTTGGATGGGACCCCTTTTGTATCCTCCCCAAAGTGTTTGCCTCTTTGGGTTCTCAGTTCCCCTTCCGGCTCGCCTACGAAACTACCTGTCAGCTAAGAGACGAGTCAAACCGATCCCATCCGATCGCATTGACTCGAAATCCTGCGGCGGAAGTTTCAGAGGCTGGCCAAAGGGACCTCAGCGCCGCGATCGAGCGGGCGAACTGACCCAAGGACAATGCTCCAGCCGCGCCACCGCTGGGGCAAGCACAACTTGACGCTTGACCCCCTTTTCTGAAGTGATGTTTGAGTCGCAAAAAGTTAGCCGTTCGCCTTTTAAAGCGGGACCTGTCATTTTAAACAGGCAAGAGGTCGAACCTCAGGTTTCGCGTGCATATAGATGGATTGGGGCATACCCTGAGACACGTACTTGTTTCCCTTGACCTTTGCGGAATCAAGTTTCAAAAGTAAGAGAGAGCAAGACGTGCGGGAACACCAGGAAAGCCGGACACAAACAACTTGGCCGAAGCCTCACGGCCTACAAATCGTGTGAATGTCAGGCCGTATACTTCACAAGTTGATTCCAGGCTTCATGCAGGTTCGGACAAGAGTGCGGTCCGAGCAGTGTCTGCTTTGCCGGCCAACCTCCTCTTCACCTCAGCCTAACCTAACGGCAAACTCCTGACGCAAGTCCCCGGACGGCCCCCGACCCCCGAACCCCACCAGGCGCCAAGCATGACTGCCCATCAGCTACCATTCTGATTCAAGCTTGGGGAGTGGCTGTCTTGCTCTGGGACTTCGTGTGCATTGGGGTCCTAGCCCCTCTTGACCCTTCCTGAGCGAAATAAATCGACCCACAAAGTCCCGGGCGTTTCTGCTGGCCCTCCAAAATCTAAAAATGAGCTGCTGAGCGCTTCTTCCTTGGCCAAAGTTCCATGAATGCTCCCAAAAGGGTCTGCCTGTGACCGAAGGCCAGCCCAAAATTGGCGGGCGCCCAAGGAATTGGCGACTTTGGTTGGCTGGACCCCATGAGATCCATGGCCGCCTTGGGAACTGCCCAGCTGCGGCAAGCGAAGCAAGACCCCCAGACCAAACCCCAAAGAGATGTGGCAGTTGAGCCTTGTTTAGGGCTTGTTTGCCCCTTTACTCGAGGGCATCATGCGGACCGACAAATTGAGCAATCTGCAACACCTGTGCCGAAATCGTCTCTACAATCAAACACGGGTGTGTCTTCTTGTTGCGGGACCCCTGTTACGGAAGAACAACCACCACGTGGTTGTTCTTTAATTTTTCTTTCTTTTTTTTTTTGGGGGGGGGGGGGTCCCGTAAGAAAACAGACTCACACCTTCATCAAAAGGACGTCTGCCACGTTGCCGAATTCGCCCACCTCACGCCTGCCAGCCTTTTTCCTGAGCCGCCTCTGTTTGAGGGGGCGAGCTTGCTGCGTCATGGCCTCGCCACTCTGAAGTGACCCCCCCCCCACACTGTTCGCCCAGCTGTTCCAATGCTCCGATATGACTTTCGATATGCTGTCAGACAAATTACACCAACATGGGCAGTAGGCTTCTAACAGTAGGCGCGTCAATGAAGTGAAAACTGGGCCATGATTACACAACACATGAAAACAACCTTGAGCGCTCAGTTCATTGTTGCGGCAACACCCTGCTCTGCAGCACCCTCAGTGAACACTCTTCCCAACACGTCTACAGCACGCTGCAAAAAACACCATGCACCACTCTCAGTCTCCCCCACCAGCAACACCCTGGCACAGCACCCTGGCACAACTCACAACACTTTCCAGCAGCACCCTTCGCAGCAATTGTTGCGCCACGCCCATATCTACGTGAAGTCAGAACCGCTATAGCTCTCAGCTGAGTAGAAGAACGCCCATCCTTGCCACTCGTCAGCACTTTATGTTTCGCAACACTCGGTGCCCTTTCAAGGCAAACATGGTCCGCAACTCGCTTGGGGCACGGGCCGGGCGAGCCAGGGCTGGTGCTGGGCGGCACTGCAAGCTGCACACAGGTGGTGGCTTGTCGGCAGTAGGGGCCTCACCGGAACCCGCGCCGTGATGCTTTTTGTTTCTTCTGGAGACACTGCCAGAACGGCAAAAACATCGACAACCCCGAATCAAGTGGCTGCAGTCACTTACGTGTCAGGTTCTAAACATCACCAGAAGGAAACTCGCTCAAATGGCCCATCTTACAAACGTGGATATTCGCAAGCCACCTTCATTGAAAACTAACTAGTTGGAAACGTATGGTTTGTTTTAGTAGGCAATCGCATGGGCGCTCACTTCTGACGCTTACTGTATCATGTCCATGCGGGTACCCTTCACACCCTGTATAGCATAGACATGGACACAGACATAGACATAGACATGTATACACTTGCCTGTAAGCCATACACTCCATGGTTGATGATTTCCTGGAAGCCTCGCGCGCGATGCCCTTCGTGGGTCCTTTGCCACCGGCAAGTACCTCGAATACTGTAGCATCCCCTGCCATTGGTTAGGTCAAGCGTCTATCTTCGTCCAAACCTGCAAAGGGCTCATCTGACATCCACTGTATCATCCAAGCCAGTCATGTGTGCATTTATGTGTATACATATTCAGGTATGTTACGGAAAAAATGGTGTGTCTTAAGGTTCATTGCCTTGACTGCATAGGGATACATGCATATCCATATGTGTATATGTCATTCTGTGCGATTAATGTATGCACTTGCGTACGTACGTACCTACGTGTCTGTATGTATGCATGCATGCATGTATGTTTGTATGTATCAATGTATGTATGTATGTATGTGTATGCATGTATGTATGTATGTATGTATCTATGAATAAATGCATGCATGCATGTATGTATGAATGCATGCATGTACGTTTGTATGAATGCATGCATGTATGCGTGGGTGAAGCAGGTCTGTCTGTATGCATGTATGTATGTGTGTGTGTATGTATGCATGCATGCATGCATGCATGCACGCATGTATGTATGTATGTATGTATGTATGTATGTATGTATGTGTGTCTGTATGTATGTATGTAAGTAAGTAAGTAAGTATGTATGTATGTATGTATGTATGTATGTATGTATGTATGTATGTATTGAATGTATGTATGAATGTATGTATGTATGTATGTATGTAGGTAGGTAGGTATAAATATGTATGTATGTATGTATGAATATGTGTATGTGTATGTACATGTAGATGTATATGTATACGCATATGTGTATATATATATGTATATATGTATATATATATATATACATCTGCGTGTGGTTGTATGCATCTTTCTATGTATCTATCTATCTATCTATCGATGTATCTATCTATCTATCTATCTATCTATCTATAAAGCTATGTATTTGTGCATGTGTGTATGTATGTATGTATGTATGTATGTATGTATGTATGTATGTATGTATGTATGTATGTATGTATGTATGTATGTATGTATGTATGTATGTATGTATGTATGTATGTATGTATGTATGTATGTATGTATGTATGTATGTATGTATGTATGTATGTGTATGTGTGTATGTGCGTATGTGTGTATGTGTATGTGTATGTATATGTATGTAAATGTAAATGTATATGTATATGTATATGCATATGCATATGCATATGTATATGTATATGTGTATGTGTATGCGTATGCGTATGTGTATGTATGTATGTATGTATGTATGTATGTATGTATGTATGTATGTATGTATGTATGTATGTATGTATGTATGTATGTATGTATGTATGTATGTGTATGTATGTATGTATGTATGTATGTATGTATGTATGTATGTATGTATGTATGTATGTATGTATGTATGTATGTATGTATGTATGTATGTATGTATGTATGTATGTATGTATGTATGTATGTATGTATGTATGTATGTATGTATGTATGTATGTATGTATGTATGTATGTATGTATGTATGTATGTATGTATGTATGTATGTATGTATGTATGTATGTATGTATGTATGTATGTATGTATGTATCGGACGGACGGACGGACGGATGGATGGATGGATGGATGGATGGATGGATGTGGATGTAGGATCCATCCATCCATCCAGACAGACAGACAAACAAGCAGACAGACCTCCCGCCCAAGCTCGAGGGTCCCCCGCATTGGCGCCGCAGGTCCACGGCACGAACCATGCCTCAGTGCAAGGTCCGGGCTGCCATGTCCCGCACATCGGTGGACCATCCAATTGGAAGACCACACCTTTCCTCACAGAATTTCTGCGTTCCAGGTTTGTGGCAAGACTTTTTCGACTTTCTCAAGCATTAAGATGGCGAGCCATGGATGTATCTCAAAATGCCGTTTCAAGGCGATGTGTGGTGGGTCTGAAAGAAGATATCTACAGACCACTTGCATTGAACGTTGGTGCCGAAAAGGGGCACAGTCCTATTTCTGAGACAAACCTAGCTTGCCATTTCTTCACGTCTCATATTAACCATTTGTTGGCTTTCTAAACACGTTCAACAGAAAGAGAGGCTGGAGCAAGCTGTCGGGCTTTTCCATCTTGGCCATCCCATGTTCCTTCATCGCCCCCTTTCGAAAACCTGTTTGCGGCACCTGAGGCGGCAGCCTAGGCACCTCCTTTCCACACACGGACACGTGATGGATATCAGGGAGCTCTCCACTTCGGCACGGCCGGCACACGAAAACCAAACCCCGTGCAAGAAATGTCAGTGAAGAAGCCAAAGCAAAACAAGCGGAAGCCGGTCAAACCAACAAATAAAAGTTGATTTCCACCAACACCCCACCCCATCCGCCGCCTCAACTGCAGCCAACAGTGTGCTTGAGACCCCGGGGCCCCAGCAGCGGCGGCAAGCAGCGTGGCCGCAGGGCGGCGCCCAGGGCTCCACCATTTGCTCGTGGCCTTGTTGGCAGGGAACATGGAATATAATACATACAAAAGTAATAATACATACAAAAATAGATGTTGCAATATGTATACATGTGCCTGGTTATCCGGTACTTACTATGTATGTTGTATACTATATTATATATATATAAGTAGATAGCACCAAAACTCGAGTTGAGTCACAAGCCGGGAAATGGAAAACAAGTGGGTCGAGTTTGGAAATGGGACACCTGGGAGATGAGTCAGAATCAAAGCTTGGCGACAAGAAGGAGTCCATCCAAAACCTTTGGCAAGGCGAGCAATCAAAAGGGCTGGTACGTTGGCTGTGACTATCAGGCTGGGCAAACTGCGGGCGCAGAACTCTTGCAATTGCTTTGTGGTTGCTGGGAGGGGGAGGGGCTAGCAAGCGGGTTGCTGTTCATTCCTGTGGAGCCGTCGGCCTGTTGTGTGGGGCTGCCAACATGTGCAGATGAAACGCACAACGGCTCTTGGCTTGATTGGCTCACACGCGAAGGCAACAATGAGGCCCTGAGGCGCCGGCAAATGAAACAGTTGAGCCTTGGAAGCAATGCCAGGGCTTGTCAGCGTGTTCACTCACAAGCATCGGCAGCACTGGTGTGCATTTAGGTCCAAATAGATGGCGTTCTTCCATCATTCGCCGATGCCTGGTAATTGATCAACTACCCTCAAAAGGCTCTCTGTCTTCGCGCACAAGGCCCAGACGCATTTCCCTTGTCTTGAGTCGGCTCAGTTGCCTCCACCTGCCCATGCTCAAGAATGCCGAGAATGCTGCAAGAAGAGCCTGGGTGTGAATTTCAATTGGGGAAACTCCTTCGGTGGACATCATTTGTATGGGGATACGTGCCCACCAAGCTTGAAGTTCCACATCAAAACATACAGGTTGCAAACAGATTGCTATTGAGGGAATCAAGCCAACAGCACATCCTTGGGAGCCAAAAACAAAGCTTGGACCAACCACATCTCGCACTAGAAACCAAGATTTGTTGAGGGCACGTCCCACCTGCGATTCGAGCTTGGGCAGATCCGCCCAGACCAACGGCTTGCCCTCCGCCACGCGCTCCGTGGCCTCGCGACAGCGATCGAGCCTTGTGCTTTAGAGCATCCCAGGGCCCCGCAAATGCAATCCAGCAGCTGTGACGTTTCCCTGGTCAAAGAGCCAGTAGTGGTCGTTGTGACCTTGGCCCGGTCACTGAGCTGGCTCAATGCCAAGTGGGCCGATGCCAAACTCGGATCAATGAGAATGACAACGATGATTCGGAAGGGTCTTTCTGAAATAGACAATAGAGTACAAGCGTGTCTGCATTTCTGCATTTTGCGTGTGTGAGTGTGTGTCCGCAATATGCTTTTATGTTTTCAAGTGCGTAGGTATATAAGTATGTACACAACTTGCCTTCAACAACCACCCGCATTTTCCTCTGTGTAAACATGGCTCTGTCAGTAGCTGCCTACGAGAATCAAGTTGGCCTGTGATCAGGCAGAAAGACCCAGCGCACAGTTGCGCGTTGGGTCGGCGTGCAGCGAATTTCAGGCGATTGGGTGCCTGTACGGGTGGAGTTTCCTGGGTCAGGTCCGTTCACACCCGCAAACCCCTGCTGTACGGGTAGCGTCTTGTCACGCCTGGCGTCAATTTTTGTGCGCCTACCCTGGGAGCAGTACAAGAGCGTGTATGAGCCCCCCGCCGTAGGCAGGGGGGGCTTGCTCTGTCAAAAAGCTCCACAGCTTGGCTTAGTCACCTTTGCCAGCAACCTGTCCTTCGCGAAGTACCATTCGAAGCTGACAAAACGAAGCCCAAATGATGAATCCTGCACGGGCGACGCACTGAACCGCTCGTGATGCAAACGTCCTTGAAGCAAGTATCGCTCCCAATCATGCAAGCAACGACCCCAGTGTGAATGACGTACGCTACGCATGTTGGCAGCAAATGAGCACATAATGTGTACAAGGGCTGCGTGAGATGGCGGGCTGTGAAAACCCGCCTTGAGCAACATGGAAAATGTCAAGCCTCGGGCAGTTGCACTGAGGTCTGCAAACCAGCACAGGCACCAAACGAAGGGATGGAGCCCATAAGGTTGGGCTTGGGACCCTCCCAAGGAACTTGTGGGGGGTTCTAACAGACCTCAATATAGCTCTCCAACTGTACACCTGAAGAATTCTGGGTGCTCACTCCCAAGTCCCCAATGCCTTCTTTCTTGCGAAGACGCTGATTTCCCTGAGTTCCCCGTAGAGAGGATCCGTTACTTTTGCGGGAATGCTTCATCCGCGGAAACGCTTCAGCCGCGCACTCAGCGTGCCAGTGCCCGAGTGCCCGGCGAGTATGTGGAGTTCACGTATCCTGAGATCCGTCCGGTGAAGCGTGCATCCTTTGGAGTGCCCCATACTCCCCTTTGAAGATGTGTAGACATGTCACTGCTCGGCAAAAAAAGGTGATGTCTAAGACCAACCTGCAGGTCCAGAAACACCCAGAAGGCTAGCTTCAACAAACAACAACCAGCATCTCTGATTGTCATAGCCCCCTGAAATCGGCCTTCGACACTGCAAGGGAAGAAGAAAACCTTCCAACGTCCCGTGCTTTATCGTTGGTTTGCTGACCACCGCCTCAAAAACATCAGGAAGACAACAACTCCTGGGGATAGATCAATGGCTCCAAGCAGAATGGTTCCCTCGCGAGAGGCAACCAAATGTAGGGAGGTGCGGTTGATTCCCCGCATGCTGAGCGGGGTTTATGCGGCTGTCCTGTCCTTCATCATACTTTTATGGTTGGGTGACTTGCAACATTTCGGCATCCAGTGCTAGATATGGGTCTCTCTGAGTGTGCCCCTTTGATGCTCTTTTGAATGAGGACCTACCCATTCTGTGATGGCTGTGGGTCAAAAATGGGTACCCAAAATGGAACCCTAGAAAATGGAACCAAGGACTAAAACCTGCGGTCCCCTTTATTTTGATCCATACCCATATCGGCCCGTCTGTCCCGGGCCAAGTGAGAAGCAACCAAGTCCCTGCTGACGCGCGGCGGCCGGCCACGAGTACTGCCAGGAAGTGGCAGTTCACCAGCATGGAGGGCACGAACACCATAAGACGACCTCCGGATGGGGGGGCTCCGAATGTCCTGTCCTCCTCGGAAAAATTAGGGGAAGTGTGTAGATGCCTGGATGTGCTTATTTTAGGGGACCTGCCAAAAACACATAGTTGTCCTTTTGGTTTCTCTTTAACAAAATTACACCAGCATAGACCCCAGATAGCAATGATTGCACACCAGCACCTCCAACAGCACCCCCCGAAGAGCGTCCCAAACAGCACCCCGTCAATCGAGCACCCGCGCCATCACTAGCACCTCCAACAGCACCCCAAACAGCATCCCAAAACAGCATCCGCAGCTGCATGCCCCCTGCACCCTGCCGTCAATCTCGCAAAAAAGCGCCAGCACCGTCACCCTAAGAGCACCCCAAACAGCACCCCCCCAAACACCCAGCCGCACCCCAAACAGCATCCCAAAATGCAACCTGCACCAGCACCCCAAGCTGCATGCCCCCTTGCACCCTACCGTCAAGATGCAAAAATGTGCCTGCACCGTCACCTGCATGCCCGATAGCACCCGGGCGTCAATATCGCAAATTGCGCCGCATCCCAAAACACCACCAGCACCAGCACCCCAAACTGCAGCCCCCGTGCACCCTACCGTCAAGATGCAAAGAAGCACCAGCACCGTCACCCTAAGAGCACCCCAAACAGCACCCCCCCAAACACCCAGCCGCACCCCAAACAGCATCCCAAAACGCTACCTGCACCAGCACCCCCCAAACTGCATGGGTTCTAGCACCCTACCGTCAATCTTGAAAAGATGCGCCCGCACTGCCATCAGCACCTCAAACAGCACCCCAGTCCGCAAAAAAAAAGCACCCCAAAACTGCACGCCCCTTAGCACCAGCCCATCAATCTCGCAAATCACTTCCCCCTCTTTATCAGAAGTTAGAACCCCTATAGCTTTCAGCTATCTGGGAAAGAGTACCCTCAAGAAAATGCACAGACCCACCTGACCTTTGGGATCCATTGGTGTTACAATTTTTGGGAGTGTCCTTTTGGGTTGATTTACAACCAGAGGCAATCCGATGGCCCGCACAGAGGATCTGGGTGGTTGATATTGATTGACCAATCCGAGCTTACAGACCTACTGTGGATGGGCAAAGTCCTGCACCACCTAAGAAACCCTAGAATGATGATTCCCCCTGTAAACACTAACAAATAACGGTATCGCAGGGTTTCAAGGTGGTGCAGGATTTTGTCCATCCACAGCAGGACTGGTTTTTAGTGCTTCCCTGGAACGACTCTGGGCACTCACATAAAGACGGATCAAGAATCCATTCCTAGAGTACAACACGCACCCGACCCCCAGCAGCGACCTATGTTTGGGAAGACCATTCCAGTTCATCCGCTGCTAGTCGGTGAGGGAAGAGAAAGGTTCAAACTCAGGACCCTTAGGCGCCACATCCGTTTCAGCTTTCGGTCAAGTAGCGGGCAGCCCTCTGCTCCTGCTCTGTGTAGTCCTGGCCATGCAAGAAGCTCAAGGGACGAAGAGACTGACGCCAAACATGAAAATGCACATATACTCCCTGTGTTATTCATTGGATTCATCCTAAGTGGATGAGTCAATTTAACAATTCTAGGCAGCTTACTTGTTCCATCATCTAGTTCTATTTCTGAGCCTATTCGTGCTGGGTTCTATTCTCAAAGTCAAAGATGAGAGACTTTCAGGGCCAAGCGCACTAGCTAAAGATCTTATAGATTATATGCGGAACGTATAGCCAGCCGATCTTAGATTAGATGCGGAACGTACAGCCAGCCTTGGGGAACATGATGGATCATAATGGAAGCCCTTGGCGCAGTTTTCGAAGAGGAATTCTCACTTAACTTGAATTTGCGCTGGTTCATCGGGTGTGTCTGTTTTTGGGGATGATGATTTTCCCTTTAGTCTCCCTTCGAAACCGACCAAAATGGGTCTCCCTCAAGAACAAACAACCCAATCCCAATCAACATTTGTTAGTCTCGCCGCGCTTTGCTTCCTTGCCAGGGCTCCTTGGGAACCTTTCTGGACACTCAGCTTAGTGCCTGACTTGCCGATGTCCTTTGAAGGCAACGCCCATATTCTCCAGGTCCACATACCTTGCCTCCCTGTGTCTCTTGAGGGTAGGGTGGATTCCCCCTGCCAAAAAAAACGCATGGTTGCATCCCGTGCATGACCATCCGATACAACCAGGCCTGTGGACCCTGTTGCGGCCAACCAACTGGCCTGATTTACCAAAGTCCCCCCCTAAGTCACGGTTTGAAAGGAAACAACCACAACCCCGCATTCTGACTGTGACCCAACAATCAAACCACTGACCCTGAAAGCAATCGACGCTTCCGGGCGTCTGCCCGGCCTTGATCTTCAAGTATACGTTCATCATGAGGAAAGCAGTAACAACGTTGGAGCCCATGAACAGCATGCTCAGCACCTAGTGGTTTCGCGTGGAAATGCCCCGGATTCTGGAGCTGACATCGAGGGACAAAGACATAGAGCTTGTCCTTTGCTCTCCTTCCATATCCCACCTACCATTCTTCTCCATTGCCAAGGTGGTAGGTTGTCGAGAGAGGAGAAAGCGAGAGACAAATAGCCATCATATTTCTACTGTATGGTCTATAGCCAACTCTCCAAAAGAGAATAATTAGAAACATGGGAAACAAATATGTAGAAGGTATTGAGAGAGAGAGAGAGACCATGAAGTAGAAAATAACAAAAAGCAAGATAATGAAATCAAAATAAGCTGAAGATATAGATAATATATGTTATGGGAGTCCAATTGATTGAAGCGACTTTTCAGAAACTAAAATAGAACTATTTGCCAAACTGCTATCCTTTCCCGGCCCCCTATTGCGAAAAAGGCTCGGAGACACTCCGAATGGGGCTCTGTCTAATTCCTGGTCAACTCTCCTAACCGACCATGAGACAGAACGATATTTCTCCGGCTGATGGTTGCGTCCTTCCAAACGCACACCTCATCACAACCCTCGTCTCTTGCCAAAATGTGTTTTGGCTTTCGTTCGCCATGTCTCAGTGGAAGGCCTTGGGATCCCATCGAACGCCTTCGGCCTGTTGCGAAATGACCCCATTCGCCTTGTGTTGGCGCCCGTCGGTGCTTGCCAGGAAGTTGGAAGCTCAAGAGAGCTCTGTCATTGTTCCAGGATCTTTTGGGCGATGAATGGAAAGGAGAAAACCATCTGGAGGTTTCAGAGGGACACCTTTGAACAGGTCAGCAAAACCAACTTTTCCGCGACGTGCTGCGGCCCCCAAGGTCAGTGCATTGCTCAAATTTGTCCCAGCTGCGAACTGCGAATCAGATCGTGACGAAGGCATCGCGGTGAGCAGGTCGAAGTCAACCCCAAAGTCTTCGCCACCCTGGGAAGCTCATGTCTGTGTTGATGCAGGAAGTAGCTGCCGAAAGGACCAATAAAACCTTACCTTCAGAGGGTCATACAGGGAACCCAAAGGCAGCAAAGAGCATCGGGCAGCAAAAAACGCGCGTCCAGCCCCCCGTTTGCCGGGAAGCAAGCAAACAGATGCACTATGAGTCGCCATAGGAAGAATTGCCCAAAGGTCAGCAGGCTGCAACTTTGAAGAGTTTGGGGTTGATACTTGGAAATGAAGCTCTGCGTCCTTGCACACTGCCGACAAACCTGCGGAATGCCAATCTATGGGTTTGGTTCAGTTCCACTCACTGCAAGCAGCTGCAAAAAACTGAAATCGACAAAAGTAATAAGGGACCCTTTGGTGGACATCATTTAGGTGGGGCTGCCGAGCAACGTAGCTGCGTCCGTCAAGGGTATGCCCTGGCCACACTGAAATAGGCTCCAGGCGCCTGATCAGGCGTTGCCAAAACGCTGGCGGTGTGCCAACAGTGTATGTTCCGCGAATGAATGGTTGGTGGCCATCCTCATCAAAAGGCAGAAATATGTTCAAAGTGTCCACCACCAGACTATACTCCTCTAGACAAGGCGCAAGTGAGCGTTCTAAGGGTGGTACGGCCACACATCTGCCATGGTCTCCAGAGTCGCAATCGAAGCTTGGTAAACGGAATCTATGTAAATCGAGGCGCATGCGCACCTGTTTCGGGTGACTGTGCCCTTGCCCGGATTTGGTTCGGGCCTTCCCATCGCAAAGTCGAAGCTGCTCCAAACAAGTCCGGCATAGAGCAGCGCCCCAAGCGCTACTGCGATGTCCTGCAGCGAAGCAAGTGCACATGGTCGGATGGCTTTCAACATACCCAAACAAGAACCAACAAACACGGAAACCGACAGGTTTCCGCGGCAACTAGGATAACCAAAGGAAACGACATGGAAGCCAGAGAAGACCGTGGAGTGGTGCTTTCGGCTGACTCGTTTCTCCAACCACATGCTGGAGGGGTTGCCCGCCATGGGGACAAGTCATGTGTCTTGCACAGGTCAAAGGTTGGACACCTAACCCGTGACCACCTGCATTCCCCATTCACTTCAATTAGCGTCGCTGGTCTAGCAACACAGCCTGACCTTCTGGCTTTAGAGGTTCATCAAAGGGCTGAATTGTACCAACCAACCCTGCCAGTCTGGGGGGTTTCATTTAAGAACAAATCAACATGTCGCAAAGCCTTTTGGTGCGGTTCCTGCTTGCACATGGAGGGGTTTTCTTGAGAAACAACATAACACCAAGGTTCCAACAAATGGTCCCTGTTGCGGTACAAAAGAATCCACTGTGTCATACATTCAGAGGGGGCATTGGCAATGTTGTCTCCAACTCACATGGAACAAGAAGACAATGCTTCTCACACAGAGATCGTCTGGCGTTCCATATTAGCAGGATGTGTCGAAATGACTGAAAGACTCTTCCAAAAAACAGGGCCCATGGTTCATTCCCCCGGGAAGACACGCTGCGGGTTCACTCAAAACATGTGCACGATGCGTGGGTCTCAAAAGGGGAGCCACTCCCGTCAGGCTGGTTGGGAAGGAAAGCAAACGGCCCAGTCCAAACATGTGTGGACCCAACGACCAGGTTTCTGCAAATCAAAGCGCAAAAGCGCAAATGGGGCAAGCTTTCCAAAACATGCCCAGCCACAAACATGGCCTGAAGAAAACCTGTTCGGAAGATTCCACGCATTGCGGAGAGAGGAAGCCACGCCGCACCAACTCATTTTGGCGATATCGGATGTATCGCTTTAGCGAATGGCCCCATTGGAACACTGTGTGACAGTTTTCAAGGGAAAGCAAAGGGAAACCAACAAGCTTTGGTCCGTTTCAGCACTTCCCCCAGTCTCCTGCATCCTGGCTGTGCTTGGGTTCATCTTGGCGCGATAGAAACAGTCACGGATCACCTAGCGGACTTTCGGCGAGAGAAGTTTCATCTGACTCCTAGCAGGTCCCTCCCAAACCGCCGACTTGGCTGGAGAGTTAGTCTCCAGGTTAAGTTGTCGGAGGGGGGTTGATGGGCACATTGCCAACTCAAAGGTAAGCTGAACCACTCGCTTTGAGGAAAACACATGACCGCATATTGCAACGTGTATTCCAAGGACTGCAGGACTTGGGCCCCCGCGAGGGGAAAAAGGAAGGGCGTCACTGCCCCAAGGTTCAGGAAAATCTGCCACGTGAGCGTGGGCTCCTGCTCAAAACGGGCAGGGGCAACGGGACGCGGAAAAGACAAACTCCTGCTGAAGAAAATTGTGAGGGCACAGGGATGGAGGGGTGTGGGCTCCCCCTTCTCTGAGACTGTATAGTGAGATAGCAAGACTTTGCAACTAGAAAAAGGGTTCCCTAAGAAAATAGAGACCGGTCCACGATCCTAAGGAGAAGGTCGCGTCGCGCGGACTCGCCTGTGGCGTGGACACGCGCCCAAGACCATTTTCTCAGATCTATGCTTCAAAACCACGCCAAGGTACAAATGGCCAGTGAATGATGCTTCCCTTGTAGACCTGTAGGTTTCCCTTCACTTCTGCAAAAGGCTCACAAGAACATGAAGCCTGACAGGACTGTGCTTCAAACCACAACACGCCCCTTCAAATGCTGGGACTTGCAGGAAGGGGGGGGGGTTCCCGGAACCATCCCTGCCCCCCAAAAAAAAAACAATATGTCCATTCCTGGATCACTGTCGTTGCAAAAACGCCCCTTGGCTTGAGACGCTCACTGCGTCCTGTGGCAAGGGCTCAAAGGTGTGGATATACACACCTGGCAGGTCGACCGGTGGGAGGGCTCGGGTACAGGGCTTACGGGGCCCCTGAAAAATGGGTGGCAGCAAACCAGAAGGAAGCCAAGCACGACGAGGTTTTTTTGGGTCTGCGTTTCTTTGGAGTTGGTGCTCCTTGTTTGTGGGCTCAAAAGGGAAGAGGAAAACACGCAAGGCAGCCGCGTGACTGTCAGATCTCGAAACGGGAGAACCCTTTGCTTTGGGCACCGCAGGGCGGTACGTGACGTGGCCGTAGACGAGAGACCCAGTTTCTTCGATCCCCCAATCTGTGTTGGGATCAATTGGGGTGTCTTTGGCTTGAGGGTCCGTGCGTTCCTTTTTTGAGTTGTGTTTGAAGGAACCAAAAGCAAACCATGCATTTCGGGGGCACATGTCAAGTAGGCACCAAGGAAAGTCGCGTAATTTAACATGGTGTGTGGTTGGTTTACTTCCAAAAGTTATGGGAATCATATGGGAATCCACCATACAATCGACTTTCTCCACTCAGAAAACAGCACGGTTGCTCCTGAGCATCAACCACTCTAGGCGACCATATCTACGGAAGGCATCGGGCCCCGTGCCATCCGGATGCCTTCCGGGCTGAAACAAAAAAGCCCTGTACCGTGGCACAGGTCATTCATATTGCCAGGGCTCACTCGAGTCTTCTTCCTCTTCCACTAACCGTGTGTCATAATGAGGACACCTCTAAACTGCTGAAAGGGTGGTCTGCTGTTGGTGCTTCTTTCACATCATCCAAGCGGGATTCCTTCATGTCGAGACTTCCCCAGATCAAGGTTCAATGGGTGGATTACCTTGCAAGTCACAATGAATCAGGGGTAGACTGGTGGCCCCCTAGCAGGGTCAACAAATAGGCCAGCCGCATGCGCAGCTAAAGGGCGCGGGCTGTGCACGAATTCGAGCCGATGCTGGCTTGCGCTTTCAAAGCACTCTTTGGCAATTAGCACGGCGTGCAAAAAAAGTGTCATTGTCACATAGTCTCGACGTCAAGCTCAAGCAAACCTGAGCTGTCAGCAAGGTGTGGCAGGCTGCACTGATAAGAGGGAAGATTGATATTTACCAGTTGCCAGAGGCATCCTTTGACAATGGACAGAGTCATGATGGCGCTTTACACAGAGAGAGAGAGATATAGAGAGCGTCATGAGAGCGTCTACTAAGGATGTTGGCTGCTGCAGGGACCGCCTTCGACTTCAAGAGTGGATCCCTTTTCCAAGACTCTGTGCGGGCAAGCCACCAAGTATCTGGCACTACTCGCCAACGTTCTTGAACTCGGTTGCACGCCTGCAGGACCTCAGGAAGTCAACCCTAGACCAACAGGCAAGAAACTATAATTGCCTAAAAGCGCTCCATGCGTTGCTATGCCAATGAACATTCCTTCAACCTTTATCTTGGATCTGTGTGGCCCGCTGGATACTTTTATGAGTCATCGAACAAATTCCTTTGTCGTCATTCCCCAATATTCCTGGAAGAAGACGTAACAAAATACACCACAAGCACGACGAGTGAGGCAAGGATTCAAAAAGCTTGGTGACAACTGCGAACGCGGCAAAAATTGCCAAAATCTTTGAGCGCCCATCTTGTTTGCTGCGCCACCCTGCATTGCCCTTCAAATACACCCTCTGCGCCAGCAGCAGCACCCAGCAGCACCAACCCAAAACTGGTGGTCGCACGGTCACACCCTCCAGCAGCTGCACTCTGCGCGACAGCGCCCTGCACGAGCAACCTACACCTGCAGCACCCTAGATTCTTAGTCACACCCTGAACGAGCACTCCCTGCCAAGACTGTCACGCCCTGGCACAGCACCCAAATTTCGAACAACGCCACCCCGTCAAAATTCTGTGTCACACCCCCTTCGTCTACTAGTTAGAACCCCCCATAGCTTTCAGCTATCTGGGGAACCAAAGGGGGCCAAGCTACTTTGACTGTCAGATTGCTCAGAGTTCAAAAATCGGGGCGTCCTCCACCCTGGTCTACTTCAAATCCTTTGTGAAACAGGGCAGCCCGGACCCCGCTCCTCGAGCGACCCCAAATTCTCCATGTAACCTCATTCCGCGTCCTCATCGGTGCTGGTGTCCTGCCAACGAAGCTTTTGCTCGCAACTAGGCAAATGGTTGACCTGGTTGATTTGCGCACACCAAGCAGCGAAAACAGTTGCAGATTCAAAAGAGCAACGTTAGTTAAGAGTTGCAGGTACAGTAGCAACAATAGCAACAAACCAGCTAACACTTCCAGCAGCACCCGCCAAATTGATGGGTTGTTCCACGGAAGTCCTGCAACCTTCACTTGGAGCCAACGATCGTTGGTCGCGTCAAAAGTTTCGCTGCGAGCTGGTGAAAACCGGCTTTTGCCAAGGCAGAATGAAAAAATCCGATGAATGCTAGTCAAGTTTTGGCTGGATGTTCCCTCCAGAATCCTTGTCAAAGCTGAAGGCTTTCGGCCTTGCGAAAAACCAAAAAAGAAAACTGCATTTGTCCAGACATGCATTTGTCCAGTGAGCGAACGGATTGGTAGTATCAGCAGGCCAGGTTTTGAATCCGCGCCATCATCCAAGTTGGTCCGACATGCTGCCTGCTCATCTTTGTCTGATTCAGCTTGTGTTTGACAGCTTTGGCTTATCTTTTGGCTGGTGGTTCCGCACAGGTAGGCGCGTAGCGCATCATCACTTTGGTTCAAGTAATTTCAGAGGGCCTTCAGCAGGGCTGAGGATGTCGCCTTCCGCATATTTCATCCCCAGCATAATGTCAGGTTGGCATTGGAGATTTCTCCGGCTGCGGGCCTCTCCTATTCGGATTGAAATTTGTTGTCCGGCTTTCGGGGGCCTTCTGCTTGGTGGACTTGACCTCAAGGAAAATTGGGCACTGGCTATGCAACGCGGATTTCCCTATGGGATATTCATACCTCGCAAAAAGCTTCAGCATCATTTGATTAAGTCGTGCTGATGTTCAGTGTTGTGCGGCACATGCTCCGTATTTTCTGTGCCGGGAATAACCGGAACGGGCTGGGCCAGACAACTGTCTAGAACGTTCTACTGCCAGGCAAGAGCTGCCGAGTACATTAAGGCTCAAGGGTCTGATACACAAGTACTTGAAATCCAAGTGTTTGTATTCCAAATGGTTCTGTCGGGAAACTGGCAATTGGATCTATCCAAATCTGCTCGGTTTTGTGACCAACACCAAATTCTAGATCGGGCGCGTAGTGCGAGATTACGCGAGCAACAAGCAGGGTCTGCACATATACAAAAGACATCTTCGGCTGGATCTCAGGCAGAATTGATGTAAAACGCATTCGCCGTGAGAATCGGTTGTAAGCAACAATTGGCAACAGGGCATGATTTGTGTTTGCGGTTTTTAGAAAAGAAACATGAACCCGACAGACACCAAGTGTACACAGTGAGTCGGTATCGGTTTCCCACAAGCTGCATCTTCAGCATCGGGTCTCATTTTGGGATTCTGTGCTTACAGAGCGCCATGAACACGTCAAAGGGCCACATGCCGGGAGACCCACTCCGCACGAATGGAATCGTCCCTCCCTTGACTCGCCCGCCTCCCCGCAGTCGCTCTCAGCTTTCTGCGGCGCGTTGGGGCAGAAGTTCGTCAGCGCAAGCATCCAGCACAGCCTGGGGCATCCAATTGCCCTGCTTAAGAGCTTCAAGAAAAAGCTGAGGCAGACCGTTTTGTGGGGTCCCCAAACTTCGAAGTTTCCGATTCAGCACATCCCCTCCCAGCTTCCTATTTTGTTGAAGCCAACAAGGCCAGCCGTAGCCGGGTGGAAAACTGTATGGAGACTAGCGTGGATTCAACCAACGGAATCCTTAACAAGAGGATTCAAGGGGGTGGGAAGCCCTCGAGTTCAGCTTCTGGGGCACCTTGAGCTTTAAGACGACTGGGACCCCGACTTGGTTGCTGCCAACCATTCCCATGACAAATGAGTCATTAGGAAATACCAGAACCTTCCAGCCATCAAGGGCAGTTCAACTGCTACTTCTGTGATCCCTGAACCTTTTCTGTAGTTGTTGTTGTTTGCTTGTGGATGGGTGCATCTCAGCGGCATTGCAGAACTCGCTATTTGACCATGGGCAGTCTTTGATTCCCACCATAAGGACCTGACTGTCGAATGACGGGTCCATTGCAGCCCCCGAGTTGTTGCGACTGCTCGTCCTACCAAACCATAGACCGTAGTGATATTGTCATTGACTCATGTCCCACCCCTATATGGAAGCCTTGTTGACTTGTGGACCACTAACCCGGTATGTGCTCGTAGCTTGCCCTTCAGGATTCCTCCTGTTGGATGGCAAGCAGCCCCAACCCAGTAAACCAAATGGCACAGGAATCCCAAGCCTACGGCAGCTATTCCAACTTGGGAATCCCCAGGTCTACGGCTTGCGTTGACACACTTGCTGGTCCAGCCTGACCCTTTTCAAAGTCAGGTGGCAAAGGGCCATCTCGGTTTCTGGCTCTGATAGCCCGCAGTCGCGCTTAACATCCCACCAACCAAATTGGAAGCTCTTGAAAACTAATAGGTACTTTTTTGGAAAAGGGGCCTGTGCAGGTCCTGAAACGATAAATCATAAATTCAAAAAAAAAAAAAAAAACATGAGTAGTACAAAGATGAATTCTACAGTTGCAAAGACACTACAAAAGGGAAATGAAGATATGTTAACTAAGAATCAGTAGAGATCTATACTAAAGATGTCTAAGGATGGAATATTCATGAAACCACCATAGGACATATGACACATCTAAAAAGAATGTGAGTAAGATGGCTTGTTTGGAGGGGTGCCTTCGACCATGGAGATTACTTCAAGCCGTTGGCCGATTTTCGTAGCGAGGCGCAGCACCACAAAGGCGCAGGCCGAAGCGATCCAGGGCAGGCCCTTCCTCCAGTCGTCCGCATGGGCGTCGTAAAACCTCTGAGCACAGCGGGAGCGGGGAGAGTGCGACTCACGAGGCTTGTTTTGGTGCTCCAGCTTTCTGGTTCCCAGGCTTCTGGCGTCTTCCTTGTTCCATTCCTGGCCTCCTCTTTCTTGCCCGTTTCCATCCTTCTGAACTTCAAGTTGGTGAGTCTTTTCCACTGGTGTCCGGCTAAAATGCCTCCTTTTGAAGGGAAGCTCCGCTGGTTCAGTACTTTTCCAGCTGGACTCCATCCCCCATCATCGCTCTACAACCGGCGATTTTGGGGTTCGAGGTTACTCCCGGATTTCACATCGCACCCGAAGCGGGAGTTCTCACCAAGTCTACAAGTTATGTGTGCACTGATTGTGAACTGTGGACCCTTTGGCGGACATCATACTTTAAGGGGCCAGCCACAGTTCAGGGTTTCCCCGTTAAATTTTGCTGTCATGAGTTTGTGGATTGCTTCTGTCCATCGGCACCGTCGTGCTCCCGTGATCCCGACTGTCCGGACTGAGGGGCAGCTGCGGCCAAAGCTGGCCGAAACCGAGGCCCGCGAGGATGTTCATCACGATCACCTGAGCTTCAAGCCCAGCCCCAGGCCCCAGGCCTCCGCCCAGAACGAGTGCGAAAAGGGTGCAGCAAATCCAACATGTTGGGTTGACAGGGTGCTGGCCCCGTGCCACATTCCTATGCTGTTCCACTGTGACACTGTTACGCTGTTCTGCTGCCCCCCGTCAATCAGCTAGGTATCACAGGCTCGTACAACGGTTCACTCTGTCAACCAGCCTCACCCCACGCTTTGCGCTTCCTGCGCTATTTCCGCTGCCTGCACTCCTTATGCTGCCTGCGCTCCTTGCGCTACTGCTACTGCGCTGTTTGCGCTGCGCGCTGTTGACGCTGCATACGCTTTTTACGCTGCCTGCGCTCTCTTCTGTTTAGACTGCTTGCAGTGAAATGCACAAGCGATGTAATCAGGTTCGGCAGTGTACAACATGTAATCGGCGCAGGCAGTGCAAACAGTGTAAACGGTGCAGCAAACGGTGGAAACGGCGTAAGAAGCTTAAGCGGCGTAAAAGGTGTAGACGGCGTAGGCGGTGCAAGCGGAGTTTGAATGGTGTGAACGGTGTAGACTCCGAATGGTGTCAACACTGTGAACAGTGCAAATGGTATAAATGGTGTGCTGGTGCCAACGGTGTGATTAGGGCAAATGGTGCAAACGGTGTACCGGTGCAGACGGTGTAACGGCACAACTGTGTTTGAGCCAAAATAGTGGACACTATTTGTGCCTGCAACACCACTGATGAGAGATTCATTTCCGCGGGAGTGCGGATGCAGTTTTACCTGGTGGATGAAGCTGCCTGATCTTGCGGTCGCGTGCAGCCACTCAAGGTTCTCCCAGGAATGCGGCTCAACACAAGCGCCCACACACACCTTTGGTATGCCACAGAGTCTCAAATATCTTAAGGGTACAAAAGGCCTTTGCATGTGCGCGCTCTGTTCTGCCCACACTTTGCAACATGCAAAAGCTGCAGTCGCGAAGCGTGAACCCAGCATGTTGGGTCATTGGCCAGCCATTGCCGGATTGTAACAAGGGGTTAAGGGTACAAGCTCCACGCCCTCCCGTCAGCTGCTGGCTTCTGACCCGAATTTGGGGCGGGGCTGGGGAGTAGCAAGCTTCCGTGTCAAATGCACCCGCTAAGCTGCCACCCGTCCCACCGCTAAGTTCATGCGAGGACTCCGCAAGGAATGCAACCACCTTTCTGCAGCCGTTGGTGCTTCGTTCGCAAACGCTTGCCAACAGAATTTGGCCTAGGCTCCTCCATCGTCTCAGGGTTCTTATACATCCTCTTTACCCCAAAAGGAACCGCTTAAAATTGAAGTATAATACAACCGCCAAAAAGTCAAAAACTCCACTCATCTGAGGCCCCGACAAAGGAGAATAGCTTCCCCTGCTCCTTGCATCTTGGAAGACGTGGGTCTTTTATGGAATATAAGGGGCCCCCACGACTGGTAGGTTTCCTGTTGGTTTCCCTTCCAACAACCTCCGCCACTTCGGGTCTTCATGCAAACACCCCCCGCACCATTGATCCGCGCGCAAGCCCAGCCTCCTCAGACGTGCAACCCGGTCGGCAGCCAAAGTGTGTGCTGGTGGCAACCCACTTTTGTCAATCGAAAGATTGTTTCGGTCAAAGCACCCACACCCCCTTCCTGATTGTGGAGCATGACCCTTTCTACTGGCCCACCCAAACCAACCATCACTTCACGGGGGACTCCCTTGGCTCACGGAAGTGGCAACTCTCAAGTTGCCCCTCAGGTTCAAGGGAAACCCCCTGCCGTGCAGAAGCCGCTGTGCGACGAGGTCCTTGTCAGAGACCCTGACGCTGATGATGGCGCTGAAGCAGGGCGACAGGATCCCGAAGCCCACGCCGCCCAGCACAATGGTGCCCCCCTGCGAAAAGAACAGCTTGAGTCTTGGGTCACGGCTGCACATTTCTACCCGCACTCATTCGAATTTCTGGGATGTCCTTGGGACATGGCCTTGGTTCTCCGAGTCCCGACCGACCCGACCGACCCGACCGACCCTCCGCGCCCAGAAGAAGAGCTCGGCGTGCTCCAGGTCGTGGCCCCCGGTGCCGCACCAGAAGAATCCCACCGCCATCATCACCAGCGCCAAGATGAAGGCCCCCGTGGCCGAGCAGTTCCTATGGCAAAGGCCGTTGCATCCTTTTTTTTCGCACAGCTTCACGGGGATGGTCTTGCAAAAAAAAGGGAGACACTGTGGTGGGCATCCGTTGGAATGAAGCCACTGAAGCCTATTCTCCAACAAATTGTTGCTTGGTGGGGGGGTCAATCCCTGATCTCACAACAAATTATGCCCTACTGGAAACAAGCAAGTTCGGAACCTTTGCGGACTGAGACAAGTGGGGGGGAACAAAACTCACCACCTGAAAAGATATATCCCAATCTCACGTCAGGCCCATCCTGATGAAGTGAGGGCTTATTGCCGCTCCCAGCACCAGAGAAAGCTGCCACGCGGGCCTCGCCAGCGAAGCATTCGCCTGAGGGCAGGAAGCGGATGGCACCACACAAGAATCGGGTGAATCCTGGAGCCTCAAACTGGAGGGCGCTGATTTGCTTCCTTGTTTGTGGGGTTCCATTGTGTTGGAAACATCCATACGTCCATGGCCAAACTCTCTGTGATCGGAAAGGAATTCCCTTGATGGGAATCTTTGTCATAGTGAGCGTAAAATTATCTAGTCGGAGGTACATGACCTGCCCTCCAAGCCCGAGCAAGGGAATTTGACACCAATCCTGTCTTTTTCGAAGGTCCACTGGTTTAAAGGGAAAGCAGAGGAAAACCCAATACGGGGGTCACCGCAACTTGCAGACAAACCCGCACCAGCCGCAGATTCGGAAGCCCTCCCGTTTGTGAGGGAGTCCCCCCATGTCCCTTCCAAATTGATCTGGACATTTCAACCGAACCTCTTTTCAGGTTTAAAAAAAAGTAGGCCCTGGCCGGCAACCATCTCCCTCCTGCTCGTAGCCCAGGCCGAGCAGGTACTGGGTGGCGAGGTTCCAGGAGCCACTCATGGACACCAGGATCAGGGCCCAAATCACCTACCCCAAAACCGCGGCAGGCCGAGTGTTGGGGTTAGAGCGACCAGAAACGCCGAGCTAAAACCCCCCTATTCTCCACAAGCCGCCCAGGATCAGAGGGACCCACCATTGCTTGAGCAAAGAATCCACCAAACCCCGAAAGCACGAAAGCAAAGCACCACCTCAAGCGAGGAGCCAGGAACTGCGCCAGGTAGGGATCCGAAAGCACCATCTTGAAGCCCAAGATCGTCTCCGAGCAGAGCGCCCGAAAGCACCGCTCGGCCGTTCCACAGAAGCTCTCCTGCACCGAGTCCTCCTCCTCCTCGTCCTCTTCCGCCGCCTGAAAATGAAATGAATGCTGTGCATTTTCGGGGGATTCAACTTGTTGGGCCTGGGGGACCAACAGCAAAGCCAAATGTTGGAGGTTGCCCTTTGAGACAAACCTGGTCCAAAGGAGGCCAAAGAAGCACTTGACGGGGATGGTATGGAAACACCATTGGGGAACCAATGGCGGCATTGATCGGGGTCAGAATCGGCAGTTGCTCTGAACAGGGGAAAATTGCAGAGTCCCTTGGTTTTGATGGACATTTTGATCAGTCCCAGCATATGTTGGCTGAATCTCGCATCTAGGCCGACTTGTGGCGCCTCGGACATGTCCACCACCTCGTGCAGGGTCTCCGGCAGAGTGGAGCAGGGGATGCAGTTAAAAATAATGTAAGCCACAATACTAACCTCAGCTGTCGCATGTGCAGTTCAATAAGGCCAAGGGCCAACGGCAGGGCTGTTCCGTTCCGCATGTCTTGGTGTTGCTTCTGTTTTGGCTTCTGTGTGTGTGTGTGCTGTTTCGTTTAACGAGCCGGGCCGCAACTATCAAAGGGCCCCAAAACACCGTGTAGTTCTCGAGGTGCAGCTTCAACACCGGATAGCCGGCCAGAAATGCGAGCACATCCTGAGCCAGAGCTCGCCCCGAACGAAATGCCAGGAGCTCGAGAATATTGCGCAAAGTCCTTTCTGTTCTCGTTGGGGGGTGGGTCTTACTGTTCTCGCCTGCATAGGGCACTGTTCCGCAGCTGGAACAACTGAACTGCGTGCTAGTCAGGGGGGGAGGTCTCAGAATGCTCCGACTCTAGTCAAGTCTTTGCAGCCAACCCAGGAGCACTAAAATTCTCAGTTACTCGCCTCTTGATCTTGCAAAAGGGGCTCCCCGGTGAACCAGGATTGGAAGAAAAAAAGACACGCCCCGTTTCTCCGCGCAAGCGCTCCAAGGGTCCGCCGCGTGCATCACCATGCCCAGGGCCGCAAAGCCGTCGCCCCGGAGGTCCTTCCAGGATGGAATCGATCGCATGACAAGAAAACATGGTTGAGGCATCAAAACATTGAGGTTTTCCAGCATAAGTTGTCTGAGAAGTCCC
Source organism: Effrenium voratum (assembly GCA_963377175.1). Lineage (NCBI taxonomy): Eukaryota > Dinophyceae > Suessiales > Symbiodiniaceae > Effrenium > Effrenium voratum. The sequence goes on along the minus strand of CAUJNA010002336.1, from coordinate 34,400 downwards.
CAGTGTACTGTTTCAAGACAATATCATACAATCATTTGGCTGTGTCTCAGAATGGTGGGGTGCAACATGTTTGGAAGGCTTCCTTTGAGGGCGTGGGTCCTCATTCCCACGGGACCGGTCCGCGATCATCGAATTCAGCGCCGGCTCCACCCCCGAAGCAAAGGCCACCTCGATCACGTTCTGCAGGACGAGGATTGCCTCAAGCTCCGAGTCGCTTCCGAATTAAGACAAAGCGACCGGGTACTGACCAACATCTTGATGCTTCTTGGAGGCGCCCAACCCAAACGAAACAATTGGGTTTTTCTGGATAACGACCCAAGATCATTTCTCGCAACCCACGAGACCTTTAATGAGTCACGACCAGAACCCGGTAGGAAGAAATTGTGTGCATTATTTATTGCTGAAAGTCTCACGTGTCCTTTTGTTTCACTCTTCCGGATTAGCCAAAGGCAATTCCCGATCCGCAATCCAATCCACATTACCTTCCATTGCTGCTTGAGCTTGCGAATTATCCGGGTTTGGGTTTCGGTTCATTTGAAGCAAGTCAAAAACTGGAATTTGCCAGGCTTCCACCCAAGACTATCTAAGAATCTAAGGGTGGCTGCTTTCTTCTGGTTTGATTGTTTCACAGGCCTCTTCTTTGGGAAGAGATACCGCAATTCCCATTCTTGGTTGTTTGAAGACAAGGCAACCCTTTTTTTTTTGGGGGGGGGGTCCACGTTTCGCATACCCAAAGGACCCAAAGATGTTTGTAGCAAGGTCAAAAGTCGGAACCAAAAAGTCAGGCAACTGAGCGGCACCCCCCTCTGAGTCGATACGTGTTGTGGGCAGGCTTACAGGGGAGCCAAACTTTGATTTACCTTCCGAACAGCTGTGTCTTCCCTTTAGTTTTCTTTCAACGCTGCCCCTTTGAGGCGTCCAAATGATTCTGACGTAGGTGTTCCTTGTTTCTGAGTTGGTAGCCTGTTCGGGCTGGCACGAGGCCTGATAGTACTATGCTTGCCAGCTGGGGGCGGAGGGGCCGGGGGGGGGGGCTCACTTTCCACGTTCGGGCGTGCCACATACGTGCGCTCAAATGCCACAGAGACGCAAAGAAAGGCCCGTAGGGCAGGTAGCAGGACACCAAGAGCAACACCTAAACCAGGCCATAAACAAGTCAAAAACGGGCACTGGAAAAGTGTTCTGATTTTGTGCCGCTTTCAAAATGGGTTTCAAAACCATGAAAAGAGGCTCAAACGAGGCAACTCTCCCAACGTCCATTTTTGTTCAGCCACCTTGACCACAATGTTGGACGAGAGGAAGCAAATCAGCACTGGCCGGCGTCCAACTGTATCTACCACTTGACCAGCAATGAAAACGGCGAAGAGGGAGAAAAAGGCGGCGATCCAGCCATTCAATCCATTGATCCTGGTCGTCTTGCTGAGCACCTCGTCCTTGTCCATGCACTTACCCGACAAACTCCAAGCAGGATGAAATCTCTCCACGGGCATGCAAACACCTCGGGGCTGGCTAGTATGGAACCTTTTGCTACAATCCGCCAATCTCTTATCTGATGCATAAAGAAGGCGCCTGAAACTCAAGGTCCACTGTTTAACATTGCCAAACTTTAAGGCATGCAACCAGTTCACCGGTTGCTGCAACCTGCAAAAGGGCTTGGTTGCTTCTTCATCCATGATTGAGGGAGCCTCTGGAATGGTTAAAACAACAAAAAGACACCTGCACAAGAATTCCTTTCCAAGCAAATCCGCTGCGGCCCACCTTCAGGAGCGATGGGGGCGTCCTTGTCGTTAAAGCTGGCAGGGTTCGTGGCATCTGAAGTAAGGTTCGCAGGGCCCACCTGCGATTCGCACTTGGCGCGCTGTGGCCGTCAACGATTTCCATCCCACCCAACTGGTGGGCCATCCGAAATTCCCTGTGCAGCCCACCCTTGACACTTGACCCATCGCCAGCACTGCATGCATCATCCGAATGACCTGCACCACGCAACACATGCATCACCTGCATTACCTGCATCACCTCAATCACCGGAATCACCTGCATCACCACCATCACTCACTTGCAGCACCAGCATCACTTGCATCACCCGCATCACCTGCATCACCAACATGCGCATATGTATGTATGAATGTACGAATGTAGCACGTGCGTACAGGTATGTATGACGCACGTATATTGCATGTATGTTGTATGTAATCGAATGTAATGTAATGCAATGTAACGTAATGTACTGTAACGTAATGTAATGTACTGTAATGTAGTGCAATGTAATGTAATGTAGTGTAGTGTAATGTAATGTCGTGGATGTATGTATGTATGTATGTATGTATGTATGTATGTACGTACGTATGTATCTATGTGTGCATCTATGTGTGTATCTGTGTGTGTGTGTGTGTGTCGGAATGCATGTATTTATTTATTTATCTATCTGTCTGTGTATGTGTGTATGTGTGTATGTGTGTATGTGTGTATGTGTCTGTGTGTATGTGTGTATGTGTCTGTGTGTAACTGTGTGTATGTGTGTACGTATGCATGCAATTGCTGTCAGAAGCTACATATACATGAATATGTAAACAACAAGTATCACAGTGTCACACTTGAGTAGCAACTGCTCGGCCATGAAACCCACAGCTGCCAAAAAAAAGATGATGAATTGTGAGGCCGAGCTCGCCCAATTGAGGCTCCGGCCCAGTAAGAGCCAACTGGACAAGGCGGCTTCGGTCGCGGACATGCGATGTTAGTGCTGACAAAGGCATTGAACGGATCGCCCGAGAAATACGCATAGAACCTGAGTGAACAGGCTTCAGATTGGGCGTCTCCATCCTGTGGATGCTGTCCCTACCCCCGAGCAGAAATGGCAATAACAAATGTCTCTTTCTATGAAGGCCCTCAATTTAAGTTGAGTCGTTTATCAAAACCTGCTCAAGTTTTGATTGTGGCTCATCCGACCAGCAAAAACGAGCGCAAGGAGCTGGGGCTTGTTTCAGATGACTGGCGATGCAGCGCAGTTGGTCTCTTTTTGTGCTTTTCGACTCCGCCCAACAAGAAGACCACCTTGGGGCAAGTTGAGCCCAAAGTGTGGAGACCCTGGCCACAAGAATGGGGCGATGCGTAGGATCCTACAACTTCAGCCGCTTCTAAATTGGGTCAGAAGTGCCGCGAGGTCCCAGCACTTTTTCCGAGGGTGTGCGTAGCTTGAAAATACACCATCTCTCGTTGTCCTGGAGCTGAAAACAGCAACTGGGGGCATGTTACACATTGCTTTGCCTTGCAGTCGAACAATCTGGAAAAAAGGACTACTATGTTGGTCTCATGCGTCGTATACCCGAACCACTCAATCCCTGTCCCAGCCCTGGAGAAACCAACTCAGCAAATCCGACTCAAAATACATGTTGCAGTACTTTGCTCTGCAAAACAATTGGTTTGGGGCTGGGTTTGGGCTGGTTGACAGTTCGTACGGGTTCAAGGTTGGCTTAGGTTCGTTTGCCCCACACTGCACCCTCGCTTCCCTCGCTTCCCTCTTAGGTGACCACAAAAGGCAAAACTTTCCTGTTGTGCAGAACACAAATTCAGCACGTAGGCGCCACGATTCTGTCCGCCTGATTTCCTGATTTGGGCAAAAAAGGGTCGCGGCCTGGCAAGGTGGACACAAAGGTCAGTTTCACAGACCCCAGCAAAAACCGCCGCGCACTTTTTGCGAGTCTGTGGTTGGATGGTGATTCCTGTTTCCCCAGGCACCTGTTCTTTGGCCCGGTGCAGTGCCGGGGCACTGCTGCCAAAAGGCGAAGAGCAGGATCCGCGGCATCAGTCGCATGGCCTCAAATAAATTGATCGTTGGGGTCGAATGCAAGTCAGTTTCGCTTGCACCAATTTGTGGGGAAGGTCCTATTGCCGCGATCGTTCTTGGGGCCTCAAGATCCAATTCTCAACCCCTGGCCTTCATCACGCCGCCGCTCCCCGAGAGTTTGCCCTCCTTCCGCGATTCGTGCCGCGGGAGCTTGGCTTGCAGCAGCATGCTGCTGTGGAGACGGTCCCCATCCTTAGAGACTTGTTTTTGGAGGGTACCAACCCAAAGGGCCGGCTTCCTTGCAGACTCCTTTTCATTTTCAATTGAAACGACAAAGAGGGGGTCCACTCAAGGGACACAAGAAGGAGTTGCTGTTGCAAGTTTACCCAAATGGTGGGCACAAAAACTCGGCAAGGACGAGGACGACCAAAGCCAAAAAGAGCTGAAGATGCTTGATGGCAAACGAACACCTCGTGGGACTCGTCGGGTCAACTTCAGGGTCATGTCCCGAACCACCCTCCCCCAAACCGGGGTCTGAAAGCAACTCAGATCGTGGTGTTTACCCTGTCAGGGGCCGGGAACATCCCAATCTGGAGTGCAAAGCTCTGACTTTGTAGAAACGATTCCCAAAGAATGGGCAGCCAGAGAATCTACCGGTAAGGGTCGGATCCGTGAACCATGGAAATCAACCACTGTTCTTGGAACATGTTTATCGGGGTCGGGAAGCTGATCGCCCGGATGTGTTTGGTCTCTGCCCCCTACCAAACTCTCAGTTCCCCTGCCCATCAAAAACCGAAGAGCAAGAGCCAATTTCAGCCTCACCTGCGCATCTCGCGACTGTTAGACTCCGTGCAACGGGCACGAACACGGGAACCTCGAGAAAATCGAGAACCATGTCGCCCCTTTTACTTTGAGAAACATGTCGCTCCCAGAGCATTTCTCTGAGCCCTGCGCCGCCAGATGACCCTCCAGGCCGGCGGCCAGCGGCAGGACCTCGAGCCGATCTGAATCTCGGGGTTTGCGGCAATATCACTCACAGGACCTTTCCCCGCGTTCCCCGCAAGTTCTACTGACTGCATGTCCAATATATACTTGGGGGTTAGAGCCCTTCACCATCTAAACGACTGTCATGAGTGTTCCTCTTAGGACCAACATAACAAGATGACCCACATGGCTATGATGTTGGAACACTCGCAACAGAACATAAATCCCCACGTGAATGAGATCCACCGAAGAACCCCCCTTGGTCCTTCGCACCAATATGGGTTTGTCTGAAAACTTGAGTGTCGTTTCCTTCTGATTTCCCTCCAAACCGGGCCGTTCCGTTGCTGGAACAGGGGCCGTGTTGCCAGTTGGCCGGGATACTCTTTGGACTTCCCGAGAAGGGTGCCCTCAGTGCTCTCACACCTGGCCAACGGGCTCTAGGCTAGGCTTCTGGCTCTCTCCGATGCACTGGGGCCTCGGATCACGTGAAAGGCTACTTGTTCAAAGGAAACCTCAACGTGACTCGCGAAGCCTTTCGAGGGATCTGATAAATGGCTGTCGTTGGGATAAATGGCTTGCGCTTGGAAACTAACTATCCGCTTTTGCTATGTGGCGCAGGAATGTCCTGTTTCTTCCATCCATGTTTTGGCACAGGCGCGTCTCAAAAGAGGGAGGCCAAATGTGATTTGTTTCCTTTCGCTGTTGTTCTTTTGCAAACCAAAAATGGCGCCCGCAACAAAAAACACACCCCACAAGGTCCTGTTCTCTTAGCCAAGAGGCGCTTCATCGAGGAGCGCACCCGCGTCGACACCGGCATGGCTTGTAGGGCCGCAACCGAGCAGGTGGTATGTTTACGTGTTTGCATGAAGCCGCGGCGTGTTGCTTTCGCGCTTGTACTTGCTACTGGCGCATGTCAGCGGCAGAATGCCATATGCTTAGAAAGAAATGCCAACAAGCTGCTGCACCAAACACATTGCCCTTGCTCGTCTAAGTGAGACAGGCGCAAAGGTGGCATCTGCCCAACTAATACAATGATCCACGAAACAGGCCAAGGGTCCAACAGCCGGATTAATCGCTTGGGCCTCTAAGTGGATTTGAACCCCCGCCCCCAAACCGCAATGCTCCGATGCACTTCACGCCTGAAGCACACCAGCTCGCCGCCCCAAGGAGGTTCAGGGCGTAGGAGACGAAAAGTTCCTCAAGCGGAACTTAGCAGCACCATCCGAGTGCAAGCCGAAAGGAGAAGAATGCCTTCCACTCTATGGGCGAGTTTGACCACTCCACCCGCCACCAGAATCTGTCGCCGGGCCGCATGTCGGCCTTTCACATTTGGCCACTCTCGAAGCCAGGCGACGAAAAGGGAAAGCAGCCTCGGAGCGAGGCGATCGAACCGAGTGCGTCGGTCGCATGCACACTGAGCTGATTTGGCTCCATGGGGCCGCTTGTTGTGACAAGTGCTGACAGGCGTGAGTTTAGCTGGTGCATCCCTTTGTAAACACCATGAAGATCTATTTTTGCCAACCACTTTGCAGACTCTTCCGCAGTATTCCTATGAGTCAGCATAGCCCCATGACCACTCTCAGAGACTGAGCGGCTCAATGGTCAGCAAGAAATCCGTGAGGCTGTTGCTGGGCCGAGACCCTGTGACGCCCACGAATGACAGCATGGCTCTGCTCGGCGTGCTATCCAAGTCGGCGAGCAGGAAAATCTCTGGTGACATGTGAAATGTCGTGTTTGGTCGGATGGCGCTTTCACCTTGCTATCTCTCAGGCCTAACTTGGCAGCAAACTTTGGGCAGAGAAAAGGCGCGCGGAGCCGCGTGTCCAAGAATGGGTGGGAGCCCCCCTTTGGATGGTGTCACATGGGAGCCAGAAGGAAACCACCCATTCTCACTTCTACCCCATTGGTTTGATCAGCCCAATGCCTTCTTGCAATGCCTTCTGACCAGTTCACATATGCCTGAGCTTCACACTCGCTGCTGCACAGTCCCTGAGCTGAATGTGGTGGCGTCCTGTTGCTTACCAAAGTCTGTGATAGGACACATGATCCAAATGTGCTAGCTCTACCTGAAAGCTGAAAGTCCGGTCGCCTGGTCGCTGACCAAAAGACAGGACCACTTCCTTAACACCTGACCTGGCCCAAGCGCTTGGTATATAATTTTCCCCAGAGAAGCCGATAAAAGAAAGCCTTGGCGTGAAAATTCGATGGTGTGTTCGGATGGTTTGGGAAGTGCAACGCTATGAATTGTCCAAGGAGGATTGCTCACTTTGCCCACTCAAGGTGTCTTTCTTCAAAGGACTTGTCTGGGTTTTTGGACGGAGAAAAAGCAATCCAGACCCAACCCACGCGGCAATCAGCGCAAGCTCTCTGAGGCTCTCACCTGCAAGGCCTCGGAGTCACAGTCCGCGAGCGAACTGGAACTGGGTCTGCGTAAGAAACCGAAAAAGGGATCCGCGACGAGAAACTCGCCTGAAAGTTGGTCAGTGTTCAGCCCCCTTTCAATCTTACCTCGTTAGTCAAAGGCAAGAACGTAAAATGTCAATTCATATCTGGAGAGCTGTGTCACGCTGAATTGTTGGGGTGCATTTCAAGAACCTGGGAAAACCAAGGCCAGGTTTACCTTCCTTCCCCTGGACCACACTTTGGACCCTGAAATGTCGGGAGGAAAAGCCAAAGTGAAAAAAGGTGAAACTAACTACTTCTAGTGCCAGAGAGGTGTTCTCAGTCAGGCCTCCATGAATCGAAAATCACCAAAACCAAAAGGACTCGCTTCAAATTCGCCGAAGCTGATGTTACAGCCGTCTCGCTCGACCGGAGACAGCTCGGTTTCTGCAGGCCTTTACGCCTCCCTGAACTGGCCTCGGTTTCTTTCGCCTGGGGTCGAACTGGACACATGTTGCCGCTCCTCAAAAAGAATGCAACATCCAAAAGAGACGACACGGGGGAAAAGAGAAAAAAGAGGAAGAAAAAAAAGGCGACGCCAAGGCCAAGCTCGAGAGCCCTGGCAAGATCACGTGGTAGCCAACGGTACAGCCACAGCTGCAAAGCGCGTCCTGCCAGGCTGCCAGGCTGCCAGGCACGAGATCCCAAAGAAACCCAGATCCCTGGAACAGGTCTACATGGGTATCCTTGAGTGTACCCTAAGGGGTTGCTGGAGATGAAAACCATACATCCGAACAGAACCACTGGCAGCCATGCTCTAAGAACTGGCCAGCATCTTGGTACCAGCAACACAGTCCTTCCAATTCGACTTCAAACATCACCCCGCGACTAAAGAAAACTCACTTGGACTTAGCTCAAAAGGTGCTGCGTACAATGGCTTGCCAGCGGGAAAGACAGGGGAGGTCCCGCACGCGGCAGTGGCACATGCCGTGCTCGCGCTCGCCGGGGGCCTCCCAAGGCATACATTGTGGAGCCTGTTCAAAATTGAAGCGTGGTCAATCCAGCTTTCGATGATGCAAGAAAACCGCGTCACAACCAAAAGGAAAGACAGAAGGATTGCCTTTTGAATAACAGTTGTGCTTGTCTTTTTCCCCAGAAGGGGGGGCGGGGTTGTGTGGCCCGTAGGTTTAGTGCAATGGAGCTGCCTAAGTGACGGGAAGGCCTCGGCCTATTTGGTTCTTGCTTAGTGCTGTGTTTGCTTGTCTCAGTCACTTACGGAATGGATGGCACTGGTTTGCTGTACGGCCCGGCTGGATGCGCAAGGCTGCCCTCAGCTTGCCATTGGCTTTGGCTTGCCGTCAACTGCGAACGCAAACCGTCTGGCCTTAATTTTGCATGTATCATAAGTATCATACCCATTTGAGCAGGGATTGGCGTGATCAATATCAGCATCATTGTTGGTCTCATTTTTCATGCTCTTTCTTTGAGGTATCTTAAGTGAGCAAATGTGGGAGAGGACAAATGAAGGAAATGGTGGCACTATTGCCACTGACTTCCCATTTCGCCATTTGAGGGGTGGGGGAAAGAACAAGAAGTGGAAATTGCATTCCATTGTTGTCGTCGGCTATTCATATGTCCAAAAATAATTGACATGCAAATTATGTTTGCCTCCTTTTTTGGGGGGCTGGGGGCGGGGGGGGGAGCGCAGCGCAAGAGGGAGCGGCCCAGGTGTGGCAAATTTTGGAAATGGCATTGCATTACTTCTGGGCCAAAGGAAAGGAGGTGTCAGAATACTGTTGGGCCCAAGACACGACCAAATCCTGGAGATGCGATCCGTCCACGGTGTGGACGGTAACCAAAAACCGCCAAGCCCCTTGGCTTGATTGCAGAGCGCGCAGGCACCGCCAGCAAACCGTCGACCATGGTCACTTGGGAATTCAGAACACTCCAACTCCCTCCAAGAAGAAATACCATGGTCACAGGAAGTTAAACATGGTGTCCCCCACGGGAGCGCGCAGGCTTTGCAGCCACCGGAAACAGTCCCCATATGGCCACCCCACACAAGCAGACATGAACTCCCCAAAGACCGTAAAGGCGCGCAAGGAGCACAAACAACAAAAGTTGTGGGTCATTGAACACCACAGCAAGCACGAGGTACCAGTTTCTGCCTCCACCATTCCCCCATTCCGCCATGCACCCTGAAGGGTCAACCACGGAAAACCACTCTTCCTTTGTCAGGATACAGCTGGGTGTCTTCTTGTTGCGTGCCATTTTGGTTACTGGGAAAAATATGGGGGGTGTCTCATTTAGAGACAAACCCACAATGGAAGAGTACAAAACCAGGGTGTGCGGCGCAGGGTTTGCATCGGAGCCTCGCGCACGTGCGGCCGGAAATCCGTGGAAAAGAGCGAGATCTCCGCATTCGACACGAGATGGACACCTCAGTGGCCACATGCTCTCGGCGTCTCTCTGTCTCGGATTAGATCCAACATGGCAATCAGCCACAGTATAAACGTCAACTCCAATTAAGTATTCCCAATCAGTCGATGAAGCCAGGTTTGCGCTGCAGCCCAAAATGGTCATGTAAGGTTCGCAAGAAGCTGAGGAGCAAGCGCATGCCTCGGTGGCAAAGGTGCCGCTTGCAGCTGAGGCAGCTCAAGTCCAACACGTTGTCCTGCGACGGACAAAAAGAAAGTGCAAAGTTCAATCCTTCAAGGCCCAGCAAAAAGCGCAACTTTTGAAGGGGTCACTGCATCAACCTCAGGAAGATCAGCCCAAACCAAAGCCTTTCAAAGGTCTCCACTCTGAAAGCCGCTGCAGCCAGCACTCAATGTCCCTAAACCTGCCGCGAGGGCCGCATTTGGGCAGTGGACGTCAGGAAACATGTGGGTGTGTGTGGCCACCAGCAAGTGCTAGAACTCAAGTTTCATCGACCCCTAGTCCTCGGGCCACATGTCGTCCTCCGTGAGAAGGTCTTCTTCCCCGCCCTCGGCCTAGCGTGGCACGGCAGATGACTTGCCAGCAGAAGCAGGCCTCGTTGCAGCGTGCAAATGAACCCCGCCGAGTAGATTTGCTACATGCATCTCGCAGCTCATGTTTGCCGAACTCCGTCAGGAGCGGCTCTTTTGGGGATGGTGACGGTTTCCGCCGTCGGTTTTGGGGAAATACAAGGGGTCATAGCGTTCCCAAGCTTAGGGCCCCGGGGCCCCTGTTTTCGCGCTGGCTTACAAAGACCGAAAGGAAACCACCAAACCAAGGCCGGGCCTCTGCCAGCTCCTCGTCTGCCTGCTCCTGCTCTGCCTCGATGAAAAAGAAGTATCGGTTGAAAAGAAAGCAGTGCCAAACTTTTCCAAATCGAACAACGCAACGTCATGGATGATTTCCATTTACACCACTCCCAAAAGGATACCTCAAACCCGGCAGAGAAGCAGAGTAGGGAGGGGCAGACGTGCCATGGCAAGCCTTCAAGATGCCCTCAAGTTGAGTCTCAGGCTCTGAGAGGACACAAGCAATGTTGTAGGAAACAGTATGTAGCAACAGCAAAACCATACGCCATACACGGTTTCCGTCATGGAGATGCGAGATGTTGTGCAAAACACGCGTGCCAAAACTACTTGCATGGCCAATTTCATGCTGTCTCACCAAACAACTCAAACTCTTTGGTTGGTGCTCCACGTCAACAAACTGCAGCACAGGAAATCAAAAAACTGTAGTGATACTACAGGTAGGGCCGACATACGTCTCAAAAACACGGCGTCTCAAGCAAGGCCTCCAGACTCATTTCCGACATCTCGCCGCCTCAGTGGAGGCACAAGGAAAGCAACCAGAGCGACAAGGGTTCAATCTGAGCTGGCTGCCTAGACGGACAGCGCGTTCAGGAACGTTTCCAAGGCAAACATGTTGATCAAACCCTGAACCGGTGTGTTGATATTGAAGCTTCGCTTGGCTGGGCAAAGGTGGTTTCTCAACATTCCATCCGCAACTATTTTTTCTGCCAAGCATGATTGTTTGAAGAGGGTTCTGCCGCAATGGTAAGGTACGAAGTAAAATTTGTTGGGCATGTTGCACAAAACTGCAGTAAGAAGTACAGCTGCATGATGTAAAATGCAAGAGCCAGCGAGCTCAAAACATTACTTAGGGTTGTCATGAGAAAACCTGCAACAAGTACTGAAATCAGTGTCCACAAAATACAAAATTGCAAATTACATCAAGAGAACGCGTTGCCACCTTCCAAGGATATGTCACGAACTAGGTACACCGCCCACAGTAGCCCGCGTAATATCGTGCGTTTTTAGGCTTCGGAGCACCTTGTCGAAGCTGCGATTACAGGGGGGAAAGGAAAGCCCCGTCTTTCCCTCATGTAAGATGCGCCGAGACAGTGGGGAATTTCTTGCGCTCCCGAATCCCACTGGCACGCTGCTTTCAGAAGCTCATTTTTCCAGCCCCCAACTATCGCGTTTCAAGGATTTTGTCCTTAGTGTAAAATGGCCGAGACAGTGGGGAATTTCTTGCGTTCCCGAATTACACTGGCACGCTGCTTCCAGAAGCTCATTTTCTTTTCCAAGACCGCATGTTGCTTGGGAATCGCATGGACGGGGGTGAGGGGTCCTTAGTCTGTTCTTCGCCTCAAGGCTAATACCCCAAAACTCGTTGTCGGTTTTTCGGTTGCAGGCAACATGCTGGCATGTTCAAAACCGCATGTTGCCTGGGAACCGCATGATGAACTCTCTTTTCAAAAACCGACGGGGGTGAGGGGTCCTTAGTCCTGCGCAGGCATGAGACGTAGGCCAGACAAGCGACGAGACAAGACCCAACCACGCCGATGGAAGCAGAGCAAGGGCGCAGCAGATGACGACTCCAGGATGCACACCAGGTGGACCACAAGCAAGGAACGTAGGCGCCTAAAGCCGAAAAGTCAAGCGGAAACCTATGTGGGCATACAATGACAGCAGACACAAAGGACGAAATGGGGTCCGCTGGTTGGGACGCGACGTCCAGAAAAGAGTCCAAGTAAGGCAGCCAGACAGTCACCAGCCAAACGCAGCAAGATGATGAGGGCAAACGCTAGACGAACGTCTTCTGACACCATGGCTTGGGCACAAGAAGCTAAAGCAAAACAAGACAGCTCATCACACTAACAAAGAACGCCACACACCCCACAGAAACAGGAAATAAAGAAGTTTTTGTCAAGCAAACTCAAAGAAGTGACGCAATCATCCCCCCCCCCCCACCCCCACCTCCCCCCTCAACCACAAAAAAAAGCGGAAAAGATTGAGTTCAAACACAAAAAAAAACACCAAAAAATGGAGTTCGTCCCACGGGCGGCTGCGGGCGGTGGTCCAACTACCCCAAGCCAACTTGTCAAAGCTGTCAAAACAAATCGGAAGTGGTTGTTGCGCCCGGAAATAATTTGGGAATTCAATACAATCATGAAAACCATCTTGACTGCGGAACCAACATTGCATTGAGATTTTGTGCTGAAGTCGAAGCCGCCCTTTTCCATTCATCACAAACTGCCATTTGGCGGAGGCGACGCCCCAGAACCTAAATTTCATGTTCTTGCACTGGTGCCTGAAACGGTAAAGTTATGGTGAAGAGTGGAGAGCCAAACACCAAAACAAACAGAACCAAACAAACAAGAACAAGACCAACACAGCAAACTCTTCGACACAAATGGGGCAGCTTAGAACAACTCAGTACAAGCTAGGGACTAGTGAAGCGACTCGTGCAATATGCACAAACACACAAGAACCAATGGTGTGTCTCAAGCAGGCCAACTTGTAAATTCAACGACTAGGAAACGTGGGTCTCAACAGCCGACGAGATAGGTTACTAAGTGAAAGAGAAGAAAGTGAACCGTTAAGACCTGTTGCACTGCTCCTATCTTGAACCAAAACAACCCTCACAAAAGAGAACCCACGAAGCGAGAAGAGCGCGCATTCCTTTTTACCCGGGTTGGTGGAAAGCGCACTGCTTCTAGGGCACGCGGTGCACTTGAATGCCCTCATTTGGGCAACCAGCATTTCCCTACACCTGAGATCGTGGATGGCACCGCTGTGTTCCGATCTCAACAGCCCTCCAGGCTCCGTGCATTCACGGCTAAAAAACCGGTCGCAATCTCCCAAGTTAGAATCTTGGTCACTGCTTCAAGCCTACAGGGACATGCAAGGAAAAAAGCATCCGACCGAAGCAAACTCGACACGCGCTTTTTTACTTGAGCGTTGCTTAGAAGCGCAGGCTCTGAGATGCAGGTGGAGTGACGATGCGCGTCCACTCCATCTTCCTGCATCTCATGCGGAGCCTGTCGGAATGCCCCCTGTGGTCAACATTGCGTGTTCGACCATCACACAGGGTGTTTTTTACCCATGGGGTGTGAGACAAATAGGAGGTATTTTGCACATCGGTATGCAATGCGTGCGTAGGTGTGCACGGGAGGAATGCGTCCTTCTGCAGGGGACCAGGCTGGTCCGACAGAATGCCGATGGCATTCAGCGATGTGCGACTGCGTGCGCCGCATGGGTTCAAACTGGTGTGGCCAACGAGGAATGCGTCCTCACTGCATAGGCTTAAACTGGTCCTGCGGGATCAGTAAGCCGACAACATGCTTGATGCTGGAAAGCTTGCCGACAACGCGTGTTCAGCAATCAGGTATCAGGCCTCTTTGCACAGGCTACACGGGTCCTGCGGGATGCAGTAAGCCAACAAAATGTTGCAAGAGGGAAAGCTTGCAACCATGTGTGTTCAGCAACCCAGCAATCAGGCCTTGTGGAAGTTGGTTTCCACCTGGGCTGTGAAAGGGTGGGAGGGTGGGTTCAAAAAAGAACGAAAGAGGGGTCAGACCCTCAAGGCGTGTCCCTTACTAAAGGGCTTGAAGCAGAAACAGCCACGCGGCCGAAGATTCAACCAAGATTAAAACACAGGGGAAAAGACAAACCCCTAGCGTTAGAATCTTGGTCACTGCTTCAAGCCTACAGGGACAGGAAAAAGGCATCCGACCGAAGCAAACTCGACACGCGCTTTTTTACTTGAGCGTTGCTTAGAAGCGCAGGCTCTGAGATGCAGGTGGAGTGACGATGCGCGTCCACTCCATCTTCCTGCATCTCATGCGGAGCCTGTCGGAATGCCCCCACTTTAGGGTTCTAAGCAAACGGTCAAATCACCTCACCCCCTCTTTAGTGCGTTTGCGATGCAATCACGTGCTCGGGTCTCCACGGCGCGTCCGCAGGGTGAAGCGTGAGAGCTGATGCGTGAGGCCAGAAATCATGCGGCCTGAAGCGCACTCTGGCATGCGGCCGACTCTGGAAAGCGGAGGTATTACCTCTGCTGAGTTGGTCCGCCCAGATGTTGTGCTCTCCTGGGATGTGTGACGCGATCACGGACCATTTGTGTTTATGGGCCCAGGCGGCTACAAGTTGCACAAAGACTTGCAAGGGCCATGCTGTGGTGAACAGTTTATTAACGCCTGCCTTGGAGGCTGTGTTATCTGTCCCTGTGGGCATGCAAATGCCATGCACGCTTTGTCCTTCGCAGGGCCATGCGATACGCATGAGTGCCAGTTGAGCCAGTTTCGAAGCATGCGATGTAGCGCTGGGCTTCTTTGGTGAGGCACGGCCACTGCTCTTGGACTTCCATTGCCAAGTTTCTGCGAACCAAGAAACGGAGCTGCTGGTGATGAACCAACCCCCTATGCCCACTGCTTTGCATGCCAGCATTGGCTTGCTTCTCAGCGGGCATGCGAGGTCTAAGTGGAAGCATTGCAGCAACCATTCTACGCCATGTTTGCTCATCTTGGACAGGCGAGTGTGCTCTGCGGATGCGTCCGCGACGCGCACCCAGGCGGATTTGTGACTAGGCACAACGCGAGGCAGGTCAGCTGGCGTGCGAATGCATGCCCCTTGGAACTTGAGAACTTTAGAGCCTGGTGGCATGAAGATGCCGCGCACTGCTGACCTGAGCACGGCTTTGGTGTCCAATGCTGAAAGGAAGGATGGCCACAAACATGGACAGAGATCATGCAACCCGGCGGTGAGTGCAAGTCTGTATACAACGGTGCCAGCCAGGATCTGAGTTTGGGGCTCAGACTGGTTGCCCAAATGGACCTGTTCCAAAAGTTTTCGCTTGACCTTCCCCGCTTTGAGCAGCTCGTGCAGCTGCCCTTTTAATTTTACGGTTTTTTCTGGCGTGAGTTCGATGGTCTCATGCAGGAAATTAATGCGCCACCCACACCACGTGAGGCCATTTTGAAATTGAACCTTCTTCCACAAGATCGGGGCAGAAATTGCTGCAAAGAACATGACCATAAGGGCCAGCTGCGCGTGCGCGTCACTGCGATGCAGTGCTGCCAAAAGGTCATCCACAAACAACCATGCACGATGTGGGCGCAGTTCCAAAATGCCGTGCAGTAGCCTCAGGAGGAATGCTCCGGCGCACTGCCACCAGTATGCGGAGAAGCGTGCTCCGAAGTGGCAAACCCTGTAATGGTACAGGATATCGGCAACACGGAACAGAAGCAGGCCATGTTCACTGGGGCGCACTTGGATCTGCTTACGTGGCGGCTCGGATTTCTGCGGCCGGCTGGCGGGCCGTTTGGGCTGCCTGGGACTCAGGTGGGCCCGTCTGGCGGGAGGCGGTGCTGGGACTGCGTCAGCTTGTGGAAGGCGTCGTCCATAGACCATTTGCGATGCAAGAGATCTACAATCGTGCCCCATATTTGGTGATCGGCGTGCAGGAGTTCCTGAGGTTGTGACCGTGCGGAGGGACAGCGCGGGGTCTGGCTGCGTGAGGCACACGCTGGCAATTTGCTGATCTAACGCTTTGGCGTTCAGCAGGTGCACCGCTTGGCACAGGGCCAGCGCATTGCGGAACACTTGTTGAGTGCGACGCAGCCAGCTAGCTGTCAGGGCCCTACCCTCCACGCTGACTTCCGGAGTCTCGTCGAAAAAAGCATGCGTCAGTAGCTGTGCTTCGGTGCGTGCTACTTTATGTGAACGCGCTTCCATGGCTTCTTGGTACTGGCGCGCACTAAGTCTCAACTGCCATGGGATCCACTTAAACTGCTTGGACTTGGTCATTTCATAGACCATGCTTAATAGGCGAATGCTAGGCATGCTGTCCGGACCCAAAAGCTCGCCGGGATAGTTCTTCTGCAACTTGTCCACTAAGTCCTGCACGACTTCTGGGCTCAGCTTGGGAGGCAGATGTTCCGCCCATGCAATTGCGGGTGATGCCTGTGGCCCGGGCAACGCCTGTCCTGCATGCGTCACAGATGCTGTTGGCGCCAGGGCCAAGGATTCTTGCAAAGCGGAGGCCTTGGCCATGACAAAAGCTCTTCTAATGCGTGCCGCAGGTATGGAGTGTTCTGGATCTGTGATGCCCATGGAGGTCCATGTTTCGGACGGCACGCCATCCAAAAGCTTGCCAAGACCGGATGCATCTGCGTATGCGTATGCGAAATCTGCGATGTCTTCGAATCCCAGGCCAAGGATATGCTCAACAAGTATGTCTGGCACCCGAGCGCTTGACATCGGCCGATGTCACTTGTTCCTCTGAGTCCGCCATGTTGGGGCCGGAGAGGAGGATTGGGTGAGCGAGAACGCATGCTGGCACGCGTTGCGCTTGCACAAGTGCTCTTGGCCTAAGTAATCAATGCGATGCACTGGGGCCTGGATCCCCAGGCCGCACGCTGTACAGAAGGCGGACTGGAGGTGGCTCGGGGAGCTGTATACTGCATGTACAGCTGCCCCCGTAGTGCCTTGAACCAAGCAGAGTGCTGATGATGACCGTTGAAGCGGTGCTTCTCCGGGGCACTACACTTGCGCCTCATCTGAGTTGAAGCATGCTGAAGCGCGAGGCTCCCAAGGGACTTGCCCAGTGCAGCAAAGACAATGGCAGCGGTCCCGAGAACTTAGGGTGCGTGTTGTCGTCCACGCATGCGAACACGGGCATGATGAAGTCCGGCTCTGGCAAGTTGAAGGGCTCTGAAATGCTTGCTAAGGCTCTCGAGCCATTTGATCATCCAAGAGGATTGCGCTCCTCGTCCTGTGAGGCCGAACAGGGTACACGCCCACGGCTGTCCCAGTTTTGTAGTTTTCGTTGCAGCATGATCCGCGTAAGGCTGATCTCCCTGATTTTGATGCGCTGAATGTCTCCAAACCGCATGCTTGTGTGGGCCGCCAAGAGAAACAAGTGTAGTGTGATGCGCAGGTTATGCGTAAACTTTGCGCTCCCAGGAAGCTAGAATTGCCAGGGGCAGAGGCAGAGCCTCCTTCCTTTCCTGAGGCTGCTGAGGGGATGCGAAGGCTCTTGCCAGCGGGTTGGAGAGCAGAGATGCTAGTGATTCTATTTGACCTATGCGGGCAAGCCATGAGAGTGCTTTGAGCATGGGTCGAGGTGCTATGCGCACGCTGCTGCGGTCTTCTAGCTTGGAGCTTTCGCAAGCATGCAAGAGGTCCACTAGATGCACAAGCAGCAAATCTCCCACGCCGACACTGAGTGCTTCGATGAAGGTTAAAAAGGCGCGGATGCACCTGAAGTACTGGGCAATGGTGGATGGTGTGTATGCACGGAGCGATGCGTCGAAGGCCACGTGCGGGTCCTGTGATGCTGCTGCTGCAACAAAGGTTATTGAGCAAGTGCCAATCTGTGCTAGCAGGTCCTGCCAATCATGAACGCACTTTTCCCGCTGAGTGGCTTGGCTCCGTGCTTGCGGGCCAAGTTTGGCCTGTCGGAAACAAGGGCCACGGTCCTTCCTGGCTGGGACCTCGGCCTGCGGTCTAAGGGACCGGAGCTGGGGGGTGCAGCAGTTTGTTCATGCCGGAGTGTCAAATGCGGTTTGGATGCCTGGGAAATGCTGCAAGGCTGCGGCCTGCAGGGTGGTCGTGGCAAGGGGTGGCCATGCTCAGCAAACCATGGGAAGAGAAGTGACGGCTGCGTCACTGGCAGGCCTCCACGGGCGAGGCTTGGTGCAGGCTGGGCTTTTGGCTGGTGAAGTGGAGGCGGAGGCCGGAGTTGATGCGTCAACATGCGCACGCCTACCGGAGCACCAGTTTCCAGCGTTGGTTCATGTTCTGCGGAACGTGCAAGCGGGTGCGGTGCGCTGCTTGCTCTTGCGTGCGGGCTTGAATGCAAGTCTTGAATGCTATGACGGGGCCTCAATTTAGGCACCGGCTTTGGTTTTGCGGTTGGCTTCAAGAAGGGGTGCTCAGAGTCGAGGACTCCTGCGCTTCACTGTCGCCATCTTGGTCCAGCGGCCTTTTCACTGACCATGCAGACCCCGAACGCGCCATGGCACGGGCGTGCTCGAGGGGAACCTGTGTCAGTGGAAATGATTGATCCTCTGCAATGGGACATT
The DNA here is from genome assembly GCA_963377175.1 of Effrenium voratum. NCBI lineage: Eukaryota > Dinophyceae > Suessiales > Symbiodiniaceae > Effrenium > Effrenium voratum. The sequence continues at coordinate 15,900 of CAUJNA010002336.1, read as the reverse complement.
GGCAGGGATGCCATGCCTGACGCGGCGTCTTGGATGCCTGGATGCGGACTTGGAAGTCGGTCTGTGCGTACGTGAGGAGGTTGATGTCTGCATGCCGCGAGGGTCCACGCCTTGGTTGCGTGCGTTCAGGGCACGCAGTGTGAAAGCTGAAAAGCAATTTGCACAAGATGCGGTGCACAATCTTAATCCTGATTCCCAGCGCAGTCCGGCACGCTGCACACATGTCGGCCTGGAACCTGATGCAGTATGGTGCATTGCGTTGCGAGACTGGCTGAGGCAGGCCTGGCGGAAAAGCGGAAGCCGAGCTGGGCTCAGGTTGCGAGGGGCTAGGCGTGCACTGCGTCCACTCGTCGGCCAGCTCCGCCAACTCGCGGCGCCTGTCTGACCACTGCAGGAAATGCGCGCTGCGGGGCATTGGAAGCATGTGGACGTAGGAGTTGATGCTCTCCAGCAACGCGATGCTGGAGCGGATGGCGAGTGCTATGTCTTCCATCATTAGGCATGCTTCCCACTCGCGAAGCAATTCCAAGCTCGGTTGCATGTTTGCATGCATGCTTTGCCTAGAGCGAAATTTGACATTCGACAACAGTGCGGAGAAAGGCTGGATAATGGCCAGGTACTTCCCGGCCATGCGATAGCCTGCCGAAATGCCGTTGCGATTTTGAAGCATGCGATCCATGTCCAACTGGGGATCGATGCGAAGGTAGTCGACGACGAAAGTTGACAGGGAGCGCAGGCGTGCTATGCTAATAGTCATGCCGCGCACTCCCAAAATGCAAAGGATGTCAAGTAGGAAGTTGCAAAGATGCCCCATGCGATTGATGCACTTGAGTCGAATGCGATGCTCCGGGTGGCGCATCCACTTGTCGAGCAGCTGCGCGAAACCTTCCTGCAGGCTGCGGGAAGGAGAAGCGTCCGTGCGGTGGCACTGGGGCCATTGGCGCGCAAACTCGCGCCATGGCAGCGACTGCATCCGCGGCCGGCGGAGCGGCGGGCGCTGCCCCGCGCTCGAGAGGTTCGTCTTTGGCGGCGCGGCAGCAGGCGGTCTACATGAACCCGAACAGCGCCTGCACCTTGGGTCCGCTCCCAGCCGGAGCGAAGAACGCAGCCAATGCGCTGTCCGATGAGAGGCCTACTCGGCTATCGGAAAATCTTAGGATTTGTTACCCGCACTTGACGGCAAAGTCCGATCAGTACGGTAATCGCACCACTGCTGAAACGCAATTGGTGCAAGTCAAGGAAGGAGTCAAAGACCCTCAAGTCATCGGTGCTTTTTCCGGTATTTTCAACCTTCTGGAGGGGTTTGACACGAGCATGATTGAGGACATGTCCTTCATCCCAGCTCTCAAGAAATACCGCCGCCTACGCGTGGCTGGTATTCTGCTGGGTGCATGCGTGCACAAGCACTCACGGCTCACAGCCTGTCACCGCAAAAATTGGAGAGCTGGGCTAACTGGTCCCGAGCCTGCGGGCTGAGGGGGGAGTCGGATAGCCGATTGTGCGTGCACCTTGGTTGCAACTGCGGTGCAACCAGGTCCGAATGTGGCGGCACACATGCCATGGAAGCTTCAGCGGTGCCTCGCATGCATTTAAGGTCGGTGCCGGCTGATGCTTGCAAGAGGCAAGGCGAGCATCCAAAATGTTATTGCGCCTCGACTGCAAGCGCGTTGCAGCCGGGCTCCAAGAAGGAGGCACGCGATGCGCCTTATTTGGCAAGCTCATGTGAGTTGGGGCACATGCGGTGCGACCGACTGCGCCTTGAATGCCGCTGCGGGGCATTCAGGTCCTGGACAGGTTGGCATGCTAAGGCGACCCAGGAAGGTGTCTTGCAAGGGCATGCGGCCTTGCGCTTGCGCCTCGGCTGCAATCGCGATGCAGCCAGGCCCGAATGAGGTTGGCATGCAACTGCGCCTCAAACGGATATGTCACTCGGAGCACATGCGGTGCGACCGAGGATCGTGCGGCGCAAACAGCTCGGACGAGGTTGGCAGGTAACTGCGCCTCATGCATGTTTCTAGCAAAGGCATGCGGCCTTGCCTGAACAATGCAAGATGGCATGGGAGCAACAGCGGTGCGTCTCATGCATCTGAGGTCGGTGCCGAAAGGCAAATGCGGACATGGGCACAAACGTGAGTCTGTTAAGCCAGGCTGCAGCAACCAAGACCGATCAAACATGCAGGCATGCTGGTGCCCCCTGAAAAAGAGGAAATGGCACGGTGCGCAGGTTAAAGCACGATCAATCACAGGCACGCATTTGGTGTTCGCGAGGCGATTGGCCGCAACACTGATTGGGAAGTGAAAACCTAGCAGTGCCAACGCGTTGTGTCAAGTTGCTGTCGTAGGCCAACAATGCTGAGATTCCGCGAGCAGCTGTACTGCCAGTGAGACATTGATTCTGGGGAGGGGGATTAAGCATGCACTGCGGCCACATGCATTGGCCTCCGCTAAGCGGCTGCTAGCGGACACTGCGTCACATTAATGCTGCTGTCTTACCCCGGGGGGCGGTTCAAGCGCCTTGCCTCGTTCTCTGATGTTGCAACGGATGCGGAGTCCAAGTCGGAGGCTGGGACCACGCCTAGGCCTTGTGTGAACCACCGCAGATCCGAGTGGTTCCACCACTCCGTGGCCTGGAATGCGGCGCGGTCGCTGGGGGTCAGGCAGTCCCATATGCCCACCGCGATGTTGGGTGCCAGAAAAGGAGTGCTCCCGAATGCACGCATTGGTGCAGGCGAGTCGGCTGCCGGTGCGTCGTCGGGCACTGCAGTGTGTGCGATCCATGCCACTGCGTGCACGGCATGCGTGTCACGCGGATCAAGGAACTGCCAGATCAAGACGGATGCAAAGTGCATGCAAACCTCAAATGCAGTAAAAACCATGGCGGCGCGGCGGTTCAAAAAAGAACGAAAGAGGGGTCAGACCCTCAAGGCATGTCCCTTACTAAAGGGCTTGAAGCAGAAACAGCCACGCGGCCGAAGATTCAACCAAGATTAAAACACAGGGGAAAAGACAAACCCCTAGCGCCTTTGGATCGCCGTAGGATCCAAAATCCTAAAGGTTGCAGGGCGCCCTGTGCGTTGCTTTGAGGACATTCCACGCATTCCGGGTACCAGCAAACCCACTTGCGCATGGCCGACCCCAACAACCCGTACACCACTTTGTCCAAATCCAGCAAACAATGCCTTGAATGGCTGGGATCCTCTTCCCCCATTCAGACATTGGCCAAGCAACCACAGCTGCAGGCACTCGCAGCCGCAGATGCTTGCGCTGAAGAGGACATTGCGGGCATAGGAGGCTGGACAGTCCTCCTTGCAAGTGGTCTGGTTTGCAGAAACCTGGAGCATGCGAGAAGTCCGCTTGGCTTGGCCTTGCCCTACAAAACCAGCACGGCGTTACATTGCGTGTGTCGAAACTCTCGCACAACTAGCACTCTCCTTTAGGCACTGACAATTCTGCGGCAGAGGCAGGCATTAACAAAATGTTTAGTACATCTTGGCCCTTTGCAAATGTTTGTGCAGCTTATCGCATCATGAGCCCATGCGAAGTATGTGCTACTGCAGCCCTCTCATTTGACCAGGGCGCTACCATGAGTGGGCAGATGACTTGCGTTTTCAAGGCCACCCCATGACACTGCGCCCTATCGACGCGCCACGGCGGCCAGAACATCTGGCTGCCGCATCCAGGCACAGCTGACAAGCGAAAATGAGCGCAGGGTCACACTCAGGACCATTTTGAGTTGTTTGCCCTTGACAACCGACAGGCACAACCCCCGCACTGAAGAGGGGGGGGCCGGTCACTTAGCGTTGCGAATTGCGAACACTGAAGGAGGGGTGAACATGCCCCCTGCTCTAGGTGCACCGCGTGTCCTAGAAGCAGTGCGCTTTCCACCAACCCGGTCAAAAAGGAATGCGCGCTCTTCTCGCCTTGCGGTTCTCTTTTGTGAGGGTTGTTTGGGTTCAAGGTAGGAGGAGCAGCGCAACCCAACTCTGCCTTTTTCAAGCCTTTGCTGATCAGAGTTTGCAGACGCTCTGAGCGAGCCTGGGCACGCCTGCCCTCGCTCAGCATTTGAGGGCGGTACCCGCGGCGGTGGCGCAGCGGGTCAGGCAAGGTGGAGGCCTCGCTAGACCCGGGCGGCCCCATCCTGCAGCTCTCGGACAAGACCTACTTCCTTGACCCTGAGGGGCACTGGGAGTCAGCACCCAGAGCACGCAATATCGGAACTCCAGAACCGAGGTGGAGACGCTCCTGCGCCAGCGCATTAGGAGCCTCCAGCGCCCTGCGAGAAGGACGTGCTGCCGAGCGCCTTCGAGGACAAGCCGCTCTGCGTGCCCCGGCAGCTGGCCAAGCTGCTGCAGCTGAGCGTGGAGGAGGTGCGCCGACTTTGACGCCATGCTGCGCCACGACTGGGGCGCCTCGCATCTCCGCCGAGGAGGTGCGAGAGTTCTGCGTGTGGCGCAACGCGCCAATGCGCGTGCTCGTAGCTGCTGAAGGAGCACCGCACCGTGTGCTTCTTGGCCTTCGACGGGCACTGCTACATGTACAGGGCCGTGAAGCGGGGCTGGAGCGGCAGGCGGCACGCGTGCTCTATACCGGGGCGAGGCGAGGCAGACCCTGCCGCCCATCCAAGAGTGGAGGCGCGTTGACGCCGCGGGCTGTTCTGGTGCAAGGACCTGCGGAGGCGCGGCGCCAGCTTATGCCGTCGGCAAGAGCCCCAAGGTGGCCATCAGCAGCCCGCGCAGTACTGCGGGCTGAGGCTAAGGCGGAGCACCAGGATCCAAGAGCTGCCGGAGGAGCACGGTGCTGCGGAGGTGGTGCGAGGCGCTGGGGCAGGAGTACAGGGGCCAGCGCCTGGCCGGCTTGGCGCACGAGATCTTCCTGAAGCTGCTGAAGGCGAAGCGGGAAGTGCCCGGCGTGGCGGAGAGGCAGAAGACCCTGGCCGCGGACGGCACGCGCGCGCTGTGCGGCTGCGGGCTGACGGCCGGCACCTGCGAGCTGGACCACGTGGTGCCGGTAAGGCAGGCCTTTGCGGGCAGCGGGCAAACCCTGCAGGCGCTGTGCGGCGACTGCCACAGCGAGAAGACGCTGAGAGCGCGCAGTCCACCAGCCTGGAGAGCCGTGTGGCCCCCGGAGTCATGGAGTACGCCCGGAGCCCCAAGCTGCCCCCTCTGGTTTTTTGAGGCGCAGACGTGCAAGAAGGACGCTCTGTACGTCGGCGTGGACGTGGTGCGCTGCGGCGCAACGGGCTGGCCAACGCCCCCTTCCCCCTGCCCATCCTGCGCCGTGGACGGCGTGCTGCCGGACCTGGGCTTTTGGAGGGCTGCTGCGACGCGAGGCAGTTCTGCTTGAATCTGTTGCCGTATGTGGGGCCCGGCGGTACCCGCAGGCCTATCATCGCGTTCACGCTAGCTTGCCCATGTGCTCCTCGCCCTCGGGCCACGCGGCGTCCATGCGCGCAGCGTCGCCGCGTCCACGTGGCTCCGCGCGGAAATGCCCAACGATGTGGCCCCAGCGGCACAGCTGGCTCTCAAGCTCGTGCGGGCGGCCCCCGGAAAGGGCTTCTGGAAGATGATTATGTTGTCAATGACGCCCTGCTCCACCTCCTCCGTCCACAGCTCCAGGGTTCCCCACCCTCCTTGGCCCCGTCGTCTGAAGTTGCCGGGCTCCCACGTCCACCTTGCGCGCCCTGATGGAGTTCTCTATGGACATGAATTTTCCCCCCTTGGCATTGGTCTGAACGTCCAGCCCAAGTGCAAGTTCATTGCGAAGTTCGGCTCCTTTTTTATCCGTAGGAAAAAAGTCCGATCCGATAAACGCGCGAGTCTTCATCGTCGCAGCGGCGGTGATCTTTGCTCTTTAAAAATGCCGAGACTCTGGAGCTTTTCTGCGGCACCAAGTCGGTGGGCAGGGCCTTTGAGGCGGCGGGCTGGAAGGTCGTCTCCCTGCATCGTGTCGAAATTTGAGCCCACCATCCTGTGCAACATCCGGAGCTGGGACTACACGACGTTCCCGCCACTTCGACATGGTCTGGACCGCCCCGTCTGCAGCGCGCTAAGTTTGTGGCGGCTTCTGGAGGGCGACGCAGCGCCCTTGAGATCATTGCGCACTTTGACTCCTTGATGTGGGTCATAGAGAACCCGGCCACCGGGCTGCTGAAGACCCGCCCGTTCATGGAGCACCTGCCGACATGACCTACTGCAAGTACGGAACTCTGTACAGGAAGCATGGAGGCCGACGGCAGGCAACCGGGCCGCGCAGCGGGGGCCGCGGCTGATGGAGGGGCAGTACGAGAGGGTCAGCCAATCACGCGAGCTGCTCTACAGCGTTCCTGCTGCAGGAGATTGCGCGCGCGGCCACGGAGGAGCTTGCGGAGCGGCTGAGCATTCCGGACTAGGTGGCTTCCTCCAAGGGGCGGAACAAGTCCATTTTTCCATGTTTTTGCATGTGTTTTTTTTTCGGTGTCCCTCTGCACCAAAAATGGTGAAGAGGGACACCGGGCCTTTTTTTGTCATTTTTGTGGCGCGTTCAAAAGCTGTGTCCCTCTGCATCAAAAATGATGCAGATTCACACCGGGCCTTTTTTTGCCGTTTTTGCGGCGGCGCCCCTCAACTTCAAAAGCGGTGCCACTCTGCATCAAAAATGAAGCAGAGTGGCACCGGGCCTTTTTTTTAGTCAAGCACAGAGACGCCCGTGCCGGAGAGCGTCACCAGCCCAGGCCCTTGAAGGTGAACCGGGAAGGTCCCGAGCGGGTGCTGACACCACTCAGCGGCATCTTGGGCACGCGCTCGGTGGGAAAGCCGGCAATGAAGCTGTGGCGCAGGTAGCCCACGCGGCCGATGTCGATGTTGCGCACCGTGTCGTCGTAGGTGCCCGCAAAGACGAGTTCTGGCCTCCCAGGTCGTCCTGGACTCTGCGCTGGTGGAGTCCTTCAACCGCGCGCTCCTCTCAGGAAGGTCCCTGGTGTTCAGCTACCCCACGGTCGGAGCACAACGTCACCGTGGCGCGCCTGCACGAAACTCGTGACCTTTTGGGACAACGACGCGGGCTCCAAGATCCACTTGCGCAGCCAGGCAGGAGGACAGCCTCCTGGAGTCTCAGATGCAGCTGGGCAGCCTGCAGTACCCTCACAACCCCATGAAGGGAGCCTCGGAGCACTTCCACTTCCTCTCCTGGATCTTGAAGTCGGTGCTCAGCGTGGCCCCCGCCGGGTGCGCCCCGGCGTTCTTGGACCACAGCGCAGTTGTGGCGTCCGCAAACTCACTTTCTATCACCAGGTTCAGCTGCGGCGGCAGCATCTTCCCGCAGCGCAGGATGCCCACCATGGTGGGGCGCAGCAGCACGTCCGCGTAGCCGCCCTGGTGCACCGCGCGGGCGATGCGCGGGTCGTTCACTTCGTCGAAACCCTCCATGGCCTTGTTGCGGTTGTACTCTCTGCCCTTCAGCAGGTCGTGCACGGCCACGGTGCGCCCGTAGTAGTTGATGTCGTCGCAGCGCTGGCCGTTGGCGAAGACCTGGACGCGCTGGACGAAGCAGGCGGGGTTGGGCGTGGCCGGGGCCAGCGGGTTGGTGCCGTCCGTGTTCCTGACGCGGAAGGCGATCTTGATGGACTCGGGGTCGATGAAGGACGTGCCGCTGGTCAGCGGGATGCGGCAGACCCTAGAGGTTGTGGGGGAGAAGGAGCTCAGCGAGCTGGGGAAGTACTGCACGTCATGCCGCGCCGTCACGTAGCTGGTGTTGCTTGTTTTCAGCTTGTAGTCCAGGCTCTGCATCAGCTCATCCTGGGCTCCGGCGGTGACTACCTCCATGCTTGTTTATATACACGCATTTTGACTCGTACGGCGAAGGAAAACTATTCCTCCAGCGCCTACATCAATGTAGGCACTGGAAGAATAGCGTTTTGTGGCGCAAAACCGTGCAAAAGCTATGTGTCTATATTGACATAGGCACTGGACTAATAGCATTTCGTGGCCCAAAACCGTGCAAAAAAGCTATTAGTCCAGGGTGTATATTCATATACGGCCTAATAGCATTTTGTAGCCCAAAATCGTGCAAAAGCTATTCTTCTAGAATCTATATTGATATAGAGCCTGGAAGAATAGTATTTTGCAGCGCAAAACCGTGCAAAAAAACTCTCCCCGTAAGCAGCCAGCTGGTCAAAGCTGGGCGGAGGCAGGCTCCGGCGTGACTGCCCGGAACTGGAGCTCGCCCGCGAGCTTCGGAAGCCGGACTGCGAGGAGGCGCGGCTGCTTGCGGGGCTGCCGGACGTGCTGCTGCCTGAGCGCAGTGTGAAGTGCTGAGGCTGAGTGGCGTCGTTCATGTTGTTGGCGGACCGGACGTCCTGCACGGCCGCGTCCTCGCTGCCCACGGCCAGCCCAGCCGTTGCCGCCGCGCCGACTCCCGCCGCGCCAGCCAGCGTTCCAGCAACCTCGCCCGCGGTGGGCGCCAGGGCAGCGGCCCCTTCTGCCAGGCCCCCCAGGTACCCAAAGCCACGCCCTCGGCGGCAACGGCAACCTCACCCTCCTCCGCAGCCACGGCCGCCGTCTCCTCAACGGTCTCACACTCCACCTCCTGCGCGCGCTGCCCAGGAGGCGCTCCACGTCACTGGGCCGGCCTATGATCTGCGGAGGCGGCTGCGCCTGGGCAGCTGAAAGACGGCCTCTCAAACAGCGGCGGACGCACTGCGACCTGGAGCAGGCGTGGGACTGCATCCTGCGCAAGCTGCCCATGCCCTTCGAGCACTTCTGCGCTGCGACAGCGTGCTGGCGGAAAAAGCGGGGCCAACTTCGAGGCAGAGATTGCTCTGCGCAACATTGGGCACAAAGCCAAGCACAAGGCACCGCCCGAAATCAAGGTTGGAATGTGGTTTAAATCCGGAGCCGATCGAAAGCAGCTCCTACGGGTCCAACCTAAGCAAATATATTTTCCTCACCAGCTTGGGGTTAACTGTTGGCTTAAGGCTGGAAGATGCAGCTCAGCCCGCTTCTGACGAAGGACCGCACGTTCGTCGGTGATAAGGTAGATGGGAGTCTTGCGGGCCAAGTGCAGATGGCGTCCCAGGCGGCCCGGGCAGCGTGACGAGCCCCGACTCTCTCTCTTTAGAGGGCGTTTCCCGGATGGATTCTATTCTACCTAAGAGGCTTCCAGCACTCGTCCGTCCAGCATTTAACCTCGTCCTGCAGCGCAGGCGTGTGGCTGCAAAATAACAACCCCTAGACACTTGCAATTTGGCTCCAGGTTGCATTTCAAGCAAGCCAACCTTTGCAGGGCCAAGAAAAAACCAAAAAAAAAAAAGAAAAAAGGGGTTCCAAAAAAAAGGGTCCCCGAAAAAAAGGGAAGGGGTTTCCTTTGGCAAAGGTTGACATCGCTTGAAATGCGAGCCACTTGTCCAAGTTCGCCCGGGGAACTTGGACAAGGAACTTGGACAACTGCGGGCTGCCGTGTTCTCTCAATATTACGCCCCATTCCAGGCAGGCCCAATTCCGTGTGCCTCGCCTCTCTCTTTAGAAGGCGTTTCCCAAATGGATTCTATTCTACCTGAGGCTTCCAGCACTCGTCCGTCCAGCATTTAACCTCGTCCTGCGAAGGATTCAAAAGTCTCAGGCGTGTGGCTGCAAAATAATGACCCCTAGATGTGCGCCGCAATTTGGCTCCAGTCTGCAAGAGGAAAACACGTGACAAAACTTGTCCAAGTTCCTTGTCCAAGTTCTTGTCCAAGTTCGGGTTTCCGCCCTGGGCCACGAAGTTGGAATCGGGGCCTGCCTGGAATCGGGGCGTTATACTGGGAGAGCTTGTAACACGGCAGCCCGCAGTTGTCCAAGTTCCTTGTTCAAGCTCCCCAGGCAAACTTGAGTGGCTCTGAAGAGGAAAACACGTGAAAAAACTTGTCCAAGTTCCTTGTCCAAGTTCGGGTTTCCGCTCTGGGCCACGAAGTTGGAATCGGGGCCTGCCTGGAATCGGGACGTAATACACGGCAGCCGCAGTTGTCCAAGTTCCTTGTCCAAGTTTCCCGGGCGAACTTGGACAAGTGGCTCTGTAAGAGGAAAACACGTGATAAAATCCAAGTTCCTTGTCCAAGTTCGGGTTTCCGCCGGGGCAAGGCACACGGGATTGCCTGCCTGGAATCGGGGCGCTCTACCTCGAGAGCTTGCAACACGGCAGCCCGCAGTTGTCCAAGTTCCTTGTCCAAGTTCTCCGGGCGAAGTTGGACAAGTGGCTCTGTGAGAGGAAACGTGATAAAATTTGTCCAAAGTTCCTTGTCCAAGTTCTTGTCCAAGTTTGGGTTTCCGCCCTGGGCCAGAAAAATTCGCAGACGAACCATCAAGGCCGTCTACAGAATTCCCGCACCGGTTTTAGCAGCACAGCGCACACCCACTCCGCCGGCCAGCTCCGGCTGCTATGCAAAGTAGGCGTGGCGATGTTTCAGAAATTCAGGCCGGCACCCCCAGGGCTTGGAACACCTTTATGCCCGCCGGGTGGTGCTTGCAAGACGGTCCTTCAGCGGCTTCGCGGCCACTCCCCGCCCGGCACCATTAAACAAATTCTTTTGCTGGTTTTGGCGGCATGCCCCATCCAGCGCCCAGCTCCCCCTTCCCCAAAGTGAAGCCCGACAATTGAAGTTGTTGCATGTGCTTGTGCTTGCGGGTTCGGTGGCTTGGCCCCTACGCCTTCTGCAAGAAGAGAGAAGGGCGTTGGCATGTTTCTTGCGGCTCTCTCTTTAGAGGGAGTTTCCCAAATGGTTTATATTCCACCTGAGAGGCTCCTAGCACTCGTCCGTCCAGCATTTGACCTCGTCCTGCGAAGGATTCGAAGTCTAAAACGCTGCGTGGAGGCGTGAGGCTGCAAAATAGAGACCCCTAGATATGCTTGCAATTTGGCTCCAGGTTGCATTTCAAGCGAGCCAACCTTTGCAGGGCTAAGAAAAAAAAAAAAGAAAACAAGGGGTCCAAAAAAAGGGGTCCCCGAAAAAAAGGGAAAAGGGGTTTCCTTTGGCAAAGCTTGACATCGCTTGAAATGCAACCTGGAGCCAAATTGCAGCGCATATCTAGGGGTCTCTATTTTGCAGCCTCACGCCTCCACGCAGCGTTTTAGACTTCGAATCCTTCGCAGGACGAGGTCAAATGCTGGACGGACGAGTGCTAGGAGCCTCTCAGGTAGAATATAAACCATTTGGGTGCTCTCCTATGGCGGCCACCACCTCGGCCCCTCCGTCGTCCGGAAAGCATCTGCAGCGCCGAGGCTGGTTCCGTGACTCCGAGCTTGCCGGCAAGGAGGCCGTCTACTTGTGCGATGGTGTTGTAGCTGAGCAGCGCGGCTGCGATGCTCAAGGCCGTTGCCGTGTCCTGAACGGTACGCCACCAGCGCCGAGGTGATTTGGTTGGTTGTGAAGACGTCCTGGTCCGGGCCCGTCCGGTAGGCCAGCAGCGCGCCCGCGATGGCGGCCTGCGTCTGCGTGTTGCCGTGCGGTAGTCTTCCGCCGAGGTGTAGTAGGCCAGCAGCGCGGCCGTGATGGTGCTGGTCGTCTCCGCGTCCTGCGCTGCCCCTGTGCGGTAGTCTCCCAACAGCGCGTCTACCTGCGCGAGGTGTAGTAGGCCAGCAGGGCTGCTGTTATAGCGGCGTCAGTGCCCGCCGTGGAGTAGCAGTCTGCCGTGATGCTCAGCGTGTCGTCGCCGTTGGCCAGCGCAGCAGAGACCCAGATGCAGATCCTTGACTTCGGCCATCAGCTTCAGAATGGTGGCGTCCTTTGTTCCCTTTTCACCCTGGGCGCCCTGCTTTCAGCACCTGCCAAGAGTGGACAGCGATCAACGTGGCAAACTTTTACAAAGGGGTGATCTCCCCAAGAGAAACTGAGCGTATGTGATAGGTGTTTTTCCTTTAGTGTGGCCTGTTCTACCTCCACATTACCATTATATATGAATGGCGTTCCCGATTGCATTGCGGCTCTGGATCTCTGCTTGAAAATTCTTTCTCATCTCGTCTATTTTCTTCTTCAACTCCTCGTTTTCTGTTTTCAAGCGCTCTTCTATTTTGTTCCTAAGTGCGGCCAGGTGCTCGTAGTGTTTCTCTAGTTCGCATTTCTGAGAGTTCAAGTCTCGACATTTCTGCCTGAGCTCCTCCATCTCGGCGTTGGCCTGCTGCTGCAACCTATGACTCATCCACTGTGCAACGTTCACGCATTCCTTGGTCTGCTGCTCCGATCGGTATGAGTCCTCTTTGGACTGTCTGAGCTGCCTCAAAGCGCTCTGTGAAGGTTTTCAAGGCTTCCATCAGCTGCGCTTGCTGTTCCGCTCTTGTCTCATAGGTAGGTCCTCTCCTGGAGCAAGATCTGATTAGTCAGCAACGCTCGCAAAATGCAGAAAAAATACAAGCTGTCGCTGTCCTGTTCGCGTTCCGCCCCTGCTCTTGATCATGCGTGTCGTCGCTTTTTTTGCCTGACCGTGGGATAATCAACGCAAGCCTCTCCTATGCAACTTATTGACCCACCTGCGTGTTCTTTCTTCTTCCACCCTGTACAGCGGGCATGTTTTAAACGAGTTCCCATCAAGACCGACGTGTCACAGCACTGCAAAGCAAACGAAACCGGCGTGAGCCTTGATGACTGTAGTCCCATTGATAGCTGGAGTCCCATCCTGCAAGGCAGCTGGTCTTCTTCAAACTAGAGAACAAGAGCTCCCGCGCCTTTGCTTTTGTCACTCGGCTTGTCCATTCCGCAACTTCGTCTGTCAAGGGTGCAAAAATCCATGGCTGAAAAAGCATGTGAGCAACCAAGGCGTTAAGTTTTGTCACCGGCCTTCAAGCACGTCCCACAAGGCACGATCTTGCCTCTCCCTAGCACCACCTGCGCTGTGAAGCTGAGAAACGGTTTGCAGTGATGTCAAATCCACACATGCTTTCACTCGCTAAGATTCTTTCAGGATGCGAAAACACCGCCCTCACAGCAATCATCACCACCAGCGCTTTTTAACCAGAATCCGCCACAAACTTGAGCAAAACAATTGCAACTCTGAGCTCCGCACTCTGCCGAGGATCTCCTGGTGAGCTCCACCACTGCACAAACCTGCAAGGTGGAAGGACGTCAAAGCGACAGTCTGCCTGTTCGTCTCCTGCCTGCTGGTTCAGCAGGCGTCCTCTATGCCCTACTGCTCTTGCTACAAGTCATGCACCTGCCCGTCATGTCATGTCTGACTGTCATGACAGCTGCCGTGCCCTGTGCTGTTCAGATCCCTCGCTTTGAGCCTCTGACAGATCAACCACGCATTCCTCACCGGCTAAAAAAGCCCTGGAAAAACGATGAAAAACCATGCAAAAACCATGCAAAATGCGGCGCGTACGGAGCGCCAACCCGCCGAACATCCACTCTCCCCGGGTTCCTTGCTATATGTGCTATATGTGCTATATGGTATAGAAGCCTGTATACTATACACATAGCATCTCAACATGTACCAAATATGCCTTGTATAGCACATATACTACATTTTGAAGCGCGTACAGAGTATATAGCACATATAGCACATATAGCAAGGACCCGGGGGAGAGTGGATGTTCAGCGGCTTGGCGCGGCTTCAATGCCGGGCAGGTGGCGCGGCCGGGAAGGCTTCTATGCCAGGCAGGCGCGGCAGGAATGTGAACACAAGTAGCACAAGTGGCACTTGTGTTGAACTGCCACTTGTGTTGAAGCTCTCTCTTTAGAGGGAGTTTCCCAAATGGTCTTTCTTCTGCCTGGGGGGAAGTTCAATGCAGGGTTTCTGCAGGGAACCCCTGCATTCCGGTATCTCTCTCTTTAGAGGGAGTTTGATCCTGGGCCACACGGACGTCTCGCTGTCAAACTGGACGGTTCGCCCCAGCAGCGGCTGCAGCGTGGTCCTGGTCACGCACACCGCGGGAGTGAGCGTGGACGGCTACACCCTGAATCTGGCGGCAAACCCGTGGAACATCGTGCGCACCTACAACTTGACCCCGGGCCAAGAGCTCCTCTTCGCCTGCCGCTACCGCCGGCTTGGCACGGCCTCCAACTTCGTCGCTGTCAAACTGGACGGTTCGCCCCAGCAGCGGCTGCAGCGTGGTCCTGGTCACGCACACCGCGGGAGTGAGCGTGGACGGCTACACCCTGAATCTGGCGGCAAACCCGTGGAACATCGTGCGCACCTACAACTTGACCCCGGGCCAAGAGCTCCTCTTCGCCTGCCGCTACCGCCGGCTTGGCACGGCCTCCAACTTCGTGGTGTACATGTCCAAGGCAGACAACGTCTACGACCCCTGTACGGCAGCTTCGTGGGCGACCAGGGCGCCTGGAGCACAGCCAAGATGTACTTCACAGTGCCTCCGAACGGGGTGGCGAAGCTGCACTTTGGGGCGCACTTCCAGGCGCCGGGCCTGCCCAACCAGACGGCAGGAACGGTGGACGTCCTCCAGATCCTGGACGCAACCCTGGAGACCGGCAACACGGCGGAGGTGGAGGAGGACACGGCGGCTTCGGCACTGCTGCTGAAGCACGAATTCCTCGACAAAGAAGCCGACGACGTCACGCTGGCCACCCTGGCGAGGTGCTGCTGGAGCCCACGCTCACCACGCTAGGCAATTTTCTGGCGCGCTCCAACAGCCAGAGCTCCGTGGCCTCGGCCAGCTTCACGGTGGAAGGCTGGGCGCCTTCGCCTGGAACATCGTGCGCACCTACACGCTGACGCCGGGAAGACTTCGGCTGCCGGTACCGGCTGGGCACGGCCTCCAACTTGGGATGTTCGTCAGCGCGGCCGACAACGACACGTGGGCGTCACCGGCACCTTTCTCGGCACGGCCTTGCGGGCGGAATCGCAAAGCTGCACTTTGGACCTTTGGAGGCTCGATCCCTGGTGCAGCAGTTGGCGGGCACGCGGACCTGTACAGCATACAAACCAGGGCCTCGGCCTTTAAGGGAGAGTCTCCGTGGACCTGGCTTGGCCACGCTGGACGGGCTTGCGCAGGGCAACATGGGCTGCGACCACTGCTGTGCAACAACGAATCAGGCAGCTTGCTGAGCATACGGGCGCGCCAGCGTGGGCTTGCTAAGCTCAGCGCCGGAATCACGGGCAGCACGTTGACCATCAACAACACGCCAACGCCGGGAACTTTACCACGGTGGGCGACGTGTCCACGGGAACATTGACGGCCTCGGGCGCAGCGCGAGCTTCGCAGCCGGGGCGCTTACAGGCGCACGCTGACCATCGCCGGGGGGCCTCCGCGGGCCCGCTGACTGCAAGAGCCTGGCACCTTCGGCAGCGGAGTGTCAACGGGCAGCGTGGTCTGCGGAGATGGACAAGCTCGAACACAGTTTCCGGCGCCGCAGCTCTTCGCCTCCAACGCTCATCGTGACCAACACCTCCAACTTCTTGGACAATCTATTCCGACGAAGAACTGGGCGGGAGCAAGCTGCAGATTTTCAACAACAGCGCGCCGACAGCTGCTGGGCAACCAGAGCGCCAGGGTCTTCCTGAGCAGAACGGCGGGACGCACCACCTTGTGATCGCGGGCACAACGTGGTGCAACACAAGCTTTACGAATTTGTCTGACAGCAGGGTGAAGACGGAGATGGCCGAGGCCGACGTGGCAGAGCTCAGCAGCTGTTCAACTCCAGACTGGGCTTGCCGTGAAGCAACGGCACGATGGTCACTCTTGACTACTCTCACCTTCCAGCGTGCTCTGGGGTGTGCTTCTAGGCCCCTGGGCAAGGTGGAAGCCTGGCAGGCCCAGCGGGGGCCGAAAAACCACAAGCTCTCTCTTTAGAAGGAGTTTCCCAAATGGTTTATATTCTACCTGAGAGGCTCCTAGCACTCGTCCGTCCAGCATTTGACCTCGTCCTGCGAAGGATTCGAAGTCTAAAACGCTGCGTGGAGGCGTGAGGCTGCAAAATAGAGACCCCTAGATATGCTTGCA
>CAUJNA010002335.1:2012290-2134790 GCA_963377175.1 Effrenium voratum | reverse complement strand
GCTTGGAGCAGAATCTTCAAGGGAAAATGGCATTGTATCAAACTCAGGAGCTTTGCATGGTGACCTTCCAGAGGGCAACTTTGACAATGACAAACTCGTGTCCCCCAAGCCCCACCACTTAGGGGATGACTTTGGCTGTAAAAGTGGGCCAGCTTGCTCGAATGTGAAGCACCTCCCATTCGGTCAGTTGGCAGCGCCGCTGCTGCTCGTTTACGGCAACCTGCCTTTCTTGCAGCAGAGGGCCGAGCGGCAACGCCAGGCGCAGCAACCTATGATCAGGATTCCCCTTATAGGGGTTCCAGGGTTTGCCCACAGGTATGTTTGAGTTTGTTTTTCCCCTGAAGCTTTGCACGAAGGGGGGGTCCGCAGATTGAGATGAGCTGATAAGTGGTGTCATTTCTTTGCTCCTGGATGGTTGGTGATTGCGCTCTTTAGATGGGCAGCTGTGTCTGGAAGTGCCAGCGGTTGGCAGCATGCTCTTCTTGTGCAGGTGGTGTTTCCCGGCAGGGGGGGAACCAGGAACATCACCCTGGCAAGTCTAAACACAGGTCGAACCCCCCTGCGCCCCAAACCTCTCCTCTCCCCAAGGGTTTTTGAGTGTGTCCTTTAATTGCATCCATGCGGATGAATTTCAGATCCTTGAATGCAGCATTCCCTTGCGGCTACTTGCCGGGTATCCCCTTCGTTCCCCTTCCTTTCGCCATCCCGTCCGCAGGCGGCGGCAAAGCGAGCGCCTGCCACTGCACATGCCGCGCACCGAGGTGATTCCTTGGCAACGGCTGGGTACCAGCTGGGCTGTGTCTGGGTGACCTTGGATGGCCGGGCAGCATTTTCTTCTTTTGGGAGGGCAGCTTGTTTTCAATGGACATGGGCCACATGGGCCATTCGCTTCCAGTTTTGGACATATGAGTCATATGAGGGGTTAGGCTGGATGCAGTTGGGCTGCGCCATGTCTACACTTCGGGCCAGAATTCGAGCACTGGTGGGTAAGAAGCAGTTTGTGTCAGTCCCCAAGTTGCCTTCAAGATGAAGCGAGCCCACTTTCGCCAAGCGAAGAGGGCGCGAAGAACCCTCTCTGCCCAGATAAGCCCCGGAGCAGCTTGGACGTAGAGTTCATGGAGCGGTCGGGGGGTTCCATGCAGCAGTTCTTTATGTTGGGTTCCTGGCCCGCCAACCCCGAAGGGTTTCGATGGGTTTGGGGCTGGTGTCTGCCGCTCGGACGTTTTCTTTACGGGTTTTTACCTGGGTCCATGGCCGCCTAAGAGGTGTCCATGCGCAGCTTGATTCGAGGTCGCGGGCTTTGAGATTGTGAACTTCGGGCAGATGCCTGGGGCCTTGGGGTAGAAGGGGTAGGACCAGGTAGGAAGGTTTCGTGGATGTGCCGCCATCTCGACATGCCACGTGGCAAGATGGCAATTTGCTCTTTGAAACTTTGGGTTTCGCCATGTCAGGCCTTTTGCCGAGGGCTTGCATCGGCCTCCCAACTGCCTCCCAACTGCAAATGGCCCGAACATGTTTGAGGAGGCCAAGCACAGCCGCGTGGGCCGAAACATCCAAAGGCGGAATTTGAAGTAAAGCAAAGAGAAGGTTGAGCTTGAATTTTGATGGAGTCTTGGGTCAGGAAGAGAAAGAAGTTGAAGTCGGTGATGCGGCCATGGGGATGTTGCGGGTTTCATCTCAGGCCCGATGTTTTGGAGCGGCCGTTCCCCACGATGCTGCTGCTCTTTCATCCAGCGCGGCCCCCTTCAGCACCCCCAAAAAGCTCGGGAGTGGGACTCACTGGAACTCATCAACCGGAGTAACCGGACTGGCTTGTTTCCTCCGGTTTTAGGTGTCCCCCCACGTTGAAAAAATTGCTTGAAGGGGAATGCTTCAAAGGCGTCGCCTCGGAGCAAATAGTAGCCTCCACAAGGCTAGCTTGAGTTTGTCCTTGCGTTAGGGTCCGGCCGCAAAACCAATGAAATATCCCCCGATTGGCGCCTTCGCTCCTTTTTCCACTCTTTTCGCTCGCTTTGAATCAGACTTCGGTCCGCTTTTCGCACCAAGTCACAGTGCACCTTGTCCCTTGCTCGCTTCGTCAGTGCCCCACTTTACATGGTCAACAGGTACTTTCTTTTATTTGTGTTTTTTTCCCCTTCCGGAACGGAAATCGCCTCTTAACTTGGTCAAGCAGGTGAGCTCCATGCACACCTAAATGGTATTCGATGCAAGCCCCTTCCTTTTTTTTAGAGGACACATTAGGGGAAGCCTTTTTATGGCACATTAGGGGGACCACTTTACAGTATCCTACCTTTTGTGTCTCCCCTTCACAAGTAAGTCAAAGCCATTCGTGGCTGGCCTTCTTAGCTTTTGGGATTGTGGACACGGGCCAAACAAGGATGGACAACGAGGCTGACTTGGCCTCGACACGTGTCCTTCCTGGTCTTTGACGCCATGGGTAAAGCGTGTGTGTGTGTGTGTGTGCACATTCCATCAGCATCATCGTGTCACACAGAGAACTGGGGAGGGGAGGGGGAACGTGAGGCAGCCAGTTTCTATGACCCGATAGCCGATCGTGCAGGTTGAGGTGGCGGTTGGTGTAGTGATGAAATGGTACATTTCCCGATTCACTTGACATCTACTTCCTCGTTTGCTATTGGACCCCAGGAAGTTGTTAAGCTCGTCTGACTTGATGTCCTTTGGATTGTTTGGAGGGGGTGGGGTTTTGGGGGGGTCAGTTCGTCGCCCCTCGAAGGCCACCTATGCCTCCAAGGCGGGCGAGTCATGGCTGGCCGCGGGTGGGGGCAAAGAGTCAGGCGGCATGTTTTTTTTTTTTTTTTTTTTTTTTCTTTTGAGTGTTTTTCGGGACAAACTGAGGAAACCTCGCACCAGGGGGATGCCACCCCCTGGCTGAAGGGCCCCCGTTTTTGTGGAGAGGACCTTGGTTGTCGGAAGTCTTGTCAGAAACCGACCAAACCGACCATTGCCATAGGGGGCCGGGCCAGCCGCTGAAAGCCTCCCCTGGAATGCCTGGGCGGGGCCCATTCTGAGACAAGCAGGACTTAGAGTACAAACACCTCATGAGTCTCAATGAAGCTGTTGTCTCGGGGGAGCAAACGGAGGGCATCTCGGTCCGATGGCGCATTGCGGCATTAAGCCCCCACTGCCCTGCAGATCAAGCTGCCAAACGTTATGTTTGGTGGATTCCATGTTTCAGCTTTCTTCTAGGTGGTTTGGGTTTGGTGGTTGCAGCTGAGGAAGTGGCTTCGCATGTATATACCAATTAAGTTACCAACCGGAAGCTGAGTGTTTCGCGGGGGTGAGGGCTTGGGAGGTCTTCCTTCCGGCCCTGCGAGACCTGGAAGGCGCCGGTTCGGGACAAAATGCAGTCAGAACCACCCTGCCCCCCAAAGAGCTCTCAAAGGGGGTGCGGGCTGAGTAAGCGACCGAGAACGGCCCGAATAAGGCAACATGTAGGGGGGGGGTCTGAAGGGTGGTTTGGATATTTGGGTTGGGGATTTAAGTAAGCCCACCATTCCTCTTGAAAGCAAAGAAGCAAGCGTCCAAAGGCCCCAAACTCACAACCATTGCCTGTGAGCTCTCTCAGACATCGCCTTGTGGGTCGAATCTTGTGAGCATCCTTCCTACCTTTCCGTCTTTGTGGATGGCAGCAGCCACTCGGAAACCCAGCGTAGAAAACTGGGTCCAGTGAGTGAGCATCTTAGGGTGCAAATGTCTTTCAAAGCCCACAGGGTAACATTTGGATTTCTTAGTGTGGACTTGCACCCGACTTGTTTGCAAGACCCCCCCGGTCCTGTTTGGATGGCATTGCGGCAGAATCCACAGTGGCCACTCTCTGCCTGGGGAAGAAGGTACAAGCACTACAGCCGTTGGGACTTTCTTACCGCGGCGCTGAAGGAACTTCTATGTGAGCCCGAGGCCTGCTGCGTGCCCATCACCTGCCGGTGAGTGTGGCGGCGCTGGACCTCACGGCGGAGCCGCTTGGCGGCTTTTCCGGGTGCCAATCCGTTCCGTTCCGTGGAAATCTGGCCAAGGCGAGAAACGGCCAGCCAAGCCACCCAACAAGCCAATCCAAGGTCCTTTGCCATGCCGAGTCGGAGTCGTGGACTTGCTGAGGCCGCAGCCACCGAAGGACTTCCTTTGGGAGTACCCGGCGGCCAGTGCCTCGAGGTTTTTTTGGACATCACGAGGGGTCCATTTTGGCGCAAGGGAAATGAACCCCCCTATCAAAATGACAACATTCATTTTGGATCGCGCAATGTTGAGACCGGCCCTGGCGAGCTGGACAAGTCACGCCTCTTATGAGTTTCTTTTACATTCTCAGGTTGCACTAGCACATGGTAGAGAATCAACCACGGCAGTCTTGGTGGCACCAGCTGCGGCTACGCCCGCTCGGCGCTGTCTCGCTCCCAGCGCGAAGGCGGTCACGCCGCACCTGCAGATGGTGCTGCCCAGGTCCATGGATGGCGAGGCCAGTGCGGTGGGGGGTTGGGTTAGGAAGGGCCCCAAAAGCCTTCCGAACAACGTGTCCCCAGTTCCAGGAGAGTGCCAATTTTTGGGGCCGCCAACCGGTGCGTGTTTTGTAGAAGGTGCCAATCTTTGTTTTTCCTGGCGGCACGTCTGTATCTGTCACAGGTTCAACTGTTCCAGGAGCCCCTCGAGCACAAGTGACTCACAAGTCTGTGATTCCGTGACTTGGCCGATGGTTTCTCCAGGCGGGGGTTCAGGACTACGAGGGCCAGTGGAGCGGCCGCGCGCTGGCGGGCGCGGCCTGCCGCAGGGGGGCTCAGATCTGCGGCTCACTCGGCCGACCGTTTTGTTTCCCCATGTTGGTCGACTCTTTAAGTAATGGCCCCACTTGTAGTCATGGCTCCAAGGGGGTAAAGCATTGTATGTCTGGGCACTTTGGGCGACTGAGCAATTCCAACCCACTTGGGGCTGGCATTTCCAAGGTGCAAAGGGCACCCTCGCACACCATTGGCACATTATTGAAAAAACACCGTTGAACATCAATCCTGATTGCTTGTGTTTTTTGGTTCCGTTGTGTCGCACTAAGTCGCTACGGGTTACGGGGTAAGATTGGGGGTTCTAAGCATGGGCGATGCCCTTTTTGTTGTTGCGCTTTTTTCCGCCTGCCAACTGTGTTTTCTGAGTGAATTTTACAAATGGATTCTGCTTGTGATTCGCAGAGCGGGGATGCTACAAGGGAACCGTGGCCATTGGCCCACAGTTTCTGAGTTTTGACCATGGCTCAGATGATCGCTTGAGCAAGGCTAGCCATGGCAACCAGCGACTATTACGCATCTTGTCGGGCTGTCAGGATCATGCGGCCAGAATCTGTCCATGGCTCCCCTTGTTGCGGCAGGGGCTTTTGGCATCTGCCATGCTCCATCCGCAGGGCTGGCGGGACCGCAAGCAGAGCTGCCAGCGGAGGCCCGGCAAAGCACCAGACCACCCAAAAGGTGTACGAGGAGGTCGCGGTCGTTCAAATGCACGATCCTGCTAAGAAGGAAGGATTCGTTCAAGGGAAGCAGAGGACGTTCCACTGACTATGAGTTTAGGTTGTGGCACAAGATTGGTGCGCGAAAAACGGGTTCCACCAAATGGGTTCCTGTCGGATGCTCGCACACGCACATAGCGGGTGCTGAATCCGTTCAGGACCTGCAGCACCTGGAGCTGGGCATCCAACGGCTGAGGGACTTGCTCTTTGAGCTGCTCTTCCTGGAGGAAGAAAGTTGCCGGATGTTGCGACGGGGTTTGGATGGCGATGGCCTCCCTACCCAAAACACAAAAGAAAAGCGAAAACAACAACAGACTCGAAAGCGTGGAAACAAAAAGCCCTGAGAGACAGAAGTGCCAAGCCAGCCCAAGCTCAGTACACCGCACAGACACAACTGCAGACTGTGCCGCATTTGCCGCGAACAAATTAGGACATGCGCAAATGCAAAAGCTCACATTCGAAAGGAAGATTGACCCATATAAATCTAGAGCCGACACCGCACCACTCGCCACCGGCATTTGATTGCAGCCACAACTTGCATCCGGCTCGGCTCACACTGAGTGCAAAGCAAACCATAAACAGAACCAGCTGAAGTTCCGTCATGCACAAAGATTCCGGAGCAGAAGACCGCACAATGCTATTCTCCTTGCCATTGCAGAAGCCATCATGATGCTCGCTGCGGTTTATAAGCAGCCATCAATAATAAATAACAACTCTGCATGCACTGAGCGTTCAGCACCAGGTGAACACTTTTTCTGACCCAAGTCGGACTAGGTCTGGACTCTTAATTGATCAGCATTCGCCCTGATGGTGTGTCCACCACTGCATTCCTGAAGATCCGACCAAATTCATTGAGTGAAGGCAGCACCGCGGAGCAATCTTCCAAACCGAGCTCCCAGTTGCGAAATTGCTTCATTGCCCTTCGTGCGCCTATCCTTGCCACACGGTGACTTGCAACTTCCCATTCACAGCTCTGCGGAGAGAATAAAAGGCATCACGTTGCATGACCAACACCACCGCATAGCTGCCGCAAGCACCTGCTACCCGGGCTTTTCCACGACGCAAGACACGAAACAAGATCCCACAACTTGCTACCAATGGAGATGTCCTGAGATCCAGGTGCCCAGTCAGAAACATGGCAGTCCAAATCAGTCAAAACAATACTACTTGGAAGATCTGTGGCCACAGCGCCAAGAGTAGACTACCAAAAACTGCCCATAATATTGTCAGGTACTCATACAAGACCACGTTGAGCCCATGTTTCTCATCACGTTACCGTTGGACACTTATTGGAAAGGCCTACCAAAAGAGTGCCTTGGCGCCTGCCGCAGGAGCCAAAGCAGGAAGCGCAGGCGTGGCGACGGGGTGTGTTTGGCGCAGGGCAGCTTTTGCAACTGACACCGATTCCCCGGGGGGCGGGGTTGTTAAAGCGAGCTCATCTCTGGGCTGTGCCATGGTCACGGTCAAAAGACCTAAGCTGGTCTAGCAGCGAGGTAGGTGCTAACAGGGCCACTTCTCTTTTTTGGTTTGTAGCACGGGTAAACCGTGGCCGATGTCGAAAAACCGGCGAGATGAAACTTTCCCAGCCCCAGCCGCAAGAAACAACGTAGGAAAACGCTGTGGGGAGGGGGGGGGGGGCACCTGATCAAGGGAGCATCTATTGATTCATTCCGAAAGCTTGAAGATGCTGATGCAAGGCATTCTTGAGGTGCTTGAGGGTTTGTTCTGCATGGTTTAGCTCTTTGGAGTCCGTTTTTTCATGGCATCTGGCATCCTGGCCGTCATGTCAGCTCAGTGGCATGTTGGGGGACGGGATGGATGGCACAGATCGCTTTCTAGCCGGCCTCAGTGTTGCCATTTTCCCTCCATGGATGAAGGTTCTGAGTTCTGGGTGTACGGTATACGGGTCAAGTTGGCAAGGTGTACTTCATTTTGCGCATGGAAGTGAGCAGTTGGTCATGCCGAAATTCTGCCAGCGGGTTGGGGCCTGAAACGTGAGTTGGAATCTCAGGGTCCATTCTGCCAATTGATTGTTTGCAGCACCTTCAGACGAAACCAATAAAACTAGTTGGTACTCTCCCCTGAAACACTGTCTCGGGGTGAAACAGCCAAGATCTCGGTCATCACTCAGTCGTGGTTCCAATCCACTAAACAAACGCATGCGACAAAGAACAAATGCAAGCAGCTCGCTTTGTGGCGTCAGGGCTGGCGGCAGTGGTTCCGGCGCGAGGCTGCAGCTGGGTCGGGAACCGGAGAGGACCGGCATGCAGCAACTCGGTTTCCTTCTTCGCCGCTGTTCTTGTATATATATTCTTAAACATGAGATACCCTTTTCACCTTGGCTCGAAGGGCAACCGAAAGGCAAAGCGTAATTTTCAGGGGGACCATCTTCTATTTTGCGGCATGCACCCACTTGCAGCCGAAGGTCATCTAGGCAAAGTCTCACGATTTCATCCATGGCGAAGGTCCTTTACCAGGTCTTCCTTGTTTCCAGTTTCTTAAAAGCAAATCTGCCCAACAGGCGATGAGTGCAAATTAGAACAAGCTCACTCGGGGGTGATCCGATCTCACTGAACATCCCTTGTGAATTCCTAAGCTTTCGGTTTGCTTAGGAGCAATCTGAGCGAAGGGAGCCATGGGACAGCCACATGCTTCGTGTTTTTTGCCCAGTTCCAAGCACTGACCGTCCTTGCAAATGTGGCCATTGCAGGTGCCCCAGATGGAGGCACAGAGGCGCCAGGCCGGGTTTTCGCGGTTGGTCCGGGCGGGTTCGTTTTCTCAAAACAACAAAGGGTCAAAGAGTTTGGATGTGGCTACAGCTATAGACGCCTCAGGTCCCGGATGGGCACGGGGACCTCATGATTTTCAGCTTCGGGTGATCAAGCAGAGAGCCCTGCACCTGAGGCGTGCGGGAACGCTAACAAGTTCAGAACGCAAAAGCTTTTGGGCAGCGCCTGTGTGTCACTAAAGCACGCTTGCACCTGCCAGCCAAACAACGAGCGGCCACTACAAGATCCTCTTTGCACCAGCTGGGATGAATGAAGCCAACTGGTGCCTGGCGTGGACGTGTAACCACTCTATAGGTGTGTTTTTAAACGGGGAACCACCAATTCTTGTCTCTACCAAGGGTTTTTTGTATTGGATGGCCTCTTGCTTGAGCAATCCAAGAGGCGCTAGAGCGGTCAGAGCGGTTGGCAAAGGACCTGTGCTTGTGCAGTATCTATCGCCCTTCCCTCCAAGGTTGTTGTCCCCTCCCCCCGCCCACAAGCAAAAAATACAAACAAACAGAAAAAAACAAGAAACAAGAAGTGTCTCTGCGGGACCCCCCCCATGGGTGATTTCAATTTGGCTTTCCGAACACCTGGTTTCATCCAGGCGGTGCAGGAGGCGGAGAAGAGCATCGACATCGGCCAGGGTCCGGGCCCGAACGGAGCCCGACTCGTGGGATCCGTGGGATCCGCGGGTTTGGGGTGGGGTGTGGGAAGTTGTTTCACCACTGGTCACCAGAAAATGCTAAGAGCTGTTTACTGCAGACGGTGTTCACACATGATTGCACAGGGGTTTCGCCCAACCCGACCCGGTTTGGAGACATGCTCTTTGGAGCATTGGCATGCGCGAAGGTCGCCGGGAGGGCAACTACTCCATGAGCTTCCAGCCTTGCATATGAAGGGAGGGTGCCCGAAAAACCGCCATCCCGAAAACCGGCTGGTGGCCCAGGTGCTGGATGTTGGATCGAAGGCTTGTCCTCCAGCTAGTTCTTCGTTGCCCAGTCGGTTGCTTCCTTTGTTCCATTTGCGTTTGGAAACGTATTCCTCTCAACAAAGGAAAAGGTTGCCTTGTCTCCCATGGCCACTGGGCTTCTGAGTCGAGCTGCTGGGTTTCTTGGTGGTTTTCTTTTGGATCCGTTTCCATAGGTCATGAAGACACGCGTCACCCACGTGTGTTTCTGCCTTTTCTCATGTGTATTCGCAGGCCTCACGAGAAGCAATGCCGCCACCCACTGCCAACCAGGCTGCTGTTTGAAACCAGGGTGTTGGCCCAGCACATGTGGAGAGCAGCCAGATGCACATTTGAAGGAACAAACGGTGAATTGCCCTCAGCCACAGCTGCCGTTATGTTTTAAGTCCTAACGGCAGCTTCATGGTAAGAGGGAACCAACCCAAAGCATGGTTTGCTACATCTAGACCACCTATGTCCGATCAGACTGCCAGCTTGCAATGGTTAGCAGCGTCAGTTTTGTTGTTTGCTGCCATCTCATGGTGAACTCGTCGCGCTGGTCCGAGGGCTCTAGGCAGCAAGGTTATCTGGAGCAAAGTGGCTAAACTTCCCCTGACTCCGGACAAACAAGCGAACACCACCAGATGTGGTGCCCTACTCAATGAAACCACTGCCATTCTGGGCCCAAAGTTGGCCTCCCCATGACTACGTAATTGTTCAAAAACTAAAGCCACAGGGTTCACAACCTGGGGTTCACGAGACTCCCGCACTCGGCCCGATCTTTGAGGTCTGACCTTTGAGGTATTGCCTCACCAAGAAAGTATCGGAACAGAACAGATTTCCATTTTTCAATCCACCCAAAGTCATCTACGCACTTGGATGTCCCGTTCTGGGGCAGAAGCCCGTCAACATCCCCAAGAAGAGCAGGCCAGGCCATACGGAAATGCAAACAGAAAAGAAGCCGCAAATGGCAAATGCCCCCACACAAGCTACACACACAGACAGACAGTCTCAGAGAGCCTGACAAACAAACAACCATGTTGCCCCAAATAGGCACATGTTTCATGGCACCCTTTTTTAGGAAGCCGCAGTTTATTTGGCGTTCAACCGTATTTTTGAGGCCCAAAACCAAGCCGGCACAACCTCCCGGACATCACGCCACCAGCGCCGTCGAAGCAGCCGCGATTCGGCGATGGCGAGCTGGGCCGCCTTCGGCTGCGGCTGCGGCCTTGGGAGTCTCTTCACCCTGCGGGCGGTGAAGCAGCGCCATGAGGAAGGGGCGCGTTTTCGCCGCGGAGCGAGCGAGCGAGCGAGCGGGAAAAGCAAGCAGCCAAAAGGGACATGCGGAGGTTTTTTGAAGGGGATGAGGTTTGGCCGCTTGGCCGCCTTTGGGAATATTTGTTGCACTTGGGTTCTCAAACATCCAGCTTGGCCGAATAGAGCGCGTTGCTTGTAGTTGAACTTGAAGCCTATGTTTTGGACTGATGGTGCTGAAGAAAAAGACGAAGCCACTTGGTTTTCATCAGCTCGACCGGCTTATGGGGAATTCAGGCCCCATCAATTGGGATGCTGGCCTGGGGGGGGGGGGGGGTTTGAGCCTTCCCTTGAAGCCAATAAATAAACGCGTGGAACACTTCCACGTCACTCCGGTCAGATGGCTGGCAAGCTGAGGCCCGAAGCTCACCTGAAACCAGGGAACTTGGGTAAGTGAACCTAGCCCAGCATGAGAAAGGGCATCCTTTCAAAATCCCGGTTTCGAGGGTGTGCAGAAATTTGCCCCAGAAATTTGGTGCGTCATTCCCAGGGTTGCGCTGGACGTTAGTTGCCTGACAGATCATAAACTCGGTTTTGAAAGGACACACAGTTTTGCATGGGTCCGGTGACTGTTTGGGCCCTTCCCACTTTTCTCGGAAGAAGTGTGCTTGACACGGCCCCCCCCAGCATTTGCACAAAATTCATTTGGGTAGGTGCATTGTTTTCGGGAAGCACCTTGCTTTTGTGAAATGGGCCTGGGTCGATGACTTTCCCCAGACTCAGTTTTTTTTTAGCGAAGCAGATTGCGGTTGATGCCATGATGTCTTCATCGGGAGCTTTTTATGCTGTGCCCCCGCCTCTCCGGTCCCCATCGAAAGGGAAACTAAATAGACCATTTTTTTTCTTCGGGTTCCCCCTATTTTAAGACACCCCCAGTTCAGATTCTTCAAGTTAACATGGAACGCAAAAGGGCGGTTCGAAAGGAAATTGCTAAACTGAGGGGTTTTCAGGTTTCATGCTTTGCCGGGAGTCCATGGAAGGAGCAGTTGGAGAAGGCAGCCACCCGGGCGAGCAGTCTGGCGACGCAACTGGAAGGTGAGACGGTCGAGGCCGGGTTGCCACTGGTTGAGCGCGGTGCGTCACACAAAGGGGTCTATTTTTCCCATGTTTTTTTTTGAATCTACGGTATAGAGTTTTCTTGGGTTCCATGTGAAGTTTGCGAAGGTGCACGTCCCAAACTTCGGGACCTTTCATAGGTCTCGCTCTTGAGTTGAGCAAACTCTAACCTTGTTGCTGCGAAACTTGTTCCTAGCGTTGGTCAACTGTGCAGGTCACTTTTGGATAGTCATAAGAAAGGGACACCAAAAGGAGCCTCGCCTTCTTTTGTGGGAGGGTCTGAAATTGGGAACGCCTCCTTTGGATGATGTTGCAGGCGGGGCCAGAATGCAAGTGTGCCGCCTATAGAAGCACTCGCAGCCACCAAGTCTAGATGTGTCATGCTTTCTGCGAGGCCATGGAAAGAGATGAACGAAACACCGTCTAAGGTTTCCTGCTGGAATCCATCGTTACGAAGAGCTGGGTGGTTCTGAAAGCTGCGGTGGGCTGCAGGGTCATTTCAGACTACTTGATTGGACACATGTTATGGCCCAAGGTGCAGGCTTAGTCAATGCCTCCGCGTCCTACGCTAAAGGGGTCAAAGGGATGCAGTACCTGGGATAGACTGCCACTCCGGCGCCCAGAAAGCCCGCATCGACTTTTTTGGGCCGGGGGGGGGGGGGTTGGGCTACCTGGTTCAACCCAATTGATGGACAACGAATGGTTTTGATTTGACTGATGGACAAACATCCTAAACTCCAGGAGGAGTGCCAGTGGCTCCACAGCTTGCTGCTCATCCTCTGGCCCCGAATTGACCGATTCTTAAAGGCCGGTCGGTCGCAAGAAGCGGCCGGGGAGGGGGGGGTGGTAATACAAGGGCTATATACTCTTGAAATGGTATGGGCCGAGAAAAGGGTTTAAACTACCCCACAAGCCTGTTCTATGTGTTCAGGTATCCTTTGGTGAACAGCATTTATGGGGACACAAGTCTCCAACTTGGAGCGTGTGTCTTCTTGGAGCTCTATACGCCCAGCTTGCAAAGTGCTGGGCTGGTGGGTGCAAGTGCAAAGTGTTCGCAAGCCCCTTTCGGCAGCTTCAATGGTTGGAAGGAAGAACCATCACGTGACACGAGCCATCGAGCAGGGCGATCTGCCCGATTCTAGATCAAGTGCCGAGGGTAGAAGGTGTTAGTTGGGCAAAGAGAGATAAAGATGGGCATGGCAGATTGAGGAAGGGCGGAAAAAGGGGAGGTTCTTCTTCTCGTTTGTCTTCCTGCCAGTGCTTGATGCTCGAAAAAGGGGATGCAGCAGTCTTCCTAGATACGGTGTCTTTTCTTGGACGGTTTCAAAGGCAAAGCAAAAGGACGACCATCATACAACAAGAAACTAAAGGGAAAGCCGTGCACAGAGAAACCAAAAGGGAACGAAAGGGAGCCAAAAGGAAAGAAAGGCGGCCTTCGGGTTTTTGATAAAAGAGCCATCTACGCTCGTCTGCGAAGGCAGCGGTGAACCGACAAACCCAAAAAATGGGACCTCCCTTCATGGCCCTAGGTGTTTTCTTAGCCTGACAACGGAAAAAACGTGGCAAGAAGAAAACATAACTCTTACGAGCTCCTCGCAGGTTCCTTGTGCCAGGAACTAGGATCTGTGTTTCAATGATTCAAACACGTTTAAACAGCGGGTTGCCCAACCCTGATTTGAGTTTGGTTTCAAAGGGCCAAACAAAAACAACATCACATGTCCAGAGTCGTCTGGAACCTAAGGCCTTCCCTTGGAGCTAGCCATGAGGCTAACTAACCGAGGAGTTTTCAGCCCCAATGTTTGCATCAGCCAGCATCGCAAGAGGTCCCTGAAGAATAGGATCCGCGCCTTTTCCCCGCCTTTTCCCCAGGACTAGAATCCCCTCCCGCCAGACATGAAGCCTTCAATCAGAACCTCTTCGATCAGGGCGTTTGTCCAAAGCCGACCTTTTGACGAGCACATTCGTGGCAGTCATCTTGCATCAAGCCCCGTCCCGCAGAGTCATTCTAGTCCTACTTGCATTTTTTTTGCGAAGTCGAGCAAAGCAATTGGGCACGGCAAGTCGGCCATTTTTGACCGAGCGCGAGAGAGAATCAGATGCAAGTCAGCCGGATACCTTTCCGGACCGTTTCTCCAAGCAGTTACGCCAGCCGACCTTCTGTCAAAGAAGCTCTTTTTGCCTTCCCTTCCCAGCGGACAAGTGGTCGTTTAGATAACCTATCTAGTTGTAACATGATTTCTTAATCAACCGGCTGGTTTCCTGCGAGCGATCCGTCGGAGGTAGTGGTGGAGGAGCAGGTGATTCCAGAGATCGACAAGGTGTCATGGTGGTGGAAAAGAGGATTTTGTGCTGGAAAAAATGACCATGGCCTTCTAAACTCTGGAGGATGTCTAAACTTTGGAGGATGTTGTTTTTTTTTCGGGTGTTGTTTTCTGCCTAAGTAGTCATGGGGACGTGCTTTGGGACCCGGGTTTGGGCAAGCTGGGAACCTCAAAACTCTCTCAGCCTCCCATGTTCAGCCTGGAGCAACTCGTTTGAGTTCTTCGCTTGCCCAACCAGCAAACGAGCAAACGAGGACAGGGTTTCCAGTGAGGCACTGCCCAAGATGCTCAAGGGCGCCGTGAGCTTCCCCAAGGTGCATCTCGGCCAGGCGCGGCACAAAGGGCACAAAAAGCACGAGCTCGCGTCGACGCGGGACGCGTTTGGCTCCGCGGGCCCTTGTTGGTCATTCGTTGATTTCTGTCCTGTGGACGGGGTTGCGGGAAGCAGCCTTCCCATTGAAAAACTCAGAACGCAAGGAGCTGTGCGGTGGGGGGATGCCTTTCTCCTACGTGTTGCTAGGCGAGCTATGCAGATGTGGGAGCGCCCATTTCATCAAAGCTGCCCGGGAATGCAGAGAGCCACGTGATTTTCCTGCAACAGGAGCTCCGCACAATTCTGGATGGCCATTAAGCGAAGCACATCCTCCGGTTTCCGGGGATTCCCTGTTGCGAGTCATCCCACTCGGACTCATTTTGGGAGCCGGAAGTGGCTCGAAGCTGGACAACAGGGCTGTTGTGGTGGGAGGCTCTTTGGAGGCCTTGCCCGGACCAGTGGGGCATCTTCTCTTTCTCTTTTTTGGAGGGGTTTCTCCGCGGGCCTCGTCAGATTCCATGTTAGTTGGGACGGTTTTTCGTTTCCCTCAAACAGGAGGTCCCCTTGAAGAGTCTCCAAGGGCCAATAAAACACTGACATTCACCAAACATGGACACCTGGAAGACATGCGAAAAGCAATACCACCCCTTGACCTGCCTGAAGTAAAACCGACGTTTCCGGCCCCATGCAGGCCCGATATGAGGGGGTTCCGTGCAGGGAAAAATCCCAAACCCCCGAAGCTTCTAGCTTGGATCGAACCTTTTCGGCAGAAAAAGGCCCTGAGAACTCAGGTTATGACCTTTTGGGTTGGCATGAGGTTTGCATTGCAGGTTTATAAGTTGATCCCATCAGATTAAGCCCTGTTGGCCTTGCCGCAACCGTGGCCCGCTCGTTGGAGGTGTCAATGTGCAGCTTTCCCTTGCGTTTTTTTCAGACGACACACCTGCGTGTGCTTACTTGATTGTTAATTTTGGCTTCGGCGCCGTAGCAACGCACAACATCCCCTCGCCCTTCTGGATATCCTCCCCTCACCCCCTTTGCCCCGCTTTTGCCCTCAACACCTTTACCCTGCTGGTCCTAAAGCATTGAAACCGCCTTCCGAGGTATTCTTTTCAAGGCGAGAAGCTTTTGATGTTAAAATTTCCTGCCACAAACCCGTACATTTGGGAGAGCACCTAGAAAAACACACTCCTCAAGCATGTCCGTGCCAAGTGCTTCCTTAATACAGAAGGTTTCTTTCAGTCAACGCCATGTCAGCAGGTGACGAAAGGGATTCCTAGTAGGGATTTCCCAATGCGGATTTCCCAAGAGTGAGTTCCCACTAGGTTAGCAATAATTCCCCCATCTGTGCCATAGTCAAAAGACACCCGTACTTGGGATTGGGATTGCTAGGGGCGGTGATTTAGCACAGGTGTAGACAACCATTGCAAGGGTTCATAGGGCTCGTGGCCATTGCCTGGAGGCACAATGGAGTAGCGCCCAAACGGCCTTTTCGGCAGTTTTAGCAAGAAAATAACAGCATTCTATGCAAACTTTTTATACCAATATTGCCATCCCACCGGCGGCTCCAGGCGGTGCCCCACTTCCGGGACATTTGCCTGAAGGAGCGCAGCGACGGAGTGGCCCGGCTTTCATGTCGAGGGGTGGGTGGGTGGGGTTGGAAAAGTTGCTTGTTTTGATTTCCCTCCTTTTTTTTTTTAAGTTTGCCTTTTTGGGGTTTGCCCTGTGCTAGGCGTTTCGGGGTTTGCCTTGGGCAAGCATGATGTCCTTTTTGGGAGTAGCTGGTCGTTTAAAAGTGCAGGCTACCTCTTTGGAGCTATGCCGAACTTGTGCCAAGTAAGGGAGCAACAGCACCACCTGCGCGGCCGGGGTTCGCAGCGTTTTCGTCGTGGCAAGGGGGGATGCTGGCCATTTTCACGCCTGAGGCAATCATGTTGAAGGTGAATATCGAACTGGCTTCGGACATGGACGTGCAGATTAAGGCGATGAAGGCGTGCACCGATTTTGGGGTTTGGAGAGGGGGAGGGCTGCAGGTGCTTTTGAACCAAGTGAACCAGCTATGTAAGTACATCTACGCACACGCCCACACACACACACACACGCCTACACACACACAGACAGACACAGACACACACACACAGACAGACAATGACACAAACATACTAAATACAGTTGTATCCATATTACTCCATAGTTATCTATCTATCCAGTTCTCCCTTCAACTTATCTCAAAAAGGGGGTTGTCACAGCAAAGTGTGTTGAAGCAACCAGCCTCTAGTTCCCTTTGAAGGACCTCTCAAAGGTTGTTGTTTGTTTACACAATGGTTGTTTTGCAGACTTGTGTTTAATCTTGGCCCAGCCTGTAAGCAAATTGTATCGTGCTCCGGTAAGCCGAGCTCATCCATGATCAAGATCCTTACAATTAGTTCCTTTTTTTAGTTTGGAATTATAGCAATTTGCGCAGAACCCTCAAGAAGAGACGCGCCTTCATATTTGCGAGCGAGGTGCCGCTCGGCGTGAGGCACCTGAGCCTGTCTGGGGAGCTGAACGCGGCCCGGCTGTGCATTGCGCTGGGTGGTTCAATCCACTTTGCGCTAGTTGGGATGGATGAAGCCGTTCAAGTCCCTTTCTCCAGCTCCTTGCGGCCGTGTTGCATCTAACAATGCCGCACACAGTGCACACAATACCAAGAATAACGCACAAATCACATGCAACCAACACACCGCAGACGTATTCGCACAAACGCATGCGCGCAAAGACAGGGAGGGGGCAAGGAATTTTGGGCCATGCACTTGGTGTTGTTTGGGCATCTTTTGTAGCAGGGGGTCTTGGCAGATCTCAATTTGCGGCTTGGTCAAGGAAAATCAATGCTTGTCTCGAAACATGTTTCCCTCGAGTTTTTTTGCTTCTTCCAAAACGCACAGCCAAAGGCACCCAACTTTCAGATGCGTCGGTGTACGTAGCAGGGGGTCACGATGCGTTCACCAGATGCATCGGTGTGCCCGCACAAGTTGCAGCGAAGTCGGGGAAGGCTCAGAACGTGTGATTTGTAGCTTATATTCGCTGCGCCTGCGCGTAAGTCGTAGCTTTGGCCACGTCGCATGTCATTCCGCGGCGCTGGGACGGTGTTTTAACATGACAAGCATCTGTGTCGCTGTGCCATGATAAACGGACAGACGTGGATAGGTAGGTAGACAAAGTAGATGTGCAGAGAGAATGCCTCGAGTAGGACAGACAAATCAACAGGTTGGATACATTCACAGATAGACATGCAGTGGCTTTGGGTGTCCTTCCCCCTCGCCCCTCACAGCTTAGGTGCGGTTCCACCCAGTTGCCACGGCTCCGCCCTTCTTCGCCGGGGTGGGGGCCTTCTTCATCGAGCCCCCGAAGCTGGACATGGACTTCACCGGGGCCGCGGACTTCGTGGACATGCGCCTGGGTCGGGTTTCTGGTCTAGGGGATGTGGGTTTCCTCGGCTTTTTTCGGGGGGCTGGGTGGGTTTGGCGGTTTTCGCGCGGGGTGGTTGAAACGCCCCACTGCTGGGCGCAGAGATTGAAACTCATTGTGGCGAGTTGGGCTCATGGTTGAAATGCAGAGTTGGTCATTTAAAGTTTTAGACTCCCAGACGCCTTTAAGAGTGCTCGTATTTGTCCTTTGCGGGCTACCTCAATTGAAAAGTGTTTTGGAACAAATGGCTGCAACTTTGATTGTGGCAGCCACGGGGTGATATGACAGGCAACGGATTTCTCAGGAGGAGAGCCTGAATGGGCTGCCAGGGATTCAGGCTCCCAGGGATGCGCAGACAGCTGGCGCAGGATTGGAGCAGACAAGATTGGCGCAGACACTCTGATAAGGTCAGTGGCTTGATATGGTAAAGCAATGACACGACGACAAAAGATAAATGCACAGGATTCAATTGTGGCTGGCAAAGGCAAGAAAGCGAAGGCCCCTCAGCTGATGTAGGTGCAGGTAATTCTTGAGTTATCTTTTGAAGGGGCTTTTTGTTGCACGTGGACGGAGGTGGCAAGGCCTCACCCAAGATGAAGGCCCAGCCAGTTGCTGAATCACTCCCTAATAGTTTAGCTTTGTTCGGGCCAAACCACTCATGCAACCACAGTTGGGCAACATGCAAGTTGAAGTGTAGGGGACGGCCTCAACCAGAAAATGACTGCCCACTTGACTCTTCGCATGAATTGCGTAGGCTCTGTGATTCTGACTAAGGAACCCGCACCTCTTGCGAATCCTCGAATGCGTGTTTCTCTTATTGCAACCTCCAAGTTTCCCTTCAAACCCATCCAAAAACAACACGAGGTCCCTATTTGGCCACCCTGAGAAGCAGTGGGCTTCCCTGCGTTTCCGTGCTCAAAAATCACTTCCCGTTGCCAATTTTTAAGTGAATTTCTCTTTTGAAGAACTACTGAAGGAATTTTTTTGCGGTGTCTCCTATGCCTCAGAACCTGTTGGGGTGCTTCTGAAGGAAGTCTTCAGGTACGGAACCCGTAGCCTCTTGGTTCCCGGAGTCCGGATCCGGATGCCCTACATTTCCCCTTGCACCCCGAAGGGAACTCACTTGAAACTGGAAACCACACGATCTTTGTTGTTGATTTTTTTAAACCAACCCAAAGGGGACATTGAGTTACAGGCCGCTGATCCGGGACGTGGTGCACTCTACGTCCCTCGCCTTGCGGAGGGAAAAAGGGGGGGGGGGGGGCTTGGGATTTTTGGGTGCTTGGAAGTGTCGGTGTCTCGGGTAAATGACGCCTTGGTTCATGAGTAGGGACTTTAGCACGGGGCCATTTAATATCATTAAAATCGTGCAAGGGTTCCTTAAAGCCTACATCCAAAGATCACCTGAGTTACAAGGATTTGGATCCTCCAACCCAGGTAGTTTGGGCAATTTTGTGCCTGGCCGCTGGTATCCAACCCCGGGGATATGGGCAATGGGTAACATGGGAAGGCGCCAAGAGGTTTGCCCGAACCATGCAAGAAGCCACCCCTTTGTGAGTATTCCTGGTTCTGACAGATGTGGTAAAGCTGTGCTGTACTGTGCGTGGTCCGTGGCTGGTTGACTTGTATCCCGGAGGTGGTTTGCCATGTCGATTGGGTTCCATCATTTTGAACAAACAGTGGGAGAACTGTTTGTGCACCAAAGAACCAAGCCACCAAAACACCAAAGCACCAAAGCACCAACGCACCAACACACCAAAGCACCGAGCCACAAAGCCAACCGGGTTCAAACCACCAACCCCGATCATGGCTGAAGCTTCTGCAAGCTAGTTGGGGTGTGCAATTGGGTCACCCAATTTTTTCCCGGCCGAGGATTATGGGCATTTTGAATGCTCAAGTAGTGCTGCCCGCGCGCATCGCTATCGACCTTAACCAGGACGATGATACTGACCAGGCCGTTGGTAATAGCGGGGAAATTGCAGGTCGCTTTCAACAGGGAAGCGGGTTTTCTTTTTCCGAACCACCCTTTCATCGCCTCTAGCTGTTCTTGGAGTGTTTTAGATGGATCCACTGAAGTGGATTTGGAGCCAGACAGAGCCACAAGAACCCACATGGATTCACATGGCTTTTTTGTTGCTTGATTGTCACTTTGGGCCTTAGCAGCGTGAGCCCAGCGAGAGCGCTTCGACGCGAGAATTGCGGAGTTCGTCGGCCACCGGGCAAGCTTGCGCGGCGCCACAGCGAGAGCACTTCTTCAGTTGCGATCCTCGCAGGGGGTTTGTCGGCCACGTAGAAAATTCATTCGCTGATCACGTAGAAATTGTACGATCCCCACAGAGATGCGCTCTGCAGCAAAGCTTTGCTGCTGACACGCTGTGCAGCAAAGGTATGTTGGGATGTCCTGTGAGACACGTGCCTGTTGAGGTGTGCAGCAGGGCTATGTTGAGATGTGTTGCGGAGCAAGGCTATGTTGAGATGCGCGGTGCATCAGAGCTAGCCCTTTTGAGATAGAACCCTTCGCCACACTGTCGGAAAAATGAGAACCTTCAAACTTTGCATGCAAGATGTCAATTTTGCCCCTAGGTGTAACAGGTTGATAGCCAAGTCCTGCAGCCTGAGGCAGGCGGGTTTCTGGGCAATAGCCACGGTTTCCCTTGGCGGGTAAACAGAAAATCAGGTTTACCCCGGGGGGGGTCCATACTTTCTGCCCGCTTAGAAACTAACTTGGAGTCAATCAGCCATTCTGGTGGGGATGATTTCCCGGTAAGGCACCAAAACAAACAAAACACGGCCCCAGCATGTGGCTATGAATTTTTGGGAGGGACTCATACCCATGTACCTCTCCGTGTGGAGGCGGACCTCAACTTCCCGGAGCCCCTGGGCGTGCTGCGGGTGCTGCTGCGCCGGGGGAAGGACCTGCGCGCGGCGGACGTGGGTTTCACTGGGGGCCGGTCCTCGGACCCCTACGTGGTGATGGAGGCGCGAAGCTGAGCTCGCCAAAAGGCCCGGGCTGTTTGTGTTCCACAAGCATGCACATATATTTGTATAGAGTAACTTGCAGGTGTGTGTGTGTGTGTGAAAGTATTAATCTACATATGTAAACATGCATATGTTCATATGTTGTGTGTCTCAGGGTACTCGTTTCTTTTTTTTGGTGATAGGTTAGTTTGAAGGGAAACCGAAAGCAAACCCACATATTTGGGAGGGTTCATGGTTTTGACAAACGGACACACACACCGCCGGGAGGATGTTTCAATATTCGGTTTTGTCATTAAATAAGGAACCCCCTAAAATGGGTGGTTTCCCTTTGGTTTCGCTTGGCTTGAAGAATGATAGAAAGGATGCCCACAAGGAAACACACAATTTGTTTAAGCTTGTTGAAAGTCCTGGCCACGTGCTGGAGAGCATGTCCCCTGATACACATGTGTTTACACGTACTCTTTGTAGGCATCACCTATGGGGTATTAGGGATTGAAGGCGTGGTGATAGGGGCCGCATTCTTGTTATTTTTTGCAACGGAGCGGCTGTAAACAGTTCCAGTCGGTTTTGGATGGGCTTGGCGTGGAGTGAGGCTCAAGGGTTTCCCTCGCGTTTTTTTAGCGGCCCAACGGGTTTTGGTGTCTCAAGGTACATGGGCCAGATTCAACGACTCAGTTTTGCTTGGCAACAGCCTCCTGTCGCTTCCTTCTGCTTTCTTTGGCCTCCTTTCATCCCAGGTCACCTTTCGATTCCCGGTCCCATTTCAGGTGGGCCAGGCGCGGTGGCAGTCCCCGGTGGTGGAGAAGAGCGCCGCGGATCGATGGGTTTTGCGTCGAGTTGCGGGGGGTTTTGTGTGTGGCGGTCGTTTTTTTTTTTGTTGGGAAGCGGATCCCCCAAGAATGCTGGTTTTTCGGATTGGCGTCGCTTTAAAGTCACAAAAGGATGGGTACCCTGAAAGAAGTTGCGCCAGTGTTTGGTCAAACACCGGTTTCCTAGTGTCTTGTTTACGAGCCACAGGATGCCAAAGGCTCAGAGCTCCCTTCCACGAATAACCATGGACCTACGTTTGGGGACTTTTGCGCATATTTTTGTAGGGATTCCTCACGGGCGGGATCCACAGCTGAAAGCGTGGGGTCTCTGCCGTGTTCAAATCGGGTGTGGACTAGGGTTTCGGGCTGGGGTTCCGAGAGTTTTTTTTTTTGGGGGGGAGGGCGGGGATGTACCAGAGTGTGGATGGACAAAATCCACGGCAGGTATCGGCTGGAAGTTGGAAGGTAAAACTCTATCTCGACTGGTGCAGGATCTTGTTAACCCACAGTTTGACGACAGTATGCTTGTTAAACATGTACCCTCATATGGTTCACATGGATGTAATATTTTTCTTCTTTTCTTTTGTGCGGGTACATTATCATTTCTATTACCTGCCTGTAGATTTACACACACACACACACATATATATATATACACATATGTATATGTATATATCTGTTTTTTTGTTTTTGGTGGGGGGAGGGGAAGGACATTGAAGGGAAACCACATGGATGCCCATACTTATGGGCCCCTTTCTGTGAAGGCACTCCTTTTGGGGCTTGGTTTCAGATGTGTTTGTTTTCTTCTGTGTTTGTAAGGGTACCCTGTGTTGTCAGAAGGGGAGAATCTCTTTGGTTTTTTCTCACAGGAAGTCAAGTGGGAGCCGACCAGTTTGGGCTTGATCCTTCAAAACAACCTCCCAGGGTGCGAAGACGGTGAGAAAAATCAGCAGAACCTCTGCCTGGAGGTGATGCACATTGGTCCTTGAGCGTAGTGGTTTAGGGGAAGCGGTTTAGGGGAAACGGTTTAGCGATAGTTGCCATCTTCTTAAAGTCTGGGCACACGCACAAACACACACACACTCACCTATATCTATATTTATGTACACATGTGTATACTAATGTAATGTACACATATGTATGCACACATGTTATGAATGATTCAGAGGGTTTCCTGTAGCCAATGGTTCTTGCTGGCAGAGAAGCGACGGGACTCTGCCCCAAAATGGGGGAGACCACAGCCTTCTGATGGACTCCGAGAATTGCATGATTGAAATTTCTGTTTGCATGCTCATGGAGAAACTCCGCGTTGGGATTGGTGGTTTATCCCATTCAACAGGGTTTTATGCAGATGAATACGCGCATGGTCGTATACACATCTATCTTTTTTGTTTGTTTTTAAAGATCATTTCTTGCATATGTTCGAACATTCCCACTTCACCAGGTCACTTACTCTGAGAGTAATTGACTGACAGTCGCCTTCGGGACACACAGGCCAAATGTTGAAGCATCTTGCCGGGCTATGCCCGATGCAAAAGGGTATGATCTTTATTTGGGGACACATAGTTGAAGTGGAGGTTCACGTCGACAACTCTTCAAATTCATAGCCGTGCCAACTTGAGATGTGGATGTTTCCTGATCCCCGCAGGTCTTGTACCGAAGGCAGCCAACTCCAATGCGCTGCAGCCATGTGGGGACCCAACAAATGGAAGTGTTTTCCTTTAACTTCCCCTTGAAGTGACTCCGGAAGTGCGTTGAACACAGCAAACTGTGATGTAGGGGTCCGCGGCAGGGGGGGAGCCGGTATCCGAGCTAGGCTCGTCAGGGGGTTTTAGCCTTTTGCAGCCATGACGTTGTGCACCGGTAGTTCTTTCTGTCCCCTACCAGTGCGACCTAGGATCTGAAAATAAAACACTACATAAACATGTTTCCATTTGCAGATGCATTGCAAATTAAACCTTGAAGTGCACATGTTCCAGGACTGGTGTTTCAAACTTTGGTCTGTGCATCTTGGGTTCAAGGCCTGAACCCGGTCTGGGAGCACCACAACGTCGCGGACTTCTTGGTGTATGAGCAGCGCCAGAAGCTGCACTTCCGGGTTTTCGACAAGGCCGGACCATGAAAATCCATGTAATCGCCGAAAGTGGCTCTAAGTTTCGCAATTTCTCCAACTGGGGTCTCGGCGCCTTTGTAGTGCAAGGGCATCTGGTATTCGGGAAGCACAAACTCTGAAACCCAATTTTGTGCGCAATGGTTCTTGGGAAGAGGGATGTTTCCTGCGGCCATCCTGTCAAACTGTTGTTTTGTACTGAATCTGAGTGAGTGCTGAACAGCAAGTGAAGTCTGTCCAAGGAGAATCCCTTCTCAACTGTCAGTGTTCCTTTCTTTTGAGTCGACAGTG
The DNA here is from genome assembly GCA_963377175.1 of Effrenium voratum. Taxonomy (NCBI): domain Eukaryota; class Dinophyceae; order Suessiales; family Symbiodiniaceae; genus Effrenium; species Effrenium voratum. The sequence continues at coordinate 2,110,933 of CAUJNA010002335.1, read as the reverse complement.
AGGCTGGCTGCCAGCATCATGCCCGAACAACCCGGAGAATTGCGAGATGTTTTTGTACCGGTCACATTCGAGGAAACATTTAGGTACCTGGTACTCCCCAGAAATGCACCGCCCTCCGCAAGCCGCTTATTGGAGCCTCACTAGGGTCCTCGGACACTGGGCGGATTTTCTCTCAGAGGAGCAGTCGGGGTGGTAGCATAGGTTTTCCCTGACTCAGAATGCAGGCCCACATTGTGAAACATGATCGTCTCACCATGGGGCGGCATATTGGTGATCTGCACATGAAATTGCTGGCAGGTGAACACGTACCCCCTGGCAGGTGCATGTGCACTTGGTCATGCACATAAGGCGTGCATTCTGGGCCAATCTCAAAGCTTGAAACGTGTCCTCCACGCCGGACTGGGGTTCCTTGGAGCTTGTCTCTGGTATTGCGAGTGTTCTTCGGCAAAATTCCCTATCAAAGATAGTTGGCGCGTTTGGTTTGTGCTGGGTCCATCGAAGCGACATCCTCAATCTTGCCCTTTTACATGTGGTTGTTTCACGTTGCCCGACTTCTACAAGCAAAACTTGGGGCCCCCAGGACCAGTATAGCGCGGACGACCTCATCGGGGCGGCTCACAGCGTTCTGCCGCCTTTCATGGAGGCGATGTCGCCGAAGGACTTCGAGATACCGCTGGACTACCAAGGCTTCGGCCCGATTTCCGGACATGGCCGGAGAGGGGGGACGGGGGAGGGGCCAGGAGGGGGAGGATCTCCCAGGTTTTGGTACACGGGAAACAAGGGATGGGAGGAATGATCTCTTCTGTTGCAGGGAACGGCTCATGTTTGACGGGACCAGCCAGCCGGACTTGTCCTTTCAGGGCTTGGCAAAATGAAGCTTCTGGGAAGTTGCAGGCTGGGTAATTAGCGTTGTGCACGAAGGTATCCCCCCGCAGACCCATGGCACAGAACTGACCAGAAGGTCCTTTCCAGAGGATTGTCTTCCGGGGACTTCCAGTCAGGTTCCACATGAGTGGGAGGGCAAATTTCAAACAGGAGGCCACTATTTCCCAGTCTTGGTTCGCAACAGGCCAACCAGTTTCAGCTGCTTGACCAAAAACCTTTTGACCGAAAAAAGGTGAAGAAACGCGTTGCGCTGTGGGAGGATCGGGGGCTGGACTAAACGTGGCGGCAACATGCTTGGACAATCGTCCCCTGGTCTCTTTTTTGGTTTCGCCAAAGTGTGAGCTAGTTTCATGAGAGGCATCACCACCTCTGGACAGGGCTGCGTCCAAAGGACGTTCCCTCAATGTGCGTTGCTTTTTTGACCCTTGCATTTTTGTATTCTACAGGCAGGGTTCGCCTTGAACAGTGTCGCCAGCTTCTCTGCGTGCTATGTTCCCCGCCTCACATCCGCTTAGGCCCGCATCTTCTGGGTTGCGCTGCCCTATCCCACCCAGGAAAGACGTCACGGAAGTGTCACGGAAGCCCGCCAATAAACAGCACAAGGTGGGAAACCCGCAGACATACACACACACACACACACACACACACACTCACATACACATAGACAGCCAAGTCAAAGCTATATCCACACACATATATCCACACACACATATATATATACGCTTGCACTGTGCGTATGTTATCATAGTTGTATTTCTAATAATGTATACATGATTGCCTAAAATGTGATTTTGTGTGTGTGTGTGTGTGTGTTCCTGGCTTGGCGCTGGCAGAGAACAGCGCACCCTTTGCCCATTCTGAAACGATAGGCGAAGGGGCCGGCAGTCTGGGCGTCTCCGCGCGGTGGCTGGGGGTGGCCTCCAGACCGCCGAAGGCACAAGCGGCTCGCGGCTCGTGGCTGGCTGACCACCACCACCACCACCACCACCACCACCACCACCACCACCACCACCACCACCACCACCACCACCACCACCACCACATGCAACCACAACAGCCCACCAACCACAACAGCCAACCACCACAACAAACACCATAACCACAACCAGAAGCAAAAGCCACAACCACCACCACCGCATGCAACCGCAACAGCCAACCAACCACAACAGCCAACCACCACAACAAACACCATACCACAACCAGAAGCAAAAGCCACAACCACCACCACCGCATGCAACCGCAACAGCCAACCAACCACAACAGCCAACCACCACAACAAACACCATAACCACAACCAGAAGCAAAAGCCACAACCACCACCACCGCATGCAACCGCAACAGCCAACCAACCACAACAGCCAACCACCACAACAAACACCATAACCACAACCAGAAGCAAAAGCCACAACCACCACCACCGCATGCAACCGCAACAGCCAACCAACCACCACAGCCAACCACCACAACAAACACCATCACCACAACCAGAAGCAAAAGCCACAACCACCACCACCGCATGCAACCGCAACAGCCAACCAACCACAACAGCCAACCACCACAACAAACACCATATGCAACCGCAACAGCCAACCAACCACAACAGCCAACCACCACAACAAACACCATAACCACAACCAGAAGCAAAAGCCACAACCACCACCACCGCATGCAACCGCAACAGCCAACCAACCACAACAGCCAACCACCACAACAAACACCATAACCACAACCAGAAGCAAAAGCCACAACCACCACCACCGCATGCAACCACCATAACCACAACCAGAAGCAAAAGCCACAACCACCACCACCGCATGCAACCGCAACAGCCAACCAACCACAACAGCCAACCACCACAACAAACACCATAGCCACAACCAGAAGCAAAAGCCACAACCACCACCACCGCATGCAACCGCAACAGCCAACCAACCACAACAGCAACCACCACAACAAACACCACAACCACAACCAGAAGCAAAAGCCACAACCCACCACCGCATGCAACCGCAACAGCCAACCAACCACAACAGCCAACCACCACAACAAACACCATAGCCACAACCAGAAGCAAAAGCCACAACCACCACCACCGCATGCAACCGCAACAGCCAACCAACCACAACAGCCAACCACCACAACAAACACCATAACCACAACCAGAAGCAAAAGCCACAACCACCACCACCGCATGCAACCGCAACAGCAACAACCACAACAGCCAACCACCACAACAAACACCATAACCACAACCAGAAGCAAAGCCACAACCACCACCACCGCATGCAACCGCAACAGCCAACCAACCACAACAGCCAACCACCACAACAAACACCATAACCACAACCAGAAGCAAAAGCCACGACCACCACCACCGCATGCAACCGCAACAGCCAACCAACCACAACAGCCAACCACCACAACAAACACCATAACCACAACCAGAAGCAAAAGCCACAACCACCACCACCGCATGCAACCGCAACAGCCAACCAACCACAACAGCCAACCACCACAACAAACACCATAACCACACCACCACAACCCACCACAACCATACACCACCCAACCAGAAGCAAAAGCCACAACCACCACCACCGCATGCAACCGCAACAGCCAACAGCCAACCACCCACAAACAAACACCATAACCACAACCAGAAGCAAAAGCAACAACCACCACCACCGCATGCAACCGCAACAGCAAACCAACCACAACAGCCAACCACCACAACAAACACCATAGCCACAACCAGAAGCAAAAGCCACAACCACCACCACCGCATGCAACCGCAACAGCCAACCAACCACAACAGCCAACCACCACAAAACACCACCACACCATAACACATAACCACCAACCGCCAGAACCGCAACCAAGCCAGAAGCAGCCACCACCACCACCGCATGCAACCGCAACAGCCAACCAACCACAACAGCCAACCACCACAACAAACACCATAACCACAACCAGAAGCAAAAGCCACAACCACCACCACCGCATGCAACCGCAACAGCCAACCAACCACAACAGCCAACCACCACAACAAACACCATAACCACAACCAGAAGCAAAAAAGCCACCGCATGCAACCGCAACAGCCAACCAACCACAACAGCCAACCACCACAACAAACACCATAACCACAACCAGAAGCAAAAGCCACAACCACCACCACCGCATGCAACCGCAACAGCCAACCAACCACAACAGCCAACCACCACAACAAACACCATAACCACAACCAGCAGCAAAAGCCACAACCACCACCACCGCATGCAACCACAACAGCCAACCACCACAATCACCACAACCGCAACCATCACCATAACCAGAACCAAAACCAAACACCACCACCACCACCACCACCACCACCGCATGCAACCGCAACAGCCAACCAACCACAACAGCCAACCACCACAACCACCACAACCACCACAACCACCACAACCACAACAAACACCATAACCACAACCAAAACCAAAAACCACGACCACCACCACCGCATGCAACCACAACAGCCAACCACCACAACCACCACAACCACAACAAACACCATAACCACAACCAAAACCAAAAGCCACAACCACCACCACCGCATGCAACCGCAACAGCCAACCAACCACAACAGCCAACCACCACAACAAACACCATAACCACAACCAGAAGCAAAAAGCCACAACCACCACCACCGCATGCAACCACAACAGCCAACCACCACAATCACCACAACCACAACAAACACACCATAACCACAACCAAAACCAAAAACCACAACCACCACCACCACCGCATGCAACCACAACAGCCAACCACCACAACCACCGCAACCACAACAAACACCACAACCAGAACCAAAACCAAAAAGCGCCACCACCACCACCACCACCACCACCGCATGCAACCACAACAGCCAACCACCACAACAACCACAACCACAATAATCACCACAACCACAACCAAAACCAACAACCACAACCACAAGCACCCGCATCCTCCCCTTTGACTGTAGATGGCCAGGCCATCTCATCGGCGGTGGCACGAGGGCCCTCGCAGTTGGTTCTGGCAGTGAAGCTGCTAGGCACCGTGGAAAATGGTTGGGGTGGGGGGGTGGGTTGTGGCCGGTTTGCATTCCAGTCCCGGATTGTTTGATTGCGTTTGATTCGAACAATTAACCATTGCAACCTGCAGCGCCAGAGTTTCATTTGTTTTTTCAGGCCTGCTCCTGTATTTACACCCACTTTGACACACAGGCACATCAAAAGGTTTTCGCCTGGAGGCGTGACCGACCTGCCGAAGTCCCACAAGCCGCCCTTCACCGTGCGGGTGGAGGTCCCCAACTGCGGGGTGCAGATGATCAGCCGAAAGAGCACCCCACCCAGCAACATCAAGCCCGCGCCTAGCCGAAAACCCTACTTTAGGCTTTGTTGGTGTGCCACTCATCCCGAAAACTGGCCGCGAAGACGCCTTGCTTGGGGCTTGCATCTTCGGGGGACGCGGGGGCGGGGGGGGGGGGGTGGTGGCGGCAAGCTTGTGCTTTTTCACATTAGAATGTCAAAACAGGGGGCACGGTTGGAAGCAGGGTGTTCAGCACATCATCGTTTGGCAGCATGTTCTACAACAAGTTTGCGTGGGAATCGCTATCGGAGCCCTGCGTGCAATGCTCCGACAAAATCCTGCACCAGTGAGGACGCATGACACCCTATGAATACTGGGATGACCACCTCGCAACTGGCGCAGGATTTTGTCCATCCACAGTATTGGAAGCTTCTTGGCTTTGGAATCCTCACGGGAGAGCGGGGTGGCAGGCTCCGACAGCTGAACGTACCCTGAAAATAAACCCCGTCTAAAATCTACATAGTTTGATTGCCAAAGCTGCAAGGGAACTCATTGACGAGGAGACTCCTTTGTTTGGTGTCGTCGGACCGCCTTTCTGAGAATGGACTTTCTCCCCTTGACTCCCGAGAATTGGCACGAGAAAACTTGATTTTTGGATCAATTGCTTCTGATTTCCCAACAAGGGGGGGTTGTTTGTGGCTGTCCTTTGAACTACCCTCCAAAAAAGGAAGCTACACTCCAAAAAAGGACTCTACCCTCCAAAAAAGGCTAGGTGTTATCTTCAACAACCATGGACAAAACTTCAAAACTGCGGATTTTCGGCCAACAAAACCGGTTCGTGGCTTGAACAGTCCGTCCCAAAGACCGTGCCCCGTCGGGTCCTCCGGGTCCTCAGGTGGCGCAGGAGGTGGCGGACATCGCCCGGCGCCTGAGTCGGTCCAAGCACTCCACAGAGCAGATCTGCGAGATCACCGGGCTGGCGCCTTGGTTTCGGGTGGCGGTTGGTTTCCACAACTCCAAGTGGAAAGTCAATCTGGCAACCAAAAGGTGACCTGTAACTCAGAACCAAAAAGCAAGGGTCCCGAAAAATATCGGGGGGGACCCTTGGGTACGTCCAGGGCCCGCTTCGGCTCGCTCCGCTTCCTTCACCTCACGGCTTCGCACGCGCGAATTCGGCAGGAGCCCCACGCGGTGAAGCTGGCGGTGGCCCATAGCTCCCCCGACTTCGCGGAGGCGCGCCGGGAGTCCATGGCCGAGATGAGCATCACACACCCCGAGCGCCGCGCCTGCAATCTGATTTTGGAGTTTGGGAAGATCCCTCTGCCAGGTTTCAAAGAAACATAGAGAGGGTTGGGTTTAGTAAGAAGAAGATTTACGGTCGGGTCAGCCGGGGGCGTACGGGGGGTTGGGCCCAGAGAAACCAAAAGGGAAGCTCAACACCTTCAAACAGGCCAGATGGGTGCGTGTCTAAATGGGGAACGTGGTTTTTCCTTTCCATTCCAAAAAGACACCCAACGTGTGCCACGGTCAAAAGACGTTCGTACTTGGGGGTAGTAGGGACGGTTGTGGACCAATCCGGATCTAATCGCTATCAGGCCACTGGCTGAAAGTGGACGGCACGGCAAAAACCTTCCATTTCAGAGATCGGCCCCTTTGCTTCCCCAAAAATTATCCCTTCTGCTTCCCGAGTTCGTGCGAGGTTCAACCAAGTGCTCCACCTGCCTCTGCCCTGGACCGAGACGGTCGCCAAGGCCACAGTGTCCTTGAAGCTGCCAAGATCGCAAGTGTTTACTCGATTCGACGTGGGCCGGGTCAGGGTCGCCGTTTTTTTTTCTTTTTCTCCTTCTCTCCGTCAGGTTCCAGCTGCAACCGGGGGATCCTCCAAATCAGCCGGTGTGTCTCCAAATTGGGGACCCCGCTGGATGGCAAAAGTGGGGCCAAGCAAAGCTTGAATGTAGAGAGAGAGGGAGAGAGAGAGAGATTCGTGTATATATATATATACATACATATTTTATACACCTATGTGTGCGAGTGTCTCTCTCTCTCTCTCTCCTGGCGCTCGTCTGGCGCCCGCCTTGTGTGGGGAAGCTCTTGGGTTCGAACCCCGGGCAAAAGGTTAATAAATGCCTCTCATAGCCTCATCTCATCTTGAGATACGCGCTATCTCCTGTTAAAATTGTTTGAAACATCGCCATTCAGGCTAGTCTCAGATGAGGCTTGTCTTAACCAAATGATGTGCGCAAAGGGAAGCATTGGGACCTTGTCACCCGACTTTTTTGCGTTTTCTGTTGTATGTCACTTTCCCAATTTATCGGCTCAGCCATGAATCAGGGTCTCAATAGCAGATGTCGGTTGCACGCAGCGCGGAAAGAGAAGAGAAGGAAGCAACGACACCAAACAAGCGGCACGTGCACCCGCACCCGCACGCATACGCCCACGCGCACAGGCACAGGCACAGGCACACTCACGCACACCAAACAAAGACGTATAGCAGCAAACTTGCAACAGGGCCACCCAACTTCGGCACAGCGTCAGATGACTAAGTTTACAAAGGGGGGGTTGTGCTATCTGCTTTCACTCAGCTGTGCACGGGCTGTCGGTGTCTCAGGCTGATTGATCGGACGGAGAAGCCCATCGGGAAGCCACTCGTGCTGCGGTTGGCGGACGCGGCGGAACGGCCCCTGGAAGGCGACGAAGGGTAGGGGGCGAGGGGGCGGTCCATTTTGGGTGCCCCCCAAAGAATCACATTTGATCCTTTCGGGCAAGGAACCCTGTCAAAGGAGCTCATGATGGAGGCCCTTTACTTGGGGATTTCCATTGTTTCCATTTTTTGGTTTTTGCTTTCGTGACCATAATTTGGCCACATGGCTGGCCTAGGCAGGTACCCCTTTTTTGTTGGCAGAAGCTGCCCATCGGGAAGGTTCAACTCAAACTAAAATGACCCCGTTTACCCCCAATCGGGCATCAAGGCCCTATGAAATGTGTTTGGTCCGAAACGGAGAGCTTTCCGGGCTTTCGGGGGGAGGGGGGGAATCCAGGTGTCATGGCCTCCCAAAGGAGCCCCTCCACCCATCTCCGAGCTTGACTCGTTTGGCGGGAGGCGGCTACGACCTATCGTCGGGCGGCACGCTGAACGCGAAGCTCAGCACACTGTGGCTCAAGGTGCCCTCGGCGTCCTGAACGCCTCTCGCCTCTTGGGCGCCGAAGGCCTCGCCTATGGCTTTCAAAGGATGGGTATTCGTCCCCAGCTCTCTCCTTCGAAGGTGGGTTTCAGTTTAGACGTCGCCTCGAAGGCCCTTTCAAAGGTCGTGTGATGTCTCAAGAGGAGCAGAAATCCCGTTGAAAAGCTTCAAGGCGTGGGCTTTGGCGAGACTTGTTTAGGTCGTGTGGCAAGAAGACTCGTACGGCCTTGACGCCATGACGTCTGCCTCTGGATCAGAGCGGCTTTTGAACCGACTGCTTACAGCTCAGCTGGTGGTCCGCGGCTTCCGGCGACGCAGGGAGACGTCATACTTCACATGTACGTCGAACCCCAGGGAACCCGAATGAGACCTCCTAAACGACGACCGCACTTCCCCACTTGTTCGGACGGTCCTTCTTGTGGTAGACGAGTCCAGCGACGTTTTCTGGCCAACGCACTAGAAATCGAAAAGGGCATTTCGGATCCCGTGTGTGCACGCGCGAGATCTGTCAGCGATCTCTCCACAGAGACCCGGTGCGCCAGCGGAAAATGAGAGCTTTTAGCTCTCCCATTTGTAAAAAAGAGGGGCATCTATGAACCTGCAGCCTTTGCGGGAAAAGAGAGACGTGTAGCTAGTGCAACGCGATACAGGTCCTGCACTTGCAAGTCCCTTATTTGGCTTGTGGGATTCTTGCAGAATTCGCACTCGGAATCAACACCAGAGTGGCAAGCTAGGGTCATTTTTCTTGTTTGGGGGGATTTGTTACGTGACGTCACGGGGATGGCAAATTCATTTTGGTGACCCAGCTGAGGCCTGGATGCCTTGGCCCCAGCCGGGAATGGGGGGGTGGTTGGCTTTGTCTGAATCCCAAAGCTCAGTTGGCTTGGGCAAGGCAAACCTGGCTGCTTGCCTTGGAAAAGCACGCAGGAGAGGGGGAGAGAGAGAGAGAGAGAGAGAGAGAGAGAGAGAGAGAGAGAGAGAGAGAGAGAGAGAGAGAGAGAGAGAGAGAGAGAGAGAGAGAGAGAGAGAGAGAGAAGAGAGAGAGAGAGAGAGAGAGAGAGAGAGAGAGAGAGAGAGAGAGAGAGAGAGAGAGAGAGAGAGAGAGAGAGAGAGAGAGAGAGAGAGAGAGAGAGGAGAGAAGGGGGGGGCCTTGTATTTTGGCTGACAGCCTGTGGTCAGGATCCAGGAGCTAGAAACCAGAAATTGGCAACTTGCGAAATTCATATAGACTCGTTTGGAAGGGAACCAAAAGAAAGGCACCGATTAGAGATGCCCCCTCCCCCGAAAGAATAATAAATCTACCAACAACACGGCCATTTCTTGTCCCTTGGGTTCATGAAACCTTCCCAGCGAAACTCTTCCTTGAAGTTCTTCGGTCTAAACCTCGTGCTGGATTTGCGGCCCTGGCCGGACCTTCAGCCGGACCAGTGGAAACGAGGGCCTGGCAATCCAAATTCCAGGTCAGTTTCAGGTCTTGTTCCTCGAGATGCTTCAGGGAGTTCGTAAGCAGTTCACCTCCGGTTTGCTCTTCAAGCCTTGTAAGTCGGGTTGCTATGAAAAGTTGCCATTCATTTAGCCATCGCCCCAAAACGAGCCAAGTATGGAGAGGTGTTCGGAGCGGTTGGGCAGGAGAGTTCTGGGGCAGGTTTGGAGGGTTGCAGGAAGCTGTTGGGTTGGCATGGAGCGGTTGGGTTGCAAGTGGCTCCATCCGGAGCTGCTTCAGGCCATCCAGCCTGACATGGAACAGAGGCACCATCTGCACGAACGGTAAAACAACCGGCTCACCGGTTTTTCACCTATGACGCTGTTAGAATTGGGACAGATTGCACACGGCCCAAACAAACAAGCCTTGAGGCATAAACATGGCCATGGGTCATAACCTAGGCCTCCATTTTGGGGCGGATGAACACCCATGTGCCAGCTATCATTTATGGTCACCAGGGGTACCGTTGGATTTTGTCAACCACAGCCACATGGCGGTCAAAACCTGCTGGTACCATTGTGGTTGGTAGGTGAATTCACCACCCATTTTAGAACCTATTTTGGTGGTTGGATTGAATCGGATGTTCACTGGTACGATTTGGATTTTGACAACCACAGCCACATGGGTGTGGCTCAAAATTAAACAGGAGGGGTTACGCAGGCTGGGGTCCATGTTTCCACTTACCAGGGTTGACTTTGGTACCGGTTGTTTGACCCACAGCCACATGGGAAGGCGTCCTCTTTCGACAGCTCCAGCTCGAGCGCCTCAGGCAGCCATCGCCTCCTGCGAGGCGGCGCTGGCGAAGCTCCGCGGGCCTTCCGCCGCTGCCCCGTGGGATGTGGGACGGTCGACCTGGGACGCGGGGCAGGGCCGGCGGTGTGGAGGAGTGAACCCGTAGGCCCACAATAAGCCGCCTGCCGCCTGGTGCAGGATTTGGTTCATCCACAGGTCCGGTTCTTTTCTTTGTGGGTGGGGGGGCCCTCTGATGCGGTGGTGTGGTAGATTCTGGCAAGTTTCGCATGTAGGGGGCAAGGAACATCCTGTAATCTTTGCATGGTTCGTGGTGGATTCATCTCCAAACCTGGCAAGGTTGATCTGCCCTTTGTTTCGACCAAACCCGCTGCTCCATTGCTGGGTTCATAAAGCTGGCAGATTGTGGAGCACACGGTGGGTTCTTCAATTTCCTAATTTTCTCGTAAGTTGTATCGTAATTTGGCTTAAATTTCCTTAGCTTCACACTTAACTTGGCTCAGGTTTCTTGCTTCCCAAACATTGGTCTAGTCTAAACTATCCCTTATCTTCTTTTTGCCATTGAACGGCGGTTTTCGCCTTCAGCCTGCCCATATTTGGACGGTACCTTTTGCCCAGAGGTGCCTGGCATGCAAACCCTTGCTGGCCCGCAGGCCAGCATCCCCGACTCGCCTTTTGCCCCAGGCCTGACCATTCAGACGCGGGCAAAAGCCGGTGCTTGCGTACAGCAGGTCTGCGTGGAAAGCGGGGAGTGGTAAAATGTAAGATCCATTCACTAAGCTTCATAGTCAATGGCTGAGGTGTGGAAACGACCTCTAAACATGATGAGGGATCCCCAGGCCAGGTGTAGAGGGTTCAGCATCCTCCTCTCACCTGAGAACTGGCTCTTGACGCCGTGGCACTTCTCGAGGCTCTTAAGAGGGCCTGGGGTTTTCAGAATTTCTTTGGGGTTCTTGCATGTACGTCACAGTCATGGGGGTCGTGTGTTAGGTCAATTTGATTGAAAATAGATGCCACTGGCTTCAGCTTGCTTCCAAACTTTAAAAGAGGACACCTATGCTGCCCCTTCCCACCCTGAGCCCATGTTTTCGAGTAGTGGGGTGCTGAAACCCGGGTTGAAATTCAGATTGCTTGAATTATGTTTTCCCACCAGCACCTCACCAGCTGGGAACCCAGAAGGCACACCTTTGGTGGAAAGTTCATCAAGGTGTTTCTTCCTCAAGGCAGTTTCATACAATGAAATATGGCATCTTTTTCGCGTGTGTGCTACGTACTCTAAGCTGGCCCTGTGTTCCATAATTATCCTGAATCATCTTATCAAATATTTCCGCAGTTTGATGTCATCACGCTTACCAACCTTTTTCCCCCGAACGCAACCACAGGTTTACCCTCCGAACCTGGAATCTGAGGGAATGGTTGATCGAATTCCATTCCAAGGTACTTTTTGTTCGCTGGGCTGCTTCAAGGAAAGGCCAGGGTGGATAATTCGGTTGGTGTCCTTCGGTTGTAATGGTTGCTCCCGTTACAAGTTGGTAGGGTAGAATGTACCTTTGTAATAGCAGTAGACAAGTAGTACATAAGTTGTATACAGAAAGTAGTGCATAAATACATAAGTTTTGGTTTTTGTCTTTTTTAGTAGTGTACGAGTAGTGTAATGTTGTGTGTAAGTAGTATTTGAGCTCTGTACCTCTTGATTTGCCCACTCGTAAATGAGCACGCTGTTTGCCATGCTGCCGACCCAACTGTGGATAGACATCTGGGGTCTTGGCGTTGCTGGGCTCTACTGCGTGGATTGTTGGTGTGTGGCTCAAGCAGCTTACTGGGGATGCTTGCGCATGCAAAGGGGAAGGTAAAGAAGTTCCAGCGCTCAATCTGACAATCAGGCTTGCAGTGGACCTGGACACAAACCAAAACATTCGATTCCGAGGTTTCCGCGTGACACCGCACATGTTTTGATTCTCACGAACTTGTCTTGAACTTGAGTGACTCCGGTTGCAAAGCTGATCTCCCGAGTCTCCTTAGGCTCACACCTGGCATTCGTGTTTGATTGGTCAATGCCCTAACTGTGCATTTTGGGGCAGGTGAGCTTCCAAGCAGTCGTTGGACCCATGCGGCTTTGTCGGTTTACTCAACAGAGCATATAGCAGATTCAACGCCCCAGCTTTAGGGCAAGACAAAAATGACAACCATCCAGGCCCAGCATGTCGCACACACAAAGCATCCTGGCATGGTAAACTCTTAGGTAACAAAACATTTGTGCATGTCTTCGGATACGTCGTTCCTTGGCGGCCCTGAAAGCGGGCGCTGGTTGCGACGTTCCATGGCTTCGGCTCTTGGCCATGGGCTTCTTGGCCGGGTTGGTGCCGGCGCTTCTGGCGGCGCTGGCGTTCGGGGTGCAGTACGTGCCGGTGAAGAAGTACAAGTGCTCCGGCTGAGGGACAGGTAGAAATAGCTCCTTCTGTCCAATGGAAGGAGGAAAGTTGTGTTGCAGCTGTCAGGTAGACTTTCAGGGCGCCCAGTTTCAACATGAGACTTTGAAGCGCACTTCGGTTTGGAAGGATCAATCATCGCAGTTGCCACCGGCAATTAAGGATTTCACTGCAGTTGGTTGGAAATGTTATACCCCCGAGGGTTCGTGGGGGGCACTGCCCCCGCAGAGTTTGGGGGAGTTGGGGGGGCTCATGAGCAGAAGGAGAAGGAAGGAAAGGACAAGCAGGAGAAACGGGCATGAGAAGGAGAATTAGAAGAAGAAGAAGAAGAAGAAGCAGAAGAAGAAGAAGAAGAAGAAGAGGAAGAAGAAGTGAAGCGCCCAAACGCATACTTAGCCACTTCAATAGGCAGAGCATGCCTTTACCTTGGCCACGGACCTTCCTCTGAAAGTGCCCCGCCTTTTCTCAGCAGGGGTTTCATTGGAACGCAGACAAACAATCACCTGGCTGATAAACAGGGGATGTCCCGTTGTCAAATTGTGAAGGGTGGCCGCCACTTTGAAGGACGCCCAGTACCATCCGCAAGGGTGATGAATCCATTCGCAGCCCCTGGGTTTTGGATGCACATGGACCGTTGAGGGCAGATCCCCCGATGCGTTGCCAGGATATATGATGGGACCACCTTTCAGCTCCTTGGCTGGAAGGGCTCGCGTCACAGGTTGGTTGTGAGCTTGGAGGCTTTTGATTCCTTTTTTTTTTTTCCTCCTTCTCCTGCTGAGAGCTTCACCTTTTGAATAGGCCGCTGGAAAGGTGACATTGACAGGGGGGAACTGGGCAGAAGTCTCCCTTTGAACCCGTTTTCAATCTGTTGGCATGCAGCTCGGAGATCAGAAGCCTGGAGCTTCAACGGGAACCCAGGAAAAAAGGAAGCGGTTGAGAAACAGAGGGTGTCATATTTAAGGAAGAACATATCACACAGTTCTTGGACTCCAGTCGAAGTGGCATCTCATTAGGTGTTCCTGACAGACCATGTGCCATCGTAAACCGCGTTTGGTGGCCCCTGTCTGTGAGCGACCAAGAGGAGGATTTTGAAAGCTCGGCCCAACGCGCCGGACAACGTCGCAGCAGTCCACAGGCTTGCCACAGCACACGCGGCAGCAGCGTCAGCACTAGGCCGTGCATGCCTGCTGGCAGCGAACCTTTCATTGGGGATGGGATGGGATGGGATAAGGTTCCCTCGCTCGAGCAGGAGCCACCTTGCGATCCAATACAACAACAAGGAACCAAGGTCCCTACGGGGTTTCCTCCCTCATGTGGATGTTGATTGCTGTTCCCGTGGCGTTTTTCTCCATGCCCTACCTAACTCCTCCTTTGGTTGGCTTCATTTGGCGGTGGTGTACCGCCCATTTTAGTCTATTTTAGCGGTTGGATTGTGTAGTTTGCAACGTGATGTATTTATCAACCATGTAAAACCCCAATGCATGAGTGTCTCACTAGCGCAGTCTCGCCGTTACGACTGCGCTTGGCTCAAGTAAAAAGCGCGCTGTAGGCAGGGTTCATTGTTGACCCTTCCTGGTTGTTTAACCCGTTCTATAGGCTATCAGCCGTAAGCGGCTCTTTGTACAGAGATGTACGCACTGGATGGCAATCCTGGACTACCTCCTACCGAGGCGCGTCCCATACCTGATGAGCAGCGATGATGACGCCTCGCAGTACGAACCAACTAGTCGCGCGAATTCCCAAGTGGCCAGGGACCTCATCAGGAAGGGACAAGCTTTGAGCAGTCAGGGCCCCGAATCGCTTGGATCCCGGAGCGACCGTGGGAGGACTGGGCGGTCTGGTGCTCAATCTCCTTCACCTGTTGGATCAGATCGGCATCGGCATGGTGACATCGTCATGTATGACCCCCAGGCCGACCTCGCAAGGGGAAACCCTATGCCACAGTCCATGACACAGTTTAATCAACATGTTGCAAATGTTCACCTCGATCCCTCGATGACGGTCAACCAGGAGGTGACGAACTATCAGCAAATCAGCGCTACTCAGAACAATGCCCAGTTCAACCAGTTTGTGAATCAGGACACTGGTCCCATGGTCGCCCAATTGGCGGAGGCAAGACATGGCGAGATCACTGCCGGACTTCAAAGCCAATCGGAGGCCATGAGGCGTGAGATTCAAAAGAATGCGGAGCAGCGTGCAAACACCATGAAATTGGAAAGAGAGGCCGAGATGAAGTATAACGGCGCTATGAATACGATCAGCGAGCAAGAGAAGCAGATCAGGGAGCTGAGGGCCATGGTCGAACAGATGATGCAGAATCAACAGCAACAGCCTGCCCAACCTGCTCCGGCTCCTGCACCTCCTGCGACCCCCTTGGCCGTACCTACAATTCCTTTGGCCGCATCTCCACCCGGACTTTCGAATGCTTCCTCACACAGTTGGACGAAGGTCGGGAGCGACCCCTACGGCAAAGACGGATCCCGCCGGGGTCGTGGGCGATGCTGCTACCAGAGACGGTTGGCCTGGTGATGATGGAGTTGGTGGAGATGACAAGGACAAGAAAAAGAAAAAGAAGAAGAAGAAGAAGGACCGAAGCCGACGCAGGCGACGAGATCCATCATCCTCTCCCTCGTCATCCTCATCATCAACTTCAACGTCGTCAGATGAGTCGTTTCGACGAAAGCTACTGAAGCACTTAGGGAATTCAAGCGATACAACAACGGAACGCGTTCGTGTAAAGGAGGGTGACAGAATTCAGATTCCCCGTTTCCCGAAGCCCGAACAGTACCGTAATTGGAGGATCAAAGTTAGGGATGCTGTTGTTGCTACTTCTGATCAACCCGAGAAGGCATATGAGTGGATTGAGGCAACTTGGATCCCAGGTCAAACTGTTGAAGTCCTTCGTGATTCAGGCATGTTTGTTCATCTTGACGCAAAGCTGGCATCGGCGCTGACGAACATCTTGGAGGGCGACCTCGCGCGGCAAATCGACATTTTCAAGGAGCAAGAAGCAAAAGGGAAACGATACGCGAGGGGCCGCCAGATTCTTTTGATGATTCACAAGCACTTCAGCACGAACATCAAACATGGTGCAATCTACGACTTCGAGGATTTGCTTTCTGTCCAGCTCATCAACGAGGACCTCAAGAATTTCATGACGAGATGGGACACGGTCATCGCTGGAATGGGCAATGAGCAGAATGAGAAGACCCTCGAGGCGCTGTTCCACCGCCAGATTCGCAAGTTTCGTCCCCTCAGCCACGATCTCAATGAATACGAGCGGGCTGAGGAAGGGACGGAGAAGCACTCCTATAAATTCTTGATTGATGCATCAAGGAATTATTTGGAGCGGAAGCGGCTTGTTCACATGCGGAATGGTATGTCGAGCAACACGACGGGACGTGGTCGGACTCCATCGAACAATCCTGCTGTTCCTGGAATCCCTAAGGGTGTATAACTGGCCAATGCACCTATGGTTCAGACTGCCGAAAGGTAAGGGGAAAGGCAAGAAGGGCGGATCAAGGTCTCAGACCCCAGGGAAGTATCGTTCGCAGAGTCCTCCTGGTTCAAAGCCCCAGGTGTGCAAGTTCTTCAAAGCGAACAGATGCGAGAGAGGAAAGGACTGCCCATGGCAGCACCCCGCAACTTCCAAGGCAGCTCCAGCCCCGAAAGCCCATAAAACCACTAGTGGAGACACACCCAAGACATCGCCGAGAGAGAAGAAAAAGAAGAAGAAGCTTCTTCCCAGGATTCGAAAGATTCGAAGGGTTCTCAGTCCCTCAAGTCTCCGCGATCGTCAAAAGGCAGCAATGCGGCGGTGTGCCTCCTTCAGGCGATGGTGTGCGCCGCGACCCTCGACACGGTCGCCTCGTATCCTTGCCTGCCTAGTGTGAATTATGATGTTTTCCAGGGTATGCCATGTATCAAGAAATGTGTGCAATTCTCGGATTACCCATCTTTCACGAACTATGAGACTGACGGCGAGCTTTGGCCCTACACTGCCTCGTCGAGAAGGTTTGCACAAGAGTTTCCTGTGGACTACATTCCAAAGTTCGATGAGAGAGCTGTTTCAGACGCAACGCTTGTCGGTGCTATGCATGAAGCAATGGTGAAGAGTATGCTCAAGGGCATGAAGACTTCATGTAAATTTCAATGCGACGGTTGTGATTCCTGCATCCCCGCAGGCCTAGCAGCCGAGCCAGAGAAGCCTGACATTTCCCCCAAGAAGGAAAATGCTGCTGTTGCTTATCTCCCGATGGGTTCTTCTCACATTCCATGGATCGCGGATACGGGCGCTGCTCAGGACTTGCTGTCGAGAACGGATGCGCAAATTGGGAGTATTTACGAATCATCTCAACCGCTGAAGTTTTCCACTCCCAATGGGAATATTCTCGGTACCGAGCAGGCCAATGTCAAGATCAAACAGACCGATAGTGTTGTTCGGCCGTATGTTCTTGACAAAACTCCATCCGTGTTGTCCGTGGGTATGAGATGCCTCAAAGACGGGTATGACTTCGTTTGGAGAGCACACAGCAGACCTTATTTCAGACTCCCGGATGGTTCACGCATCAAGCTCGAAGTCAAAGATAATGTGCCATTCATCCCTTCCGAGACCCAAAATGCTGTTCCAGCTTTGTCACAGAGCATTCCAAAGGTTACAGCTTTGCCATCAGCTCCCATTGAAATCGAGGATGAGGTCTTAGTCATTGACGAAGAACCAGAAGCTGTGGAGGAAGTGTTTGTGACCAATGAGGATGATGGGGACGAGTTGGGAAACGACGATTTCTTGCTTGAAAATGCTACCAGCCAACCGGAAGGTGAGGTCATTGAAGAGTGCCCTGACATTTCTTCTGAAGATGCGCCTAAGGTCATCGCTTCCGAGTTTGTGTCTAAGCCCGTTGTGAAGGATGCTCCTCGCGAACGCGGTGAAGCTGCTTTGCGTGATGAGGCAACCTCGCTCCAGCACTTGATGTGTCACACTCCCAAGAATCCCTTTTGCGAAACTTGTAACAGGGCGAAGATGTACAAATATCCATCAAGACAAAAGGGAGGTTCCACTCAAGTCGAGGCTAAGAAGTTTGGTGATCACCTTACGGCAGACCATCTTATAACTTCAGATGATCGCGAAATCGTTATGTTTACCCAGCAGCACGGAAAACCTCTCACCAATGCGTAATGGCCTTCAAACACTTTGTCCGCACCGGGGAAACCGTGAACATATTCTACAGTGATCGGGCTCCTGAACTTGTGAAAGCAGCGGATCAATTAGAATGGAAGCATGTTCAAAGTACAAACTACATTGCCAAAACGAATGCCATTGCCGAGAGGAACGTCAGGGCAATTATCGAGGGCACAAGGACCAACCTGGAACAAGCTGGTTTGCACCATTCATATTGGCCGCACGCGGCTAATCACTATTGCATGGCGCACAATATCACGGATCACCCAGATTATCATTCACCTTGGAAGGTACGTTTTGGCGAAGATTTTCCCGGACCATATTTGCCGTTTGGTTGTCAAGTCAACTTTTGGACTGGCCCGAGGAATCGACCCAACAAGCCTTTGAATTTTGAGCCTACCTCCAGGGCCGGAATATTTTTGGGGTATCCTATTCATCCTGACTTTCTTTGGCGTCACGAATTTCTTGTTATTCCTTTACGAGATTTGATGGAGAAGGACTATGATCAACCCATTGCTCCGCTGATGAATCAGATCAAGTGTCCGGATGGCGAATTCTCTTTTCCAATGGTCGAACGGCATTTATTGCACATGAATGGCGTAATGCCAGGGCTTGAATACGCTCCTGAAACGCCTGATCCAGCTGCATTACCCCAAAGATGGAGGTGCCCATTATGATGCGGGGGAGTACGGAGGTATTCGGGATCAAGCAAACCCGACAGTATTCCACCTTTTCTTTGGAAAGCTATGTCAACAAAGCAAAGGAGACTTGCTATCATCAAGGAAGAACGGGAGAAGGCTCGCAAGGCTTTTCCCGATGAGCCAGTCTCCGAGGACCCGGAAGCTTCTTCCTCCAAGGCCAGGCCGGCGACCACTGCAGTTAATAATGGATTGGAGGATGAATTTTCGAACATTCCACTTTTGCCCGTTGCACCTTGCATTGGGAACCACTCTGGTGAGAAGACTATTGAGGATGCGTTGGATGTTGTGGTTTTGCCTGCACTTTCGGCGAATCCTGACGTTGGGCAACATCGTTGTAAAGTTCTTCAAGCTCACCTGCACCCCATTATTCATGCAATGGTTGCTAGACCGGTGGGGCGAAAGGAAATTGAGAGCAACGCGGATGCCCAAAAGTCTATTGATGTGGAGTGGCACAACCTTGAAAGTAAGGGCGCATGGGACTACAAAACTGTGCGGGAGTGGTCGTAAGTGGTCAAAGAAGCCAAGGGAAGAAGTGAAAAGGCCCATGTTGGCAAAATCTTTGAAATTTGTTTTTGAAAAAGGGAGTGAACTTCAGAAAGGGAATCCTCTTCGCAAGTTCAAAGGAAGGACTGTTTTTCAGGGGAACAATGTTAAGGATGAAAACGCTGAGCAAGCTTTATTCGCGGAACTTGGATCGGCCCCTTCCACCATGGAAGCTGCCAAAGCCATCGATGCCTATGGAGCTATGCCTGGAAATTGCACTCAACAGTCCGATGGGCGACAGGCATATACTCAAGCGTTACACAAGGGAATCAAGACGTGGGTGCGCCTCCCAAAATATCGCTGGCCGAAAGGTTGGGCCTCAAGTTTAGCGATCCGGTGGTGCAACTTGTTCTTGCTCTCCATGGTCACCCGGATTCGGGGGGTCTGTGGGAGAAGCATTGTGAAGACATTCTTTTATTCCTTGGTTTCCGTCTTGTATACCCTGGAGCCTGGCCTTCAGTTTTCTAGCATCCGAAACTTCGACTCCTGCTCGCAGTGTATGTCGATGACTTCAAGATGTCGGGTCCGGTTAAGAATGTTGCAAAAGGGTGGGAACTCATTTCTTCCAAAATTGATATGGATCCACCTTCAGCAGTCGGCAGATACCTCGGATGTGAACACATTGTCACGGAGAAGGTTCGTCTTTCACCAGAACATCACCCTTTCGCTCATGTTTTCAACCATGACCTGGAGGATCCATCCGGCAAGACTGCAGCTGCTGCTCGCCGAACTCAGGATTACTGGGAACACTATCCAGAACATGGCGTGGTTGTTTGTCAACATGAGCAACCAAGGCGCAAATTTCGCCGCACGCCTAGCGGTGTTGCCAAAGAGATTGGGTTGGGCGGGGCGCGGTGCACAGAGTGCAGTCCATGTTTTGACAAAGACGGTGCTGCTCAACAGTATTGGCATTTCGACGAAGACGATGATCAAATCCAGACTGTCCCTTGTTGGAGCCACGTATTTCTTCCATGAAAGCGTTGGTAATGCCCGCCGGCAGCGGCCGTGAAGAAGCTGAGGGATAAGACGTCCGCCAAGAAAGCCAATCGAGCCAAAGGTTTTTCATATCTTGATGAACTGTTTCAGCATCAACCTTGCATGGACAAGCCTGTCACCCTGGTTACCTACGACATGACCGGATTCCTCAAACAATGCCTTGACAGATATGTCGAGCTTGCGGGGGGCAATGTCCAATTCAAGAAGGTATCCTCTCCATTTCAGGATGACCGCATTGCAAGACCCACCAAAGATGACACGGAGAAGAAGGGCATTCTACAACCCATCGCCTCCAAAATTCTCATGAAGGTTCTGTTTGCTGCGCGGATGGCCCGTTTTGATCTATTGAGAGCGACCCAGGGGCTGGCTTCTCGCGTCACCAAATGGTCCGTTGATTGTGACCAAGCGCTCTTTCGGTTAATGTGCTATATCCATACCACAGTTGATCGTAAGATGCACGGTTTCGTTGGTGATCCCTCATCACGAACCCGACTTTGGTTATTTGCGGACTCGGATCATGCTGGCGAACACGATTCCCGCAGTACATCAGGGTGTTTTCTTGCATTGATTGGTCCTAATACGTTGTATCCTTTGACTGCTTTCTCCAAGAAGCAGACTTCCACTGCGATGTCATCCACTGAAGCTGAGGTGATTGCCGCAAATGTTGCATTGCGTGCCGTTGGACTTCCGTCTTCCTGCCTCTGGGAGATCATACAGTCGGCGGGGGGTGGTAAAGAAAACCCAACATGCACTATCACCCCATCAAGAACTTCAGATTATTGGGTCAGTGACACAGTCAATGGATACATAGTCAGAGTTCACAATAAAAAGAGAACCCAGTTGTTTGTTCCATCGAACGACGACTGCCCGGTTAGGACCGAGGCCTTGTCCAGCACAAGATATACGGTTCAACTCTTTGGTGATGGCAGTGTTGACCTCAATGTGTCTCGAATTTGCCCAAATGATTCAGACTACCAAACCGACTCCGTGGGACTGGCAAGACGTACTTCTTCATGCGGGGGGCCGGCGAGGCAAATCTCGAAATCGAAGCCAAAGAGATCAGGGACAACCTCACGGACTTAACTGTTCTTTTGAAGGCGTTTTGCTCGAGGACAACCACGCTACAATCCGCATTCTTGAAAGTGGTAGGTTTCCGGTTTTCCGCCATACTGACAAGACTCAACGTGTTAATCCTGCTTGGTTGGCGGAACAATTCAGGCGGAAACACTATAAGCTTACACACGTGTCTACGGAACTTCAGGCTGCAGATATTCTCACGAAGCCTTTCACAAATGCCGAGAAATGGCAAGGAGGGCTCAAGCTAATGAATATTGCTAGCAAAATGGACGTCTCAGGCATGCCGGCTGCTGTGTTGCCACGCCTGGAGAAATCCGAGGCCAGGAACACGGGGGGTTCCCCTAATCGTATTCTGGTCGAAGTTTGCTGTTCACACGAATCGAAGCTTGGTGATACTTCGCGTCGTCCCGCCGTCGGCTGCCACGTGATTCGGATTACACAGGACAATGATATTCTTTCTCATGCCGCTCGAAAACGTGTCGTCGATGAAGTGAAGCGCATCCGCTGTATTAGCAACAAGGTTTCTATTCCTGTATTGTTATGGGCAAGCATACCTTGCACTGGCGGTACTGCGTGGTCTCACATTAATGTGAATCATGACACGGCGGAAGAGAAGGTGAAGCGACATCGTCTGCCTTCGTTGATCTCGTGAATTCCATGGAGTTTGCCAAACCGTTGATTGCGATTGAATGGCCAAGGAGTTGCACTTATTGGAATGAGACTGCCGTCGACAAGTTCGTTATTCGAAACAACATGACTTTTGTTAAATTTGATGGTTGTGCTGTTGGTGTCAAAACTAGTGATGGGGTTCCAATGAAGAAACCATGGACTATAAAGACCAACATGCATTGCCTCCACAATTACTTTGATGGAAGGGTGTGTTCTTGCACTGTTCAACATGCTGAAGGTAGGGGACGGAATCTTAAGAATACTGAATCCTACACGTACATCATGACCGACTTGATTCACAAGGCTTTTGCTTATGCAGTGTCGGTTCAAGAGAAAGTTGCTGTTGCTTGATCAGTCAAAGGCGTCCGCGGCTGGTAGCAAGAATCAGCCCGGAGAGATCCGTGGCCCGGAGGTCATCCCCAAGGCGAAGGCGGCTCCAAAGCTGCTGGAAAGCCCGGGGAGACCCGTGGCCAAGCGACGGAACCGAAGCGGGAGTGGATCAAATGCTCAGGAATCAAGATTCCCCAGATCCAGAACTTTGGGAGACGGACCTTCTTGAGCAAAAAGATCTCGTATTTGGTTCGTGGACATGCCCACGAACATGCGACACGATCCATCCCTGAAATCAATCTCAAGGATATCTCTCTCGACTATGCGGCCGTCACCAAATGGATCCAACGCCGGTATGACTGGAACTGTTCCCAATACACCCTGTTGCAGGCCGCAAGCACGTCGACCAGATTCGAAGTCTTCGTTGCGGATGCTCCGCCTGGACAACAGTGGAACGGACTCAGTTTCATGCCTCTGAGGATCCGAGTGGGCCCCGACCGCTTGCCGTGACATGACGAGGCCTCACCGAATCGGGAACGTGACCAAGGTGAGGGACGTCTATGACGAAAACCTCTGGTCCCTCGAGTTTGAGACTGCTCGGTACGGTCTTTATAGGAACTGGGCTCGTGCGGTACAGCAGCAGCCCGTGGAGACCCGTGGCCGGAGCGGACTTTGGCAGGACCTTGACCCCAACAAGAAGCAGACGACCAACTGGCGCTTCGCGGAGGTCGTGCACATCCCTGATGTCGAGTCTTCCCGCTGCAAGATCATGATCCCTGAGGGCACAATCAATTGCTATCAATGCGACAACCTCATCGAACGCATGCCCGACAGCAAGAAGATCGCAAGGGTCATCCGATTGCAAGAGATGGCCAACAGTTTGGGCGTGCCGCTTTCGATGGACCAGGTCGAGACCCAGATCTTGACGCAGCGGAAAGACGCAAGAGGCGGCCGGAGCGCGAGAGGGGGGCTGGGCATTATGAAAGACATTGCCAAGAAAGCTGTTCTTCGCAACAAGGAGTACAAGACTCTGTACGAACGGCTTATCAACGACCCCTTTTACGCCTATACGGCCGCGCGGGGAGACCTGACGCCATCCGCCCTCGAATTTATCGAGAAGGTCGCACGATGCATCATCCCGAGTTTTGAACGAACAAAGGAGATGATCCAAGGAAGCGTCGCTGTGCTCAAGTATCCCGCACGGCTAACGCTTGTGCCGCCTACGGAAGACGTCAAGGAAATCGACCCCACGGATGTGTATGTGGTTCATGGAGGAAGATTCCTGGAAACTGAGCAATTTGCCGCCTTGTGCGGGAGCCTTGACAAGAGCAACCGCTACCCTGTGATGGGCTGAAGCCGGGATTTCAAATCGGTAGGAGATCCCGAAACTGTCCTGGTCGAGTTGCCCTGCTTCGTCGAGGAGGAGATCCCTGGCATTCAGATTCCTGGACGAGCTACCCCTCTTCCCGCAGTTGTTGGGGTGACGCGCAAGCCCATCCCTCAGCTCCGGGAAACCGGTAGCCAATGGCAAGATCAGCAGTGGAACCAATCGTATTGGGGAAGCTGGGGGCAGTCCTGGGGCTCGTGGTGGTCTGATGATCAGCGCCCGTGGAAGAGCTCTCGCAATTGGGACTGGCGATGAGTGAGCAATCTCATCAAACCTTTTGGTATCTTCGGCTGACATCCAATTATACTTCAAATTCAATTTTCATTATACTTGTCAACCCACGTTGGCCGAGGATCAATGTACAGGCATGAGCACGCCTCGCGAGACGACGGTCAGTGGAGGCGGAAGACCTTAACTGCCAGTTGCTCGTGTCCAAGTGCTTGTGTACTGCAAAATGACATCATGCCGGTCGGGTTTCCTTGGTTGTTTCATCCCTTTCATATGTCCTCCTGTTTCACATTCGGGCACGGGGGGTGTAGTTTGCAACGTGATGTATTTATCAATCATGTAAAACCCCAATGCATGAGTGTCTCACTAGCGCAGTCTCGCCGTTACGACTGCGCTTGGCTCAAGTAAAAAGCGTTCATTGTTGACCCTTCCTGGTTGTTTAACCTGTTCTATAGACTGCGATGTTCACAGGGGGTACGATTTGGCTTTTGACCAATGGCTTCATCTGACTCCCAGGTGGTTCATGTGCTCGGGGATCCTCTTCGTGGGGGTGGTGGCGGGCTTGCTGGGCGGGGACCTGGCGCGGGCCCCCGTGGACTGCGCGGTGCTGGGGGGCGGCGCCCTGTGGGCGCTCTCCAACTTCGTGCCTCGATGTCCGGATTTGCGGCGGATCTATCCAGCAAAGAATCGGGACTTTTTTTTTGGGTCTTCTTTTTTTGTGTAAAATCCCAAGGGGGTGGATCCGCAAAAGCCACACCCAGGCCGTTTCCTGGAAAAGAGCATTTTCTGAGAAGAGGGGCTAGACTGGTTGGCTTCAGTCTCATTTCCAAAACAATCCCCAGAACCCCTGAATTCAAGCCTGTGGGCAAGAAATATGGGTTTGTGGCGGGTTCCCCAATTTGGATCCTCCGCTCTAAAACGGGCATGGCACAGGGGACCCTCAAAACAAGACACACAAATGTACGAGGCCCAGTGGGTTACCCGAACATTTCCCTGGAAGAGTTCAGAAGGGAGCCGACGCACAAAGCCACCTAGAGGGTTGCCCAAAACGTGGATGCCCTTTTCGGGACCCATTGGCGCCCGGTTCAAAGATCAATGTGGCGCCCAATCCGCCGGGCCAACGGGCCAAGGGTTTGTGGGAAGGTTAAGGAACAAAGGTGTCCTTGAGTGTGGTAAAAAATAGAAGGCACTTGGTTAGATGGGTTTCGTTGCATTTACCAGGGCCATCTTTTTTTTCAAAGGACACCTATGTTTAGGAATCCAGTTGGATGGCGACCAAACCCTCGAGTGAGGCGGTGCTGCCGCTGGTGAAGCTGCTGGGCATCGGCCTGGGCTTCTCCTTGTACCACTTCCAGAACATGATCGTAGGAGCGGTGCGCAGCACCTGCCGCGGTGGTTTGGTTGGCCGTAGGGGCGGTGAGCAGCACATGCCGCGGTTGAGTTTTTTTTGGGCTGCCAAAGCCGGCTCCAGCGCTGATGTGTGGAGTGTCTCTTAGTCCCCTGGTGTCCACGGGCTGATGAACCTGGTGGCCAAGCAATCAAGGATTCCCCAAATTGTTGCGAATCCGGAGGCTCAAGTCGAGGTAGCAGGTTTTTGCACGAGGTCCCGTCAGAATCACTGGTCTGTGGCCCACGGAATTCCCCACACACAAAGCCAGCGGACGAGCTCTGAATGTCTCACTTTCTTGGGGGAAGATTCGTAATTTTGAATGGGGCTCAATTTGATAGATACCCAAGCCATTTACCCTCCCACCAATCAACGTGGAACCTGACGGGGGGTCCTGGAACACCATTTCCTTTTCAGGGGTCCCCCTGACGTTCTATGTGAGGGTCATTTCCCCTCAACCACTTCCTCTCGAGGGAAAATTGGGACTGGGGGTTGCGCAGGTTACCTGGTGGGCCGCTTTGGAGCCTTCGGCGTGCCCTGCCTGGAGCCGGCCTTCCCGGGCAGTTACCCGCTCAGTTGGAGTGTGCTGGGTGTGCGCAGGGGGGCGAAGGAGAGGTTGTTTGGTCGCTTAAAAGGGTAAGCCATGGGGAAGTTTACTCAGATTCTTTTGGTTGAAGTCGCTTTGCAGGAATCCTCATTCAGGAGACGTTCTCAAAACGGGAGAAAACTCGAAAACGGCTTTTCCTTCGGTTTCACTTTGGGCGCTCGTATTTTGGGTTATTTCCCACAATCATGATTGGGCACAACCCTCTTGACCACTTGCCACCGGATCATGCCACCATCAACGGCTCTGTCCTTCTAAGGTTGGCCCGGACTAATCAACCCAGCAGATTGCGAAGAGAGCTCCCCCTGAAAGTAAAGGATTCCCTCATACACGGGACAGCCCCCCTATCAAGTTATGTAATCCTGGGTTCTGATGATGTACACTTTGTAGACCCAAGTAGAACGCCATCGCACGGCTTCTTTCTGGCCACGTCTTGAGGAGCTCAACCGAGTGGGTGCCCTTGACAATTCCGCGTGCAACGCTTTGCTTAAAGGGTTGGGCGGAAGCCGTGGGCGAGTGGCTTTTTTTTTTTTTTTTGGAGGGGGGGGGAGGAAACCCCAAGGAACACCACATTTTTTGGAGTCAGAAAGACACCCAACTGGCCGGAGTTTGGACGAGGTTTGTACATTTGCGACCTGGGCTGCGGGCTGATCCTTGTGTCCTTCGTGCGGGGCCCCAGGATCCCCAAGTTTGCGGCCTGGCCGGATCCCACCTCATGTAACAGGTTTTTCTGGGGCCAAGTGAGGGGTTCCCCGGTGCAGGTGGGCCCCCCAGGTCACACAGCGCCCTTTACCTCAAAGTGCCCTTTGCCAATGGCTACCCGGCTGCCCAATGAACCAAGTTCGAGGGGTCAAGGGCGCCTTGTGACGTGCGGAAATGGCGCCATGCAGGGAGAAGCTTCTTCCCCCAATCTGCCGCTGGCGCTGGCTCATTGCGAAACTCGTGGGTTGAAAACTGGTTTCGTCGGTGCTGATCATGTACCACTGGGACATCTACTGGTAGGCTACTGAGTCTACTGTTGCTTTGGGGGGGAGGGACGCACATTTCCTACAAAAGCAGGGTCACGATCCAATTTGCCCAGCCCTTTTGGGGGAACAACTAGTATTGTTCGTGGGTCGAACGTTTAAAAAAGGACTTTGTGCACGCGAGAGGTTGCCCTACTCCTCGTCGAGGGTGACAATGAGAAGGAAGCAGCCAGCTCCCCAGCCCCTACAGCGCCCTAGCCCGCAAGAGCGGGCGAGCTGCAAGTTAACTTGGGACCAAGAAAGGGAGGCCTTTTCCCAAAACAAGAGTCCGTTCCCCAAACACCATCAGACTTCGCTCGCCATTTCCCCTTTGGGGGGGGGACTTGCAAGTGTTCAAGCTCTGCATGCCGAGGGCTGAAAATTCTTTCCCTTTGAGGGGTTCAAGCTTCACCTTCGCGGCGGGCCATTTGAGAGGGGGGTCTCGAAGGGAGGGTGCTTATATAAAGGTGACATGTATGGAGCTCTGCCCTACCTCGCGCACGTTTTCCGGAA
The DNA here is from genome assembly GCA_963377175.1 of Effrenium voratum. Classification (NCBI taxonomy): domain Eukaryota; class Dinophyceae; order Suessiales; family Symbiodiniaceae; genus Effrenium; species Effrenium voratum. The sequence goes on along the minus strand of CAUJNA010002335.1, from coordinate 2,083,248 downwards.
GCTATGATGTTTTGGCAAAAGAGATGTGCACGTACTGCATATAAGTATGTACTTGTTTGAATTTTCCCGCCGAGGTTCTTGCTGAGGTGGCTTTTCGGGGATTGTCGGCTTTCCTCTCAAAGGGATTATTTTCCTTTGTTTGGGTGACACTCTAAGCAAACAGAAGCTATCCGAAGGTGCACGGGAAGAGCCAGATCGAGCAGCCCGAGCTCACCGAGAAGACGCAGCCTGGCAGCGCTTTGTCCACCCCAGGCCTTTGATCACTGCAAACTTGCAGCCATCCCATTTTGGCTTCCAGGGGCTTGGGCCAAGAAACGCATAGGGCCCTTTGAGGTCAGTTTGGCAGATCCATGGCGCTGGTCTCAGCTTGGTTCTGATTTACTAGTGCCATTTGTTTTGCCACAAAGGATGCCTGGGATCTTGAGGCCTTGCGCACCTGATAGGTGCTAGGGGTCAAGAGTCAAGAGCCTATGTTTTCCTTGGCGGCAGCCGCCATTTTACAAAGCTGTTTCCTGGCTGCTTTAGGCTTTAGGTATGGTTAGTGGTGATTGGCCCAGTTTAGGGGAACTGAATGAATCCAAGGTTCATTTTATTCTTGTTTCGATGGTTGAACAAACGCCCGGCCCCCTCCATGTTTGTAGCATCGACCCTGCTGAGCCCTATTCGGCCCCAAAGGCACTGTGGATGGAGAAAATCCCGCATCACTTGGATGAAGCCCTATGACTGAGTGACTGCTGGGCATGTTGACTCACAGCCTGAGCCCTTGAAATGGGCTGGCAGGAACCTCCGCCTGGAGTCGAGCGCTTTCTCCGCATTTGCGCTGGAGGTGGAGGAGGAAGAGGAGGAGCCGTCCTCCGATAGGGCTGGTTCTGCCCATTTTCGGGGCGAGCTCGCGTGGGGGTAAAACGAGCTCACCGTGAGGTAAGAACGTTTCTTGGAGATTCCTTACCCCAGGCATGTTTTTTTTCTTCTTCTTCATACTTTGCACATGGTTTCCACTATATACCTTTACCTCTTGGCGTCACGTGTCCACTTCCATGTGTGGCAACAATCGTTGGACCCGACCTGTCCGGCTGGACTTGTTTGCCAACGGCTGCCGGGCACAGCTCTTCCAGCAAACGGAGCCAGTTCAGGTGAGCCCATGCCGGGCTGGAGTGGCTCTTTGGGGTCCTTTGCTGGTGTACAATAAGGGGTAGAATAATTGCACGCAAAATTGTCGTATCGCCCTCGGAGACAGTTGTACTGTCAAAGGGCACAGGTGTTGTGGACTGACTGTGTGTCACAGTCAGACCGTTTCCGCCACATCGCCGCTAGGAAAAAGAAACTTAATTCTGGAAGTTCAGATAGAACTCTATACATGTCCGTATACCATATATCGAGTGTCTTGATATTTCAATTAAATATACGAAGTTTCGTACAGCAAGACGATGCATCATGTTTTTTTGACCCCCCCAAAAATCAAGTCTAGTTAGTTATAGCCCTTGTACTTTGTGCTGTTCTTCTACTCTTTGCCACAGGGCTGGATGTCGGCATCCAAACCGCACCCGGCCTGAGGCCCCTCCGCGGGAAACAAGCCAGCCGGGTAACTCCCCCCACTCTGGAAGTGCACAGGCTCGTTGCGCACCAAGCCATGTTCGTTGGTGGAAGCGTTCATGCGTTCTTGGTTCTATGTGGGAGTGTGTCAAAATAGGGACCTGAAAAGTGGCGGTTTTCCTTTTGCCCCAACTTGAAAAGATGCCCTCAAAAGAGCATGCACGCAACGAGGTACTTCCCATGTTGGGATCCTAACTTTCAAGCCTTTTGACAGAAGCCTGATGGCTTGCATCCCCGAGTTTCTCGTGCCTAGGGTGTGAGCCTGAACTCAAAATCCCTCAGTTCCAGTTCCGGGACACTTTTCAGTTGAGGACATTTCTCGTGGCAAGCATCAGCTCCCCACTTGTTTTGGCCAATTCTGGGAAGTGGGCGGCCAACCCACCGGGCTGCGAGGAGGTTCGGAGCCCCGAGACGGCGCCGCCGGAGGCGGCCAGGATGCCGGGGGAATGGATGGGCAACCTGTCAAGTCGCAGCTTTCCTTCGGTCTCCTTTCACACCGAAGGGTGAAAAGGGGCCCCCCCTCCCACAAAAAAGCAACAACAAACAGCAACACAAAAACAAAACACACATCCAAACGGGCAGAACTTGACATGAACCCCCAACTTTCTTTTTGGGGGGAGGGGGGGAAGGGAGAAGACTCGGAAGGATACCCTCAGTGATTGCGTATTCGGGCCCGGCAGAAAGACAGAGATTGCCTTGAAGTTGGGGTGAAAGCATAAAGGGTTCCTTGGCATTTCATAGAGGCGACATTTGTGCCACAACAGCGGGACACTGCAGCCCAGCTTCTGAAACGTCGGCAGCGCCGGGATGGAGACTACTACACAGGATTTGCGTTTCAACATGAGAGTGCAAGAAAAGGCGAAACTACAGCCCAGAAGGTAAACTGGCGGCACCGGGCCGGAAGGAGATGGCTTAGAGTTTAATAATTCACACGCACCTTTTTTTTCCTTCTAAAATTTGTATTTAAATATATATATATATATATATATATATACATATATACATATACACCTGTATAGATGCAGTATCTTTCTTTTTGCCTCTCTCTCTCTCTCTACAAATATGCACACACACACACGTGTGTGTGTGTGTGTGTGTGTGTGTGTGTGTGGGTGGGTGTGGGTGTGTGGGTGTGGGTGTGGGTGTGGGTGTGGGTGCGGGTGCGGGTGCGGGTGCGGGTGCGGGCGTGCGGGCGTGCGGGCGTGCGGGCGTGCGCACGCGCGTGCGTGCGTGCGTGCGCGTGTGTGGGTGTGTGGGTGTGGGTGTGGGTGTGGGTGTCGGTGTGTGCTTGTGTGTGTTTGTGTGGGTGCGTGCGTGCGTGCGTGCGTTTGCGTATGTATGCACATATGAGGTTGTAACACTCGTGCGCGCATTTGGGCGGCATGCAATTCGCGTATTTGTAACACCCGGGTCCTACCGGCGTCAGCGCAGGAGGAAGCCTTGGCAGACCTCTGCGCTGGGCGTGCTGCTGGCGGGGGGTGGTTTGGGTTTATTTTTTGGGCAGCCTCCAGAAGAAACAGAGACACATAATGACGCATGCTCATGCTATGGTCATGACAACTTAATTAGGGTTTAAAACCAGACATGTCGGCAGGGGGTCTTATAATCGGCAGGGGGTCTTATAATCCTGGCTTCCCAAGACACAAATTGGTTTCGCCAAACAACCAGGCAGGCCGATTTGTTCATGTGATAAATCACCCTCTCTGTGATACTAGGGCAGGAGGACCATCCTCTCAAGAGGAGTCCCTTGGTTTAGGGCCCAACTTTCCACAACCGTAGGTCTGTTCGAGATGCATTGGATGCGGTTTGAGGTATCTTGTTCGCATGAGATGGAGATGTGCTTCGGCGTTGCTTGGGGGAGAAGGAGGTTTATTCAGGACTTGACAGACGGACAAACGGTGCTGCACCTCGTTTTCTTAAGGCGTGCTTGGAATGCACATGGGCCCATCATTTTCAGTTTTCCAAGGGGAAGCCAAAAGTAAATAGTTAGTTGATCACACTTGTCAGACCTCGATTTGACACCACCAGAGGCGATTGTGGCCGGGAGCCTGGCCGGCGTGCAGAGTGTGCCGGCGACCTTGTACAACTTGGCCAGGGGCTTGGATCTTTGTTTTTTTAACAGGCTCGGTCGGACGAGAGTTTACGAGATGGACAGGGGCGAGCCAAATAGCATTGTTGCACAATGGCAAATGCCCATTCATCAAGCCTCGGCTAATTTTCAGGCGCAAACAAATGAAACCTAAATCAGAGGGCTTTGGGTGGACATTGGATGCAATGTTTTCCCGTGCACCCAGAAGACGGGTGGCTATAGACAAGTCGAACAAATCGGTCACTTTCTCCGTACGTTGGGTGCCCCACCCCAAAAAACGAGGAGTGCTAAAAGAGAGCCACAGAGGGCGATCTCCATCTGTCGTGCATTTTTGCACCCCATACGTAGGTTGGAGCCCCCACCCAAAATGGACACGTTTTGCTGGGGCGCATGAGGTTCACGTCTTTTTCATTTGAGCAGTGGTCCAAACCATCGGCCTACCTGGCTTCAAGGGGTTTTTGCAAGGCTGAGATGTCTTGGGAACAACGGTGGTGGAACCAAACGTCAGCTGGTGCCTTGGGGCGCTCATCTGACCGCGTTGTCCGAGGCGCACCCGCAGTACCCCTCCACCGCCGTGGTCTTCCCCCAGTGCGTGGGGGTGTGGTTTGCCTCTACGGCCACTGAGCACGGAGATCTGGATGGCCTTTTTTGGGACACAGCCAGGAGATCCTCTTGAAAGTGATGAAGTTGTCACGATGGCAAACATCAGGAACCCTGCAACCCCCCCAACACTCAAAGGGTCACTCAAAGGGTTCAAGAGGCCGTGAGGCCGGAGAAGCACCAGACCAGGCCTTGCGGGTTGGCGAAACGTTGGATTTCGATTAATCGAACTCCCCCCCTTTCCCCCCATCCCAAAGCAAAAAAAACCACGGCAGTTCAATCCGAGGCAGGGTGGCGCGAGTCAACCGACCTGTTGAAGCCATGGTGCGCACCCATTGTTTAAACAGTCTCCTTTGGCCCCTTCTGTCGGGAATGCCGAGCCGGTCTGGTTTGAAACAGTTTTGCAAACAACCGCCGAAAAAGTCGCCTCACAGGATACGGCCAATCAAACAATCGCCCCTATGATCAGTTTAGAGGCTTCAGATCTTGCAAAGCAGGTCCTTTGAGACATCTTCTGTGAGGTGGATGTCTCTGAAAGGGTTCGCATCCCAAAACCACCAGCCTTACCCGGATTTGGATCCTCCAAATCAGCCGACTTTCCGCTTCGACGTGGCTAAGTCAAGTCCAAGGGCATCTACCTGGTCTACTCCACGATGGCGGGGTTGCGGAAGCGCCCGGTGCTGCATGCAGTGATCCGTCCCGCCTTTGTGAGCGGCTGCATTTGGGCGCTGGGTTTCCTCTTTATGATCAAAGGCATCCACCAGCCTCCTGGCCGAAGCCGGGCGGAAGCAGCCGGTCGTGGCTTTGGCCAGATCAAAGAATCAGAGGATGGCTGTTCATGATCTGCTCAAGCTGGTTTATGATCTTTTCCGCAAGTTCTAGGCTCCAAAGCCTGAAGCAATAAGACGCGGATCCCCTACCCCGCTTTCCTGGCCAAAAACAAGCAGATCCGGTTGATTCCAACCCCCTGACTAATCAGTTGGGGGCTCTCAAAGAGGCCAGCAGAGGTTTTGGTGTGGTCTTAATTTGGTAGAAAGCCTAACCCCAAGCTGCAGCGCCGGGCAGTTGGCGAGCGGTTGGTGTGTTAAGTTGCTTCAACATGAGCTGGATAACTGCCCCCCTGCTTTGGGCTCACCTTATATTAAAATGAGCTAAGGTTAGGGTTCTTTGAGCAAGGTTAGGGTTGCGGTGTTCAGACATTGTTTGGCTGCCAGTTCCAAAACAGGGGGGTACTTTGGGCCCTCAAAAAGCCAACGAGACGTTCATTTCGAGGACTCGTCTCGGGTTCCGAACCTCGGCTCGCCTCGGCTCGCGCCGCATGGGAGGTTTCAGAACAGCTACGGGCTGCATTTTCAAACTATAGTCATGATGGTGGTAAGGAATTTGCATTTCGGGTTCCCCTTGCAGAAGCCTCCATGGCCGCCATGGCGTCGGGGGAAGGATCAATAGGTGCCCTCCCACGGGTTTAAACCGGGCTTTCCCTTTCTGAAAGAGCACATCTCATCCGGGCCCACCCAAGGAAAGGCTTGGCAGGAAGAAAGGGGCGGAGCCAGCACCGATGTGAAGGGGACAGGGAATTCAAGCAGGAAGTTCAGCTTCCTTTCCTAGGACAAACGTGTCTTCGAGCAAGGCTTTGCAGCAAAGATGTCTTTCTTCCAGGTCCCGTTGTTTTCCAACATGTTTGTTCCTTTCGGCGCCTTGGGCTTCATTGGGCCTCCTTCGGGATTCTTGCCACCAGAAGAGGACCAACAGCTTCATCGGCCCTGCTGCTTTTTCTTTGCCGTTATCCCCCTGAAATAGCAACGAAATACCGGAAAGAGAGCATGATGGGCTGCCAGTGGGGCCCCCCAGTCGGCCGAAGCAGGTTGGGCTTCGCCGTCGGCTACACGCTGGACGCGGTGGGGCCCATCATTGTAGCCAGCCTCCTCTCCATCTGCTGGTTCCGGGAAATCACGGGCAGGCGCCAGCTTATGCAACTCGCCATCTGAGTCTTTCATGAACGTGGGAAAAGAGCAGGAGAAACAATTCAAGGGTAGCATGTGGGGGTTTTGCTGGGGGGGTGGGGTGGGGCCAGGACGGTTGTTCTATCGGCTTGTCGTTTTGGAGCCCACGTGCCCCGTTGAGCCTTGCGGTTTTGCAAAAGCAAGGGGGTTGTGGAACTGAGGTTGGGCGGCTCACACGTCTATACCAGGGAACCCTTGCTCCCCCCAAAAGGTGATGCCCATTACGCAGGCCTTCCGCTAGCATTACAGCAGTCCGCAATTATCACCCAATTTTTGTTGGCAGGGTCTTTGCAGGGATTTGTGCATCGAATTGCTAGGACCTGCATCAGGTGGTTAACAGCCCGCAGCGATCTTGCACAGCCTTGGACCAACTAAATCTTGAAGCATGTTTTGAAACAGCTGCGTCATTACAGCAGCAGCAATGGCTCACAGACTGTGCTTAGCATGTCCGGCATTGGTATTTATCCTTTGGAGAACTCTTTGGAGAATCCCTTTCAGTCCACTGAGTGTTCTCGTTACCGCTACCATTTCGGCCCTTGTGTTTACCCTTTGGTCTTGCCTTTCAGTCGGCCGAGTATTCCTGTTCCCGCAAACGTCGCTACCATTTTTGCATTGGTGTTCACCCTTTAGAGAACCCTTTCAGTCCACCGAGTGTTCCTGTCAACATGTGGCGTTGGTGTTTACTGATTCCGACAAAAGCGCCAACACGGGGGAGCCCGCGTTTAGTTTGGCAAAGTTGTCCAGAGATCATTAGGGTGCGTTTCTTCCACAAGGGAAGGGTCTCAAAAATGGGACGCCCCACTCTTACCAAGCCTTTTCATTAATCCCAGGGTTCCCATTTCGCATTTGCTTGGCCATGCAAGTTTCCAACTGTCGAGGACGCGAGGCTTGATTTGTGGTGTTTGCTTTGTCGCATTTGTTCGATTCTCGGCTCCAGCGGTGGCTATGTCTTCGTGGTGTTCACTTCCCGTTTTACTTGCCGCATGTGGGTGTGGCTCAAATTCAAACAGCTGTGGTTACTCAGGTTTTAGTCTTTGTTTCCATTTACCAAGGTGCAATTTTAAGGTACGGGTTTTTTGACCCACAGCCTTGTATGCCTATTTCACCTTGTGTTGAAGACGTCCCGCTACGTGACGCGAAATCGCCCCAAGGATTTACTGGACAGCGGAGGGGCTGCAGCTGATCGGCGTTGTTCTCATCACCGCGTTCAGCAAGCAGTGAGGGGCCCACGGTCCCGATTGCTTCCCGCACAACGCCCTTCCAGCTAGACTCAGGATGCTATTTTGTCAGGGGCGTACCAAAGCAGGACCTAGCTCCGATCATAGTTCCGCTGCTAGGTAGGAATCTAGAAGCTACTAGAGCAGGGCCTGGCTCCAAGATTTATGGCTTGTCCGCGTTAGGCATCGAGTTTACCAAAGCGAGCCTAGCTCCAATCATTGCTTGTTCGAGCAATGTACTGATTGATTTTAACGGCAGCTGCCACGGAAAAAGGCATGGTGGGAAACAGTTGGTGTACAGAGGGTCCAAGGCAGATGGCGCCTATCACCTTGCCCCAGGATGGTTAGGCTCGGTTGGTGACAAGTTATATAGGGGTTTGAATTGGGGCCCTCACTTGAACATTTTTTCTCCTGGCTTCCTTTCGCCAGAAAAGGAACGGGATTCTTTGGGGATGTGAAGCTGGCTTGAATGGCTGGTTTGCAAGTGTCCATTTCTGAGCAGGTGATGGGCCAAAGAGCACCTTTTGTAAAGGGTTGTCGCTGACTGATATGCCTTTGCAGGCGGTAAGACAAAGGGGGGGTGTTCAAACCACAAGTCAGGGGCAAGGTGAGTTAAGTGGGCACAGAGCTCTTGCACTGGTCAAAGGTACCAGTCAGATTGCGGCTGGGCTCAGAGAGCACGTGTGTAGAGATGCCAAGAAATAAAGTGGGTACGTCGTCGTTTTGAAGGGAAGCCAACATCGGTTGACTTGGTTGCAGTACTCCCAGCCCGACTGATCAAAGCAGCGAAACTGCGCCTGATCAGCGCTGCCAAGCTCGGCGGCTAAAGACCCAGACCCTGCCGGCCTGGCCCAGCCAGAGTCGAAGCAAAAGGACGTTGAGCAGCGGAGGCAGTCATGAGACGTAGGTTGCAACGGCATTTCAAAGCAAAGGCTCCTTTCTCCGAAAGCCCTTTGTCCAGAAGATAATACTATGAGCTAGGGTATGCGTCGGATTTTACAGGTGGCAAGTATAAGCTACATGTATATAGCGCCTGCAAATATACGAGCACATGTCGTGTGTGGTACTCTTTATGGGGTTGTTGTAAAGGGATACCAAAGGAAAATGGGGTTCTTGAACACAGATACAAGACCTTGCCATGGTCAACATACTTGTAATTGGTAGAGATGGTCATGTAGAGGCAGGCCCATGATTTCAACCTCGACGCTGCGACGATTCGACGGGCTCAAGTCGCCCCAGGCTCTGTGGGCGTTGCGTTCGAATCAGGGCCATGACGCGTTTGCTTCTGTGCGCCCTGCCGCTGGCTCTGGCTTTTCCGGTGCCGCCGGAGCAGACCGACGAGCAGACGAGCTGCCCGGAAAGGACAGCTACGGTTTTGCGCCGGGGAGGGAGAGAGAGAGGCGCATAGGCGAGGGGATCCAATGAGTTGCTGGCTTTTTCAATGGCGGTCCATTGGATTCGGTGGTGGCCTGGACAGGCTGAAATGTGATGAATCAGGAAGTCCACGGTTGCCCTTGCGAGAGAAGTGTTGTTTTGGTCACTTCCCTTGGGGCTGTTTTTGTTCTCTAAAATGAACATCATCAACTCCAAGGTCAACGGACCTTCATTTTGTTTGTCAGTTGTTCTTGGTAAGCGCGTTTTATCCGCGGGTGAGCTCTCTACGATGAAGCGGTTGGCACCTGTTTTGGACAGGCGGAAAGCTACAAAATTGCTCCAGCAGGTACGTTCTGTTAGAATCGTTAGAACCACCCCCCTGAAAAAGGTTCCCTCCAAAAATGACAGACCATTTGCTTTGCCCGGGCCAAGATCCCATTTAATCGATGAACCCCAGTTGACCACAGAGTCACTTGTGGACCGGTTTGGTCAAAGGGGCTCTGGGCTTTTAGTTGTTTTCCAGAAAGAAGGATCCCTGGAGAAAAATGCCCCCTCACCTAACCCCCTAGTCCTATTCGCTCAGCTAAGTCTCGAGACGTCTTGACATGCCTTTTGGTTTGGAAGCTCTTGCTTGTGGCCTTTCCTGGCTATCGTAGCTGGCTAATTTCTGCTGGCTGACTTGCTTGCGGCCTGTGTCTGTCTCGGCCTGGCTTGGCCGTCTCTCAACCTCGCGCAGGTGGCTAGAGTTGTCGCACGGGGTTGGGGGGAGTGTGGGGGAATAGCGCACGCTGTCCATTGCGCCGCCAACGTCGAGGTGGTGGCGTCACGCGGGGTTGGGTAGCATGGGATCGTAGCTCGGAAGAAAGGTTGGGCTGCAGCAGTGGTCGAGTGCAGGCCACAAGAGAAGCCTTTAACACAGGTGACAGAAGCAGTCGGCGCGGAGCTTGGCCGGCGTGAGGCGTGGTTGCCGGCCGACAGCGCACGTAGGCTCCTGAATATGGATATGTTGACGTCCCCTGTACCCGGCATGCAGGTTGGTAACCCTTGTCAATTTCACGTATATTTCTTTTGTTGAGCTTGTTTCTGCGACCCGCCATGGGCTCTCGAGGCATTTTTCAGTCCGCGAGCAAGGCGGCCCAGGCGGCCAGCGACGTCGCCACCCCCAAGGTGTGGTGGGCAAAGACTTGGATCGGCCGAAGCCTTTGCGGTCTCCAATTTTTCCTATATTCTTTAGGACGCCAAACCCTCTCCCAATTTCCCTAAGATTTACTGGGTGACTTCCGGCCTGATTAAGGCCTTATTCGGAGGACATGGCGTGGGGCTGGGTCCCATAAAGGAATCGACTCCCTGGCAAAGTTGGGGTAGGATCCCCACTAAAAAGGGGAAGCAACCTCGAAAAGGGTGTTCTTTTTGATCTCGAAAAGTTGATTTTTATTTTTTCCCAGATAGCTGAAAGCCATAGGGGTTCTAACTTCTAATAAAGAAGGGAAAATGAATTGCGAGATTGAGGCCGGGTGCTGGGGGGCATGCAGCTTGGGGTGCTGGTGGAGGTGCTTTTTTGCGAGCTTGACGGCCGGGTGCTAGGGGGCATGCAGTTTGCAGTGCTGGTGGAGATGCCGCTTTGCGAGATTGACGGCCGGGTGCTAGGGGGCATGCAGTTTGGGGTGTTGGTGGAGGCAAGATTGACGGCCAAGTGCTAGGGGGTGCTGGTGGAGGTACTGTTTTGCGAGATGGACGGACGGGTGCTAGGGGGCATGTAGTTTGGAGTGCTGGTGGAGGTGCTGTTTTGCGAGATTGACGGCGGGTTGCTAGGGGGCCTGCAGTTTCGGGCGCTGGTGGAGGTGCCGCTTTGCGAGATAGGGGGCATGTAGTTTGGGGTGTTGGCGGGGGTGCTGTTTTGCGAGATTGAGGGCCGGGTGCTAGGGGGGCATGCAGTTTCGGGTGCTGGTGGAGGTGCCGCTTTGCGAGATAGGGGGGATGTAGTTTGGAGTGCTGGTGGAGGTGCTGTTTTGCGAGATTGACGGCCGGGTGCTAGGGGGCATGCAGTTTCAAGTGCTGGTGGAGGTGCCGCTTTGGCCGGGTGCTAGGGGGCATGTAGTTTGGAGTGTTAGTGGGGGTTCTGTTTTGCGAGATTGACGGCCTGGTGCTAGGGGGCATGCAATTTCGGGTGCTGGTGGAGGTGTCGCTTTGCGAAACGTGCGGCCGGGTGCTAGGGGGCATGCAGTTTGCAGTGCTGATTAAGGTGCTGGTGCCTGTGCTGTTTAAGGCGCTGATGGACGGCGGTTGGGCACTCAGTTTGGGGTGCTGTTTGAGGTGCTGGTGATGGGCAGGCGCATTCTTGCAAGATTGATGGCTGCATGCAGTTTGGGGAGCTGATGCAGCTGTTTTGGGTACTGTTTGGGGTGCTGTTTAAGGTGCTGCTAACGTGGGCGCAATTTTCGGAGATTGCCGGCGGGTGCTAGGGGGCATGCAGTTTGGGGTGGTGGTGCAGGTGCTGTTTTGTGTTGCCGTTGGAGGTGCTGCTGACCGCGTGGGCTTATTTCCCAGATAACTCGAAACCATAAACTTCTAATGGAGAAGGGGAATTGTTTTGCAAGATCGACGGCTGGGAGCTGGGGGGCATGCACTTTGGGGTACTGGCGCAGGTGCGGTTTTGGGTGCTGTTCGGTTCAGGTGCTGGGTGCTCGGGGACGTGTCCGGCGCTGGCGCGGATGCTGCGTTGGGGTGCTTTTGGGGCTGCTGTTTTCGGGTGTTGGTGATGGTGCGGGCGCATATGGATGGCAGGGTGCTAGGGCGGGTGCCGTGGTTGTCGCATCATCATGATGCTGGCCGCAGCATCATGGTGCTGTCAGCAGCATCATGTTGCTGTTGAACCGATTCGGACGTTGTTGCTGCTCTAACTGTCGCGCGTAATGGTGCGCGGCTGGTGTATCATCATGATGTCGTCAACCACGTTATGATTCTACTACAATCGCTGCGATGCCGCGTTATGATTCGTGGGTGTGGTGCCGGGCATAATGCAGTCAGCGTCAGATGCCGAATTTCATTACACTGTCGCAAGATGATTTGTGGCTGTGGTACCATCAGGATGCTGCCTTTGCCATCACCATGATGCTGTGAGCATCATCATGATGCTGTCCGCATCATCATGATGCTGTCGAACTCATCAGGACGTCGTCTCTGCCTTTTCCTGCTAGATATGTAGCACGGAATCGTTCGTGGCTGGTGTATCAGCATCCTGTCAACATCATCGTTTTGCGGATGGACTCACTAGGATGTTGTCTGCGCGTCTATGTAGCGCACTATGGTGAGTAGCTGTGGTATTTTCATGATGCTGTCCACATTATCAAGATGCTGTCAACATCATCATCCTGCCGCGGGAACCATTATGATGCTGCGTCATGGTTCGTAGCAGTGGTGTGCTATCTGGGGTCTATGCAAGTGTAATTTATACACAAAACCAGGCAACCCAATGTGGGGATGCCTTCTCTCTTGCTTGCAGGCTCTTGTCACTGGTCATAGAAGGATACCCACTCAACTCAACACAGCATTTTAATTGGTTGGACCCATACGCTAAACACACGCTGCTCCAAGTGCGTTGTGATGTGGTTGCAGGTTGTTTGGCATCGAATCGCCAAGAACAATTTAAGGGTGGGTTGTCCCCTTGACAGGCGAAGCGCCACGCCCCTCGCCACGGGTTGGCCGCTTTGACCGCTTGGGTGCCGCTGGTGTCAGGTGCTCGCTTTCTTCGACTCCGCGGAGTTCCGGGCCGAGCTTCGGAGCTGCTGCCCCGAGGTTTGAGGGGTCCCAAGGGCTAGCTCCCCTCTGCATTCCCTGGGGAGGGCCTGGGGCCCACAAAGAAGAGGGTCAGTTGCAGTTGGACGATCTGACCAGAACAGGGCCACGCAGCCAAGCAGGCCGCTGAAGTTTCCCCTTCCTACAGTGGATGATTCTCCCACAGAATTTGGCGTGGACCTTGTCCGTCCAGATTCCGACGCAGTTGGCTCCCACAAAGATGTTGACACTCTTACCCAAGAAGTGTGGCGATGATCGAAAACCCATTTCCCCAAGTTATCCCCCCGAAAAGAAGCACATGTTTTTGTCTACGGAATTTAGAGCTTCTAGTCTTCTAGGCGATTGAACTAAATGGTTTGGTCTAGTTTGAATGGTTGGTTTGTCTGAATGGTTGGTCTGACTGGTTTGTCTAGTTTCCACGCCCAACCCAGGGCCCCAGACCTCCAGGTCCCCGGGGCCTCAAGAGGCGGCGCGCCAGTCCTCGGCGGAGCTGCTCCGGCGGTACCGCGCGGCGGCGCAGGTGGCGGAGCTCTCTCACGCGCCGTGGTCAAAAATGGGAGGCGCCCAGATGGGTGGGCATCGGCGTCCTGTTTAGGTTTTAAAAATACACGGTGCTGGTTTAGATGGGGTTAATTCAATCCGTTTACCAGGGCCATCTATTTTTCCATAACGCTTATGATGGGTGGACTTTCCTCCAGGTTTCGCTTTAGTTTGAAGCAAAGTGAAACGGGTGCCCTCAAAAAACACGGGTCCAAAAGATGGACCTCGAGTATGGGAGGGTTCCTTTCGGCTCTCCTTCCTTTTGCACTAAGGTGAAAGGGGTACCGAACCTCAAAAAACACACCGAAATGGGGTTGTAGGTTGCCACTTCCTTGAGACCAACGGGATCCCTCTTAAGCGTGGAGGACAATACAGTTTATCCTTCTTTCACAATCAACTGTGAATTTTTGAGTGGCGGTTTCGACAAGCGGAAGCTGTCATCCAAGAGACTAGCCAAAGCTCGGTTGTTGAAATGTCAAGCCCTGACCTAAGCAAGCCTTGGCTATGCCTGAACTTTTCTGCAGCCCAAGATGGGCCAGACGGCTCTAAAGTCTTGACCATGTCTGGCCAGCCATCCAGAGCACAATCGCTGCGAGTGTTGCCAATGCTTTTCAAAGCCACCTTAGCCCCGTTTACGTTCGGTGACTTCAACCCAAAAGTTTCAGGAACAGCAGGTGAAGCGAGCTGCTTTTGATTGAGGACCAGCAAGAGAATGCAGCAGCAATTTGAGAAATTAGTGATTGGCAGGCTGAGCAAGGGAAGGGAACCAATGAGCTGCGCGACCATGTCCTTGGGCTAATTTCGGAGAACATTTGCATTGGGCCCAAAACCAACAAACCACCAGTCACATCCCCAAGCAAAGCACAGAAACCCCCCGAAGTCCAAAAAACCTTCGCCGGTGAAGGTTTTTCCAAGCCTCTCAGGGCCTTGGGTTTCAATCAAGGCGCTGCCCGCCCACGCCTTAGCGGACTGGCCCTTTACGGACATCACTGAGAAGCAGGCGGAGCCTCCTTGGAGGGGGGGCAAGTTGATCCCTCCAGAGCCGTGGAAAACACGGGCGTCACTCAGTGGAGGATGTGCTTGGTAGTCTACTGCTTGGGGAAAAGAGTTGGAAAAACAACCGCAAGTTCTATCGGCAGCGATGTCAGGATTCCGCAGGACGTATTGTTTGAAGCTCGGGGCCCTCCAAAATGGGCCCTCCAAGCGTAGGGGCCCGGACTTGGAGAGTGTTTCAAGGGAACCCCAAATCACGGACCTTCCAGGTGGGCGTTTCTCAAACTTAGACCCGTCCAGGTCGGCTCCTTTTTTTTTTGGGGGGGGGGTCCTTTCGTGAACGAATCCAGCCAGAGGTTCCTTGCAAGACAGACCTTGCTTGTCCCCAACAGCAGCCATCTTGGAGGTGGCCTTGTGGCGATGCTTCCTTGTTGCTTCTCTTTCTCGTGTGAGACCTGGACGCATCCGTCAAAGGCGAAGTGCCTGGGCGCCCATCGCAAGTCGGCGCGCGCCCCTCCTGCGTTTCGCCAGGTAGAAAAGCTGGCCTGGTTCCCCAATGAGTTCCAGGCGGCCTTGCTGCTCAACAAGCCCCGTGGCTGATGTTTTTGAGATTCGGGGATTCAGTGGGCTTAGTGTTTTTCTCTACTTGTTCCTTGGCCAGGAGCCAAGGCGAACACAATCAGAATCTGCGGTTTATACTTTTTGTAGTCACAGTTTTTAGCTGCCCTCCTACTTGGCGGAGAATTATGTGGATGATGTTCAGGTTTCATCCAGCCCGAGCACAGGGGCTCGTGTGTTTGTTGTTAGGGCCGGAGAAGGCACGGAAGTGTCCAATCGCAGCCACAAAAAGGAGCACCAAGCAAAATTGCAGTTGAATGAAGGATGTCAAAGCGAGGTCGCAAAAGACTACTTTGGGAGTGGAAAGGGGGCGACGTCACCACGCAATGTTTGTTGAGGAGAAAACCCTACGACCATTTGGGTCCATGAAAACTACAATTCGAATAGTGGTTTGACCCCCCTCCCTGTGTTGCTTTTGCTTCGCAATTGACCCTGCACCACACGCATGCTATTTGGCTCATTTCCCTATCTTGTAGTAACGTTGCATCCTGCAGCCATTACAAAAGGACCGAGCAGAGCGCCTTGCAGGTATCCATTGCACGCCAGGGACTTCCATTCTCAGTTCCTCCACTATTGACATATTGGACTCTCTTGCAGAATGGATCCAGGGACCTACCAATACATTGTCTACTACCACAAGGTTCCAGCTCCCTTCAGGGATTCGGTGCCCCTGGCAGTGGGTCTCAATTGTGGTAGCGGAGCGGGTTTTCCGTAGAGATCCAAACACAATGTCATCCGATGGAGAAGCTTCGTGGAAGCCTATTCAAGTGTTGGCCGTTCAGCCGGCTACGCTGAAGAGACGCTCAACTTTTCGATGACCGCCAAGCAGCCGCCATCGTACGATGGAAGAGTCAGCGGGTTCAGATATGAAGAACTTGTAGATGATTGGGTGACATTCACTACAATTGATGCTGCCAAGAGAGGACCACTCCTCAAGAGTCGTCTCGCTGGAGATGCCCATATGTATAAGGCAGTCCTCCAGAACGACCTATTGCAAGATCCTTTCAGGGTCGACCAACGTGTACTTATACCGACTCCTCAGTTCCTTCAACCACCGGAGGCAGAACACAGAGTTCCCCATATTCACTTCAAAATTTGAGATCCTCTTGATGAGATTGAAGGCACCTGGATGGACTTGATGCCAGTTCATACGGCACAGTGACCAGAGTTCATAGCTTCAGTCCAAGAGGCCAATGCAAGAAGAACTGCCGCGGACCAGCAAGCCGCTGGCGCACGAGCGCCGCCTCCAGATCTGCTGCAGCCAAACAATCCAGAAGTACTCAGACAGTACCTTACAGGCATGCAGACAAGGCACCGGGACGCATTTTTCTCAGCGACAACCTCATTGCACAGTTTTTCATAATCCAAAGTGAATTGTCAGATCAGCAAAGAGAAAGACTGATCAGTGCAATGTCATTGGGAAACATCTCGCTTGAGAACTATACCTACGAGATGATGAAAACGCAGTACCACGACCTCTTCATCACGACCAGAACATCCATCCAAGATCCGTCCATCCGGCCATCCGGAGGAAACCGAAGCAACATCTTCTACATTCTCGAACAAGGAGAATACAAAGGAGAAGAAGGCTTTTGGGTGGAAGACAAAGAAGGACAAGAAGGTTTCATGCCCACCAACGATGGGGAGACATTTTGGGTACTGGAGGAGAACGATGCGTTCATAGCGAGAAAGGTGTCTGGGCGGATTTTCAGATTCAAGAAGAGAAAAGGAAAAGAGCATATGCAAAAAGGGCAGTCACCAACGAGGTGGCTTCAAACCCTTTGGAAAAGGTAGCTCTGGCGGGAAGGCCAATATGGCCAACGAAAATCAGGATCCCTACGGACAGGCATATTGGGGAAAAAACGAAGGAAAGAAGGGAAAGAAAGGAAAATCGAAATACCAATATCCCTATGATGGAACCAAAGGTTATCCATTCTATGACAATGGCAAAGGAAAAGGCGGACAAGAAAAAGGGAAATCCAAGATGTTTGCAGCCATCGCAGAGAAGACGGAGGAGCAGTCCGCCATTCAGCCGACTGCGCCATCCACAGAGCCTACATATGCCGGTTGGACACGGCACCGCACAAGCAATGATGGCATTCCATGACGCATATGAGCAGCATGAGAAGGACGCCACCCATGAGAAGCTGATCCAAGCTGACGCAGTTTCTGAACAGTCAATGACGGCGACAGCAAAACAACGCCTTTTGGCAACAAGGCAGCTGGCATGCAATCCAGCGTTTTACCCAGGCCATCGAACCTATGAAGAACCTCATCTCCTACACGTACATCCAAGTTCACTTTTGCAAATGGAGAGACAGCCAAGGTAAACTGGACCTTGCACCCCAAGTGTCATACGACACCTCCATGCAGCACCAACCGACAACAAGGAACTGTGCCAATCCTCCTGAGCATTGGTCAGATGCGGAACCTGTACATGACCATCGAGCATACACCTCAATGTGACAAGATCACATGTAAGGCTTTTGACATGAATCGTCAAGCAGTTCCGGTATCCGGTACAGGACATGCACTCGTCGATCTTGCTGGAGTAGCAAGAGTGAAATCCCATGGAGAGATCGAATTCAAGGGCCTCACCAACTATGTTTACGATGATGATGGCAGAGTCCAATTCCCCTCGAGGGAACGCTCAGTGAGTGAACAAGTCTGTGCATCCAAGGAAACCGAGGCGAAAGAAGAGACATCGACTCCCACAACTATGGGTTTTCTCAAGCAGGACCACTGGATACTCGACAAGAAGAACAAGCAGCTCATCCGTGTGCACATCACGCCTCGCAAGGCGCTGTTCACACCGATGGGAACAAAGGAGTGTCCGGTTAATCCTGACAACATCAGCCGAGAGCGTACAACAGAAATCATTGATGCACCCGAAGGTGGGGATCCAGATTTCCGGAGACTTACATCCCAGGCGAACAAACCATTGATCAACCTGTGGACGGGTAAGACCGTTTTCACCTTCGGGGACGACGCGCTGAAAGATAGAGAATCGGTTCAGGATCGGCAGCAGACAGGATCATCGACAAGAAGGGCCAGTCGACTATTGAGCCAGATCCTGCAACGCCATCCAAAGAAGAACCTACTTCACTTCCGCTTGCCTTAGGAAGAATTCATCAGCGATTGTCCAAAGCAGAGGAGCTGAAAAAGCTCCATCTTCAGCATCATCATATGACTATACCGACCAATTTCGATTCAGGACTCGTGCGCTTCACTTACCAAAATCAATCTACGATCTGTTTGGCAAGATCAGAAGTGAATGCGAAGTTTGCCAAGCAGCAAAACACGCACCTTCAAGAAGCAAGACGAGTGGACTTCGAGCGGACACATTCGGAGACCTGATATTCATTGATCATTGTCAGGTTCCTCTTGGAACTGGAGAACATATCATTATTTTCGTCATCCTGGATGGAGCAACGACGTTGCCCGCCGCCGAGGCAGTGACAACTACGCAAGAAGCCGAGAGCACCACTGTCCTCAGGAACTACGTTGACCAGTACCACCTGCAGCCAAAATCAGTTGTCGGCGATCAAGCCTTCATGACGGAGACATGGGAACATTTCTACCAGTCCCTCGACATTACACCGATATCCCTGGGACCAAACACACCATGGCCAAAATCGAGCTGAAGCAGTTCTATTATTGAAGGCTCAGCTGAAGATCATGCTCAATCCAATCAAGTCGGGCAATGCACCTGCGACATTGAAGAAAGTGACATACCGACAACTTGTGAAGGCAGCAGCAACTGTCAGAAATCAAACTGTCACCTACGGGGGTGTAACACCTCTGGAGCTCGGATTCGGACGAAGATGAGCTCCAAACCTCTTCAGGTGAAGGACAAGGTATTTTACTGGCAGGAAGACAAATCCAAGGTTCGTTCCAATGGAAGCAAAGGAGGAATATGGTTAAAAGGAAAAGTCATTTCCTTAGAAGGAGCAATGGTTGGACTTGATCTCAGATCAAGTCTCCCCAAGGTCAACGTGACGAAGGTCAGAAAGGATGAGACCATCCCTCCAGGGAAACCCGGAAGATCGAGAAATTCCTGCAGCAGGGAATCAAGCCAGGACGAACTAGCACCCCTCGGGAAGACAACACGTCCACATGGCATGCATTGATGATATCATCTATGATGATCAGGAATCAGACGCAGCGCTGACCCATGTCCCTAAGGGACGCGATGCATTGTTGTTCCTTGCATTCACACAAAACAACCAGTACAACATCCGAATCACGGAAGAAAGAACTGCCCTGTCAGAATACGCCATCGATCCATGCAGCATCATCGCAGCATCGATAACGATGGACAATCTCTTCTGCACAGCCACTGGATCATCAAAAAGAATCTCGGCCATGAGGACCGAGAACAATGTGAATCCAAGATCCACTTGATTGGTCTGGAGAAACATTTTACATTTTATTGCTATCTTGCACTGCTGGCTTTGTGGCCGACATATGCCAGCTGGCGCAGCTGACTTTTGGATCAAGGCCCGGAGGAAGGCTTCGGCTCCAAGACAATCATGGCATCAAATTTCCCTCTGACTCTTGACTCTTGTTTGCATTCGGAGCGAAGATGTGTTGCCTTACTTGGATTATTGTTGTCCAATGGCAAATGCCTCATTCCAGCACTTGGTTCATAAGTAGCTCAAAGATCTGGCTGGATACTCACCTCTGAGCAAGGCTTATTCTGCACAGCGGCCACTGCTCATCGGCTACAACGCGTAAGAGCGCTGTGACTCGTGTAGAGTCTTTGTAGGAGCGCACGCCGAGTGCCCCCGATAGAGACGAACGCCCAAGTGGCAGTATGACCGTGCGCGATGCTGCGGAAGTGCGAATTTCTCGTGGGAGCCGCGCGCCTTGAGCCCGGCATGGGGGCGTGCGGCTTGTTAGGGAGCAACCTTCAGCGAGCTTGCGTCGTGAAACCTCGGCAGCTGCCGTGGCTTCGCCTTTCCAGTTTGAGCGTTGGAGCAGATGCTGCAGCGCTGTTGTAATTCAACTGCGCGCTGAATTTGCTCCATTGTGGTTTCGTGACACTGCCACGCTAAGGGCATCGACCACATCCATGTGAGACGCGTAATCCAATTGCAGGCTACGGCTCCTGGAAACGGACTGGCTGGTCTCACAGGATTTCGCAAGGCAAGGCGTGGCAAGGTCAAGCTAGGAAGCCATGAAGCAGCTGGACAGAGCGAGACACAATCCCACCGGCGGGAAGCCATGGCAGCGGCCCTGACGAGCTCCTTGGCATCAGCCACCGGCAGCTCCGGCGAGCTCCTGGCTTTGCTGGCCGGTGACTGGCTTGCGCACACCTGTGGCTTGACTACATCAGTAACTAGCTGGGCTTTTCTTGTGTTGAAGGTCGGCCCAAGTTATCGCCCAAACTGGCCTGCGCTCTGCTGCCTGACCTCGTCGTGGCAGCCGGGCTTTGAAATGAGTCGATCACAAGTCTGGGCCATACAGCTGTCGCACTGTGCATGAGGGCGCCAAAAGCCAACGCAAAGCCTTGATCGTCTTTTGTGCCATGCTCAATGGTCACTCTGTGTAATCTCTCCGTCGCAGTCACTTACATTGCTCTGACGAAATCAGGGCTTGGCATGGGCCATTTCCCTCCAGAACCTTTTGCGCGGGCCTGGCTTTTTCCAAAATGTGTGGTTTTCCCTTGGTTTGTTTTTCGGGCCACAAAGAGAGAGGTACCCTCAGAAAAAGAGGCACACACATACCGATTGCGCAATTTGATACGCACATTTTCGCTTGGACATTGGACAGGCCCACATTCTCGGGTTTCTGGCTGAGACACGCCCCTTTTTCCGAGGTATTTTGGCGAGTCTGCCGTGTTCATTGCTGAGCGGTGTGATGTGGCTTACCAGCCCGCACCGCGTGGGGTGCTGGGCGCTGGGTCTGCCACGCAGCAAAGATGAGCACGGCCTTTGCGCGCTTTGAGGTCTCTACGATTGCTGCGCATCAGCTGTGCAACCTCATCGAGCACCAGAACAGAAAGTCGCATCAGAGGGCCCTTGAGATTTTGAGCAACAAACCCAGCGCAGCAGGTGATTAGCAGGACATTGGCATGGTGAGTGGGCTGGATTTGCAGGTGCCTCGTCTGGACCGCTGGGTGTCGGCGGTGGACATGCTTGTGTCCAGGAGCAGCACTGCTCAGCAGCGTAGGGAGCGCCTTGGTTCCGGGTGGAGGTGATGGGAGCATCGAAGAGTTTATGGTCACCCTTGTATTTTTGCGGGAAAGTAGCCCAGAAGGGCTTGGGAGGGCGTTTGGCGGGAGAGAAGGACTGTAACGCGGCCACGCCCCGGTAATGCTCCAAAGGCGCAGGCATATTTGATGGCGGGCAAGGGTTGCCAGGGTCAGCGTGCCAGATCGTCCGCCAGAGCGCTGGCCCGACGTCGTATTCCAACTGTTTGCGCGACGCAAAGGCTCGCACACTTTCTGTGAAGGGCAGCCTTTTTTTCAAGGTGCGGAGAGCGCAGAGGAAAGCCCACGCCTGTAGGGCTATCAAGTTTGGGCTGCCAAAGTCTAGATAAAGAGCCCGCGCAGAAATCTAAATCAGCGAGCTGCTTGAAGTGTCAGGTTTTGCAGCCAGCTGTACATGGGAGCCACTTGTCACAGCCGGCGGCCGCACTGTGCTTTTGCACCGTTTTTTGCGTTTCAGACAGCAGTCGCATATGCATAGGCGTCTGGATTCTCGGCAGCCCAGTGTGTTGCGATCTGTGCCAAATCTGCCGAAGCAAATCAGCAACATCTAGGGGACAGATGCCGTGGCAGCATCCACAGTTCACCCCGCCTTTGCTGGCAGGACGTTTTCAAGAAGCCAGCTCAATTGCAGTATTCATATCGGGCGTTCTTTGTTGCCTGCCTTGGCATCTTGGAGCGGAGCACTCAGCCAGTGCCCGTGCAGCGTGTAGCCCGACAGCTGGAAGCGCCCTCTCAACCCAGGCCTCAATGTCAGCATCCATGTTTTCTGATGAAAGGCCCAAGTCCTTCCCCAACCCTGGTGAAACACGCGGGATTACTTTTTCCCCAGGAGGGCCGCGTTATGCGTTGCATTTCGGCGCTCACCCGCCACTCAGAAGCTTTTTGAGGACGCAAAAGAGCCGGGGTGCAAGGGAACTTTTGGAAATCTAATTTATTTTTATTAGGAGGCCCCCAACCAGTCAAGCCCAGGAGTTTGCTGAGCACTTCTTCAAGCACATTGGCAAGGGCATCGCCCACGACAAGCACAACAAATATCAACCCGAACAAGAGCAATCCAGCGAGACCAAGAAGAGACGGCATTCGACGGACCATGATGAGGAAAGCATGAGTACAAAAGAAGATCGATCCGTCAAAGTCAAGGTCAAGGTCATCGTGGAACCTCCCAATCAGGCCAATGTGGCTGCATTCAATCGTGAATTTCGGGACACTTATTTGGATCGCCGAGATTCAGCAGTCATTCACGGAGTTCATGGAGAGGTACCACACGGATTCGAAGAGGACACACCCTGACCTGACCTGAGATCCTTGGCACACGTGAATCCAGATGAGAACCTCGATGAAGATGAGTTCTACTTCAAGCACGCAGGTGAGCATCCGACCATGGAAGAGTTCAGAGCAGCGCAGCACCCTTTGGGATATCCAAGAAGTTGAGGAACTACAACGATTCCGAGCTCATCAAGTCATTCGCGACCATTCTGGGATCCCTGATGCAAGGAACTGATGGCCAAGTTGTCGACTACCTCAAGAGAAAGGACTATCCATCCAGCATTTCACTCAACATCCTGACAGTGAATCACGAGAACCTCACAAGGAATCCAAGGCTGGATAGTAAGGAACTCAAGTCATGGCCAATCAAGCACCGACCGCTCATCATGCAGATGATGCAGAACAGTGCACGTATCCTTTGCATCAACGAGGCAGACGCGTTCCTCTACCCAGAAGAAGACAAGACCTCCGATCTCATCAAGCTGTTCATAAAATGCAGATACAAGGGCATCGTCATCAAGCTTTGGTGATCCAAGTCCATCGCGTGCCTTGTTGAGGTGGGAAACACGCCAGAGTCGAACTGTTGGCGCGTTACAATTCAACGAAGAGCCAATTCTGGAGTACAACGTTCGGAATGTTCAGATGTTCTTTCGGGCTCGAAGACGGATACTCCAACACCCGACTGTTTGGCATCCACCGGAACATCCATGTTCCTCAACCAGGAGAAGTATATTGGACAGAGATTGCCGCCACGCACCACCGTACAATGGCATGGGAAGAACGGGGAGATTGTAGTCATCCACATTGAGCAGAACAATGAGATTCGTGGAACATGTCCAAAATCCACTCAGAACCCTGTTCTTTCCAACGACGCCCGCCATGTCACAAGAGCTGACCTTCCATTTGCCACCATTGGAGTTTTCCGTCAGCCATGGTGCAGCAAAAGACGACGTACAGAAAGGCATCAACGTTCAGTAAGCTACAATCCGTTTACAATCCTGAGCACGGCCTCATGAACTACATTATGGGTAAGTTCAAGAACCTTTGGAATGGAGCACAAGACATGCCGTTGGCGGAGCGCATGGATTTCACCATGTCTACCTCTTGCGCAATTGAATCCATTGCTCGTCACCATCTTTACATGAAAGAAGGTTCAGGATTTGACAGAACGTTTCCGGATTGCATGGTGACCTTCGTGTTCAGTTGGGGAAGGACTGACATCCAACAAGAATTCCGTCAATTCGAGATTGCCAAGCTCCACCAAGATACGATGGACTCCATGATCGAAGATGTTGACAAGGTCATGTCCGACTACAAGGTCACTTTCGCCGAGCGATACAAGCACATCAACAGTGAGATGCTAATGCTTGGACCGTGCGACTCCGACTCTCATACCCCATTGCTGGTCTACATTCGTAGCCTTGCAGCTGCAATCCTATCAGCAAGGATGGAAGAGCTCCGGCTATCAAGGATGGGAGGATTATGGCGGAGGATATGCAAGCCAATCCGAGAGCAGCTACCGTTGGTACTCGCAGAAGCGATGAGATACTATGACAACAATCTACGCTGAGAACCATCACACGGAAAACGACACCACGAATTCCAATCGATTGATCCTTTTGCACATTAAGACTATGCTCGTGAGCGATCAATAGTTTCACACCATCTCGCGTGTACAAAGTGTTTCTCACATTTCCGCTTTAGATACAGTTAGGTATCTCGTCCAATCAGTACAAAGCATTTTCCATTCTGCCACCAAGACATTTTCATCCGCGACAGAAATAGGATGATTTCATTTTCGATTTGACTACGGCAAGCATACCATAAGTATGGCTACGGCTAAGGGCCAGAAATTGTGTCTGTTTTTGTGTTGCTTTTGCTTCGCAATTGACCCTGCACCACACGCATGCTATTTGGCTCAAGGCCCTATCTTGTAGTACCGTCGCGTCCTGCAGCCATTACAAAAGGACCGAGCAGAGCGTTTTGCAGGTATCCATTGCACATTTACACAACCAGGGACTTCCATTCTCAGTTCCTCCACTATTGACATATTGGACTCTCTTGCAGAATAGATCCAGGCATTCTCTACTACCACAAGGTACCAGCTCCCTTCGGGGATGCGGTGCCCTTGGCAGTGGCGAAAGCTAATTTTGAGAACCCCCCGGTGTAACTGCCTTGGGCCCGGATGCCCCCGGGGGAGACGCCTCAGACATCCCGCCACGAGTCCACGAGTCGCGGGTGCCAGGAGCACCGCGCAGGGGTGGAACATGATCAACGACCTCGCCCAGAAGGAGCTCTTCGGATGTCAGCCCTTCGCCCATGCGGAGCCCACCTGGTCCGAGGCTTTCGCGCCACAAAAGTCGTTCTGTTGCTTCTTTCTTGGGTTGTGTTTTGTTTTGGGGGGGATTGGGATGTCGGGATGAGGTGTTTTTTGCTTTCTTCCTAGGGCTGGTTTTCTTAGGTTTGATTCCCTGGTTGGTTGGTCGGTTAGTTGGTGGGTCGGTCGGTCGTTCAGTAAGATGAGCACCTCTACCGGGGCATGTAGGCACACGATGAGCCCGAGATCCGCAGAGGGCAATTCAAAGCGGATCTACCATGATCTGCCAGTCAAATCTGTTTGTTCTTTCGGTTGTTGGGACAGAAGGAACCCTTAGAAGACCGTTTTTGACCCGTGTGAAAGCGCTTTTTGGCAGGGAGCCTCTTTTGTGGGTCGCGTTAGGGAACTCAACGAAAACCAACGCTTCAAACATGTCAATTGTGAGACTGACCCATGACCCATGTGAACATTTGCCCGATTGATGCTAGGTTCCAAGAAGAAGTTGAGACATGCTCATTTTGCAACCGGCATCGGGCTACCCTCCGTCCACCAATGAAGCCCACTGGACCATCTTGCCAGGTTGGAGGGCGAAACAGCTTCTGTGTTTGGGTTGGGATGGCGGGCGCAAGTTCCAATTTTGCGAACCGTGCGTTTGCCCTCGAGCTGCGGTCATTTGGGACTCGTATTAAGCTAGCTACGTGGGTTTGACCCTCCGAAACGCAGGCCTCCAGCCGGCTCATCTACATCGCGCCGCCCGGCCGTGGATGGGCAGAAACCGCTTCACTATGCCAGGGCAGCACCATCCATGCCAATTGGTGCGTGATTTGGTCCATCAGTGTCGGCATTTTCTGACGACCGCTTTGTCCATGTCAAGCAATAAAACAGTGCTGTGCAAAAACGGAAGGTTGTTAGAGCGTGGGGGCTGGCGATCGGCCGTTTGGATTGGTGGGAACCGGATGGCAGAAGTACCGCCATGCGGAGTTGTGCATCACGGACTCGGCTCAGCAGTGAACCCTCATTTTCACCGACGGAATTGGTTGACCAGCACACTTTGGGAAGGCCATTCTCCAGTGGTGGGTCAAATTTCTACCCCAGAACAAACAACACCGGCAATACCGGCAGGTGTTTCGAAAGCTCTCAGTTTGCCTTGCGATAGATCGGCCATGTACAGCTCAATCGTGAATTCCTCACAGGAAAGCCTCAAAGGACAGGTTGTTTTAAATGCAAAGTCACAGGGACACCGCCCATTTTAGATGCCTTCCCCGTTTCGAGCCAGGGCTTGTGCACCACCACACCTACATAACGAAGTGCTGGTATGGTTTATGTACCCACCAGAATCAACTTAGATTCTGTAGAACAAATCCTCCACATCTAATCGGGATTTTTGGTTTCGCTTGGGATCAAATGTCTTTCCTTTGGGCCGACCAAAGGCCTAACCAGGGGGATGGGCCTGGTGAGGCACAACATGCGGCGGCTGGACACAGGTTCGATGCCCTTCTTTGGGGACGTGACGGTAGTCTTCAACAGATGCTCGTTTGCAGCCGGCCGTTTTAGTCCCAAAACGGAACAAATGGTTGGACCGTTCCAAACGTGATTGTTGTTTCTTTTGAGAGCCAAGCTTGCATAACAACGAGCTCACCGATCAGCTCCCTTTAGCTGGAATTCTGTATTTTCCACCGCTTCGACGGTTCTGCTTCTTTTCCGCTTCGCATGTCTACTTTGAGGAGCTAGAGTGCAAAAACAATTTGCTCTACGATCAGTTGGTTTTGTAGCATGTGTGTGGACCTTTTGGCAAACAAACAATTTTTTGGCTACTTCATGGGCTGTCCACAACCACGGTTTCCCACATAGAGGACCTATGAGAGGGACAAGTTTCAATTCCCAGGAATTCACGGATGGGCTGCTTTCTAACTCACTTACCTCCTTAGTATCAGTAAGGCCAAGTAAGGTTGTCTTGGCGGGCTTGAACTACCAGCCTCCTTACGGTGGATACTCGAATATCGAAAGTACGGAGACGAGAACACAAACACACAATTACCGCACTTCATGGTTTTGTGGTTGAGTTTGGACTGGTTTGCTTGCAATGTGAACATGGGTGTGCGTGTTTTTTCAGCGCCTTTCTTTCAGCCGGTTTGCAAACGGACCTTGGGCCGGAAAACGCAGGCGGCCGCCTGAAGAAAGCCGTGTTGATCGCGCCCTTCGACACGGGGCTCTTTGCCATGGGCTGCCGCTCGCCGTTTTGGAGTCATGGTTTGAAGATGTTGGTCTTAGGTTGCCACTTTCTGTGCCAAAGTGGACGGGAGGGAACAAAGTTGGACATGAGCTGCTTGATGGCACTCCCTGGACCTTGAGCCTTTTGAGTCCAGCGGGTCTCCTACAGAGCAACCAGGTGCCAAAAGGGATGTGAAACTCAAAATGCGTTGGACCTCCTCAGGTGCTAGATTCGGGGCCTCCTTTTGTCAGCTTCCATGTTCGATTCCCGGTTTTGATCGGAGCCGTGTTCTGTCCGATCACGATCCGAGGCCTACTCGATAAGAAGCCGCAGTCCAAGCCGCCGCCCCTGAACTGCAGCGCGTGGCCCAGGGATGTGCCGGTGGGTGCCCTGGAGAGCTGGGATGGGATGGGGTGCTGAGGGCGGCCTGATGGGTTCGGGCGAAAGGTCTCCCAAGGAAAAGCAGGCCCAAAAAGGGCGCGCTGCGGGGAGCAAAAACACGCTCAACCCAACAGCTGGTCGAAGGGGCAACGCCTTGGTTTTTCCCCCCCAGAAAGTTGCCACGTTCTGCGCTGCCAAGCGGCACCCATGAAAGTGACAAAGTACGGGGGATGGCGAACTCAAGTAGTACAGGATCACAGAAAGGGTGATGTTTCTGGCTTCTGTTCGCAACTTCCGGGCCAGGGGTGATGGATTTTGGGTGAGTTCCTCAAATTTCTTTTTACAATCGACATCATATTTTGAGTTTCCTCGAGCTGGGGGTCATGTTTACAGAGGAGATGTAGGTTGGACCTGTGGGGTCATTTGAAAAAAATATGGGTGTCACGCATCCCCCCTATACCAAAGTTCCCCGGCCACTGGCAGAGGCATGTACACTTCCTTAAACCAAAAAAAAAGCAAAAAACAACAACAACAACAACAACATGACACATTTTGCCTTGTGTGACCTGAACAGATGCAGTCTTTTGTGACATTAGCTACACCCAGAAGAAAACTGGGTGTTCGGGCCATTGTTTGGGGTGCTTATTTGTCAATTGATTCAATGTGCGTCCATTGGTGGTCGTGCGTTGGCAGTCTGGTTTGCCTTGATTTCGCTCCACTGTCATGGGCATAGTCCTTCAGGCTTGCCTAGTTTTCAAGCCTGTGTTCTGGGCGAGGCTGGATTGAGTTTTGGCAATCAGGCGGGTCGGAATCATTCAAACTTCGGGGTAATGTTTGCGCTTACGAAAGCCGTAGGCCGGCAACCTTGTTGATCATATTTTATCATTGATTCAAAATAGTACCTGGCGGTCAGGCACTCAATATGACCGGGCATTTCAACATGTTCGACATTTGACTAGCAGTCTACGCGACTTTCAACGACGCCGACGATGCCCAGCCTCTCATGCGGCTGCTGGCTGTCACCGACCAACTGTTGATGTTGCCACCTCAAGTCAAATGCCACACACACACAAATGCTGCTTTTGAACTAAACTAAACAACATCCGGAAACCACGCAGATCCTCCAGTACACCCCCCTGTATATAAGCCAATTACCCCGGCACTTGAGGAGTTTCCCCCTGCGTTGGAGCTGCCAGTGCGTACAGTGGCAATTAGCTTAAGTGCAGCTGCGTGCTGAAGGACTTTTTGAGTTGCCAGCGCAGCAACTCCTCAGGCACAGTGTTTCTTCCTTCAGTACAGGGGTGTGCTTACAGTGTTTGTGGATTGCCGGTGCAGAATTTCCTCTTAGGTTCCTTATGTACAGCCCCCGCGTATGCAAGCCAATTACCACTGCGCCTTGCCAACAAACCCTCAAGAACACACCCTTGCATTTGAGCCAATCAACCCTGTTTTAAGGAATGGCCCCTGCGCCTAAACACTGGAGGCCATGGGCTCTCACTGAACTGTTCCCTTGTGCAGCCAGTCGGCATGTGTGTGTGTGTGTGTGCGTGAGACACCAGCCCAGCATGGTCTTGGTGGGATGGACCCCCAAACGGTTTGTCCCGGCGCCGAGGCACGCTGGAACACTTGGACCACCTGATCATTCCCAACTTTGAGGCACTACTCGGCGTGGTTCGAGGTTTGATATAAGTTCAGGGGTTCACGACAGCCAGCAAGCAAGCAACCAAACAAGCAAAGAGCTGAACAACACAAAGAAACACACCAATGACAGTAGTAATATAAGCCATGATGACAGTATTCGAAGAATGACAAGTACGCATGGTACGAGGGACGTTCTGCTATGATCAACAGGGTCAGTAGTTTGGCTGGCAACTTTGACACCACGACCCCGTATTTTCACCGGTGTGAAAGTAGTTGGTGGTGCAATTTGGGAATTCTGCCATCTACTTTCACCCCACTGTAATGATTCAGGCCGAAAAGCCGAACACATGGTGGCATGAACCACGTCCATATGCAAGGTAGCTAAGAAAGACTGCGCACTTGTCCAAAAGCGCGCTATGACGCTTTTGGAGCGTATGGGGTAGGGAGGTGCGCCTTGAAGGGGCTCGCTGACCCACTACCACCACCACCACGCCAACCACCACCGCCAGTGAGACCTCTTCAGACACATATTCTCCTGGACAGGGAATCCTGAGTAGCCTATGGAACATGTGCATCGGCCTATGGGTGCTGTACTAAGATTCGGCACCCCGGTTTCCTGACGGTTTTCTTCAGGACAGGTCCACGTGTGCCAGGTCCACATTTGCCGATGGAATGTTTGCGCATGAGTTGGCCTCAACACTAGAGGGGGCCCCCAACATACAATCTTAAGTGATTGCCATTCTTTTTTCACGCTTGCGGATTGTTTATCTCCGTCTTGTGAGGTACACTAATTTGCCAGACATGATTTGGACGGAAGGTCTTAAAGTTCGGGTTTTCAGAAGCGCCGAAAGATTTTCGGGCAGTTCGCAGAGCCTTTTTCCGGTTCTGTCGATTTAAGCAATTCAGCTTTCATGCGTGGGAAGCGGAGCGAAATTGAATCTTCCGAATTTGGGGTGATTTGGGACAGCACCCTACCCTTCTGTGGCTTGTACTTCCCTTTTGGCTGGGGGAAGGTGTGTGCCGCATGGCTCTCAAAAAGGCTGTCTTCGCGTAGGCTTCCCAGAGAAATACTCCGGCTTGGAGTGGACACCTCCAAATCGTGGGGAGAGGAGGGACCGGGGCTCTTGGAGGGTGTGTCTACACTCGCAAGCAGGTGCCTTACAACCACAGCGAGACCAACAAGACGAGGCGGGGGCGGAGCTTCTTTTGTCGAAGCAAGTTTTGTGGTCTGCGCTCAATTGCGTCTTGCAGGATTGGGTTTTAGGTTGCCGTTTTTTGTATTTTTCCTCAGCCCCTCCCCCATCTCATATATTACTTTTTTTTTTAAACAAAAACAAATAAAAAATAGAGAGAACCCACGTCTGTCACGCCCATGCGCTTGAAACGTCAGGCCCGTGTTTCTCGGGCCCGTGGCTCTTGTGTGCCGTGTAGGTTCAAAAACGATGCATGCAGCTGTTTGCTTGTACCAAGGGGCAAGGGGTTTCGTGAGTAGTTCTCTCCGAACTCATTTTCAGCGGAACGTGGACACCATTCTGGTTCGTCGAATTATCGACAAGCGTTCAGCTGGGGGCAAATGCTGAGGCAGGTTTGGGGCATTTGCATGCGCGTAGCAAAACTGGCTTCCTTTCTCTAAGCGTACCAAAGGCAAAGGGTCCTTGCGAGACGTGTCGGTGTGTTCGCAAGCGTTCGTCTGCATGCACGTCTGGAAAAAGGTGTGCCGTTGGGAAAGTTTTAATGCATGTTGAAGCGCTAAAATCGTCACGTCCGTGCGTGAATCATTAAATCATATCTTTTGCAACGGTGCAAGTCGTTCTGCAAGCGTTTGCGCGAATGTCATTTTCGTTGGTCCTGTCGCGCAATGGGCTCGTTTTGGTGAGCTGGAACCAAATCGGTCAAAATCATTCTGGCGCCACTGTCCTGTGCTAGCTGTGGACCCGTATCAAAGTTCCAGGCGCAGTGCGTGGCAGTCGCAGTACTTTGGAGGTCGGCGTGCAGGCGCGCAGGTTTCCTGGCAGGCGCTTGGCGTGCAGATTTTGGCGCGAAGCGTGAGCACAGATTGATAGGCAGAGAGATGGAGAGATGGATGTAACAAAAAGTAGGCACACAGCCAGATAGATAGATAGATAGATAGATAGACAGACAGACAGACAGACAGACAGACAGACAGACAGACAGACAGACAGACAGAACGAGAGAGGGACAGAGAGATTGAGAGATATAGTCCGAGTAGATTTAGACAAGATTTTCTTAGATTCAGTTTTGTTGGTAGATAGGTTGGACTAGATTGATGGCAAGGAGACAGAGAGAGAGAGAGAGAGAGAGAGAGAGAGAGATAGGTAGATAGCTAGCAAGCTAGAGAGACAGACAGACAGATTAGGTTTAAAACTAATATATTTGGGGCAGATTAGACTAGATCAGGCTGGATAGATGGATAGATGGATATAGATAAGAGGTAGGCAGGTAGGTAGATAGATAGGTGGATAGACGTGTGCGTAGGTGGGCAGATGGCTAGACAGATAGACAGATCGATCGGTAGCTCCAATGGATAAATAGGCAGACGGCTGGATAGCCAGAAAATGGTCGGCAGGCTTAACCCCCGCACATGCACCCTTGAAGCGCCCAGTCAGCTGTTGCATAGGCATACGCCTAGGTTGGCTCTTACATTTTCGGCCTTGACGGTTCAACATCCTCATCACCGAGCAAAAGCATGAGATACACAACGGTGACAAGCAATCCTAGGTGCAGGCTTGAACATCGACCCATCTATCTTTTCAGGGCACGGCGAGCATGCTGTGTGTGGGCACGGGATCTGGGCCGGCAGGATGGACGGTGTTCGGGTCCTCTTTTCCCGTGGCCTCTCCAAGGTGGCCTACAAGGCTGGTGCTGGCGGGGGGTGCTTGCGGGGGGGCGGCGGGGCCTCAAGGCCAGGTCGGTTTCTCTAGTGGGCACTTTTTGGTGGAGACTGCTCTTCCACAGTTCATCGCCGGTTTAGGGTTGGTTGTCAGGGTCGCACCGAACAAACAGAACTCAAACCAATCGTCTAAGGATCCTTGGTTTGTGTCTATTTGTTTGAGTTGGGGCTATCAACTCTAAGTAGTTCTTTCTTTGGGGGGGGGAACTGTTTTTTCGGGCTACACCTGGTGTTTGGCCGCTCGAGGACGTGCCGGGACTCACTTACGGGGACATGGGCACGTTTCTGGAGTCCAACATCCTGGCGAATCCTTCGCTGCCGCACGCCGCTTGCTGCTCGAGAACATGGGTGGTTTGGATTGGCGGTTTGGATTTGCACCCCTTGTTCTTGTAGAGGTAACTGGGAAACAACCCTTCACCTCCAAGCCCCAGTTCACACCACCCATTTTCGGGAAACTGAGCTTGGGAGCGCCTGCGGATCTCCAGTTCCATTTCTCGACTAGGAATGTCCTTCTTGGAAGGCACCCTTTGGGGATTCAAAGGAGCCAGTGACTCCCAAGATGTCGATATATCCAAAAGTCTCCCCTTCAGACACAATAAGCCCCACAAAGAACAGCCTAACGAGTGGCATCTAAGCCCTAAACAAAGCAGGGGTGCGTGATGTTTCAGCCCAGAAGTGTCCAGCAGGTGCCAAAAGTTCAACCCCTCGCTCTTTCATGCTTTGCATTGCCAGGCTTAGCTCACATGTTTTCGCCCTTTTGGATTCAGTTCCTTTCCCCTTGGTAGCTAGCAGCATGTGAACAGGCAAGGCCCAAGTCCTTGGCCAAGTAGCCCAACTCCTCCCCTCACCCTCTCCTTACCCTCCCCTTACCCTCCATTACCCCCTCCCCCCCGCTCTTTCAAGGCCAGGCCAAACAGCTCGACAGCTCTACGGGTTTGCGAGGCGGTGAAGCTGGTCATCGGGAACTTCCCCATGCTCTTCGGCACCGCCTCGGGGCAAGAGCTGCAGCTCATGGCGCGCCGCAAGGGCTGGCCCCTGCCCGGCACTCGGACTTTCGGATCTCGGATGTATGGACTTCGTTGGATTTGGCAACGACTGGCTTGCCATCGACCGGACGGTATAATCATATCTGACTTGTTGGGAAGGTGTCCGGGCGCGATGAGGGGCGGGGCAACTTGTGTGGGAAGCGTGTGTGTGTGTGTGTGTGTGTGTGTGTGTGTGTGTGTGTGTGTGTGTGTGTGTGTGTGTGTGTGTGTTAAGCAGAAGGACATAAGCTTCGCGCGCGTGGTGTGCACATCGTGTGAAAATGCGGACGCGAAGGTTTGCGCTTGGCAAGGTCTTGTGCGGTATGTGCCGCAAAGCGAGACGCTAGAACTTCGACCTGTAGGTGAACATGGGCCAAAGCAACGGCTGCGAGCAGGAGTGGCTACCACGCAGCAGCAGCAGCTGCTGCACTCGAGCGCCTCGAGTGCCATTGGAAGGCTGGCGACCTCAGATGGAAGTGATGCGCCTTTGCAGCACCAAGTGCAGAACCTAGTGAAAAGCAATAGGCGGGGGCCAAATGCAAAGGAAGCACAGAGGGATCGTGAGGAATGGGCGGTGCAAGATGTGCTAGAAGCGATGTTCGCTGCAGGAGTTGAGGAGGTGGAGACGGAAGAAGCGTTGCAAATGGCCGTGCGCCCCCTGGAATGTGACACGCCAGTGCTACTGCATCGCCGCACTTTTGCCATGCCTGGTGGGAAGTTAGGCTTCACGGCCATTGTGTCACGCCGACATTTTGTCCATGCCGCAGAAACTGGAAAATCCAGAGTACATCAAAATTGTGGCAGATGCGACATACAGAGACACGATTGGAAACTTCTGCAGCATACCCTTTGGAGTGCTGTCCCAAAGGTACGGACCCACCACAGATGCGCATGGGAAAAAGCTTGACGCGTGGCACGCAGCAGTGCTATTCGCAGTGACCACCTCGGAATGCACGCAAGCCTATGAGGCAGGCTTCCAAGTTCTGGCCCAGCTGCCCGCAGGGGAGGCGAGTGTACGCACGCAACTTGGCCCGAGCGTGCGGCAAGTGCATGCTGACTGGGCAGGAGCCATCGAAGCTGCGCGTCGCACTTGGTTCCCGCAGCGCATGCGCGCCGGCGACTTTCGGCACATGTGGCAAGGGATCAAGCGCACCCTTCCATCCCATCTCAGTGGTTCCGGCGAATCGCAGAAGCACCGGCTGCAGCAAGTGGCGTCGGCAGTGTGCATCACCCGAAGAAAGTGTGCCACGTTGACAGAATTCCACACCTTCTGGGCTCACATGTTGGTTGCCGCTGCAGCAAGCAAGGGAGCAATATGGGTGCCAAGACTCAGCGCACGCCAACAATGGCGTTTCATGTGCTGCGTGGCGGGGCTCATACGCACGGCTGCAGCCTGGGTCTGCATCTGGGTCGCAGGCAGTGGAGTCTTTCCACGCAAATGTTTGGCGGCCTGCGCTGGTGGACTCTTGCGGCCGGCGCTTGACCCACGTGGAGCCTCAGCTGTCTTCGAGGCATTTGGACGAGCCGCAAAAGCACATGGCCGGGAGTATCGACAGATTGAAAGCTTGTCTGACCGTCCAAACATGGCAGACCGCACAGTTCGAAGTGGCACTATGCTGGCCAAAGTGGGCCGGAGCACAGCTGTGCAGCTGTTTCAACGCAAAGACTTGGTGCATAGGATTGAGGCACAGGGCTGCAGCTGTGCGTACGTTCTGCCGCAATCTTTGTTGCACTGGGTTCCGACAGCGCCAGCGCGAGGCGTGGCTGGGCCGCAAGGGTATTACGAGGTTCGCCCAGACGTAGAACTGCGCATTGACCTGGAGCCAATCGCCCAGCGCAGCGGGCACGCGGTCCAACGGAGCACCGCACAAACCTTTGACCTAGTGCAAGAGGGCCAGCTGCCTGCGCGCAGCAACATTTACTATGTTGAGACGCACAAGGCTTGGGGTCATGGTTTGCACTTCGCATGTGTGGCGAGCGTTCGTGCGTGCCAGGCGTGGAAAGCAGTGAGAGACGGGCAGCATGTGCGCGGAAGTCACGCTGCCCTGACCGTGCACGGATCGCACGAAGCTGCGATTCGGCACGCGTTCCAAGCGCTGCAAAAGTCAGCGCAGGCAGAGTGTGATCGTGGCTAGATTTTGTAGCAAACAGCTGAGGTTTGCAGCGAGATTTCAAGAGCATGTGCCCCCATTTACTATGCCAGGCTGCGAAACATGCACGGCAGCAATCAGGCAGCACAGAGCCAAAAAATAGTCGCACTGCTGGGACAAGGAGGGTGCAGGGTAAGTAATCAGACCCGCGTGGGGGTTGGGAAAGTGCTGAGATTCACCGACCCACGCGATCATGGGACCAGTGCACTCCCTGGCCTGGTGAGAAGGACCTAGCACACTCCCTGGCCTGGTGATTCATTATGCTTGGAAGGCCAACTGGACCTAGTAAAAAACCGGACCTAGAAAAAAAACACCTCTACCGTTGAAGGGGGACATAGGCATCCACACAGCACATGGCCAACTTGACAGACTGTCCTCACAAAGCATGAGGCAGATGCGCTTGATTACAGGCCCGCGGAGTGGGGGGATCTGATGCAATGAACGCCGGATTCAAGAAAGTCGGTAGCGAAGCTCAAATATGATGTGTTATTTGTTGGAAGAAGGTTGCCAACCTGGCAGTCTCGCGTTTTAAAGGGAAGTACCTCTACCTTTTGCAGATCAATCCAAGAAAATCCGGCGGCTTTTTAGAGGTTCCAGTCGCATGTCTGCTCCCCTCACGCCTCCACATCCCAAGGAAAGGTTTCAATCCGAACCCTTCGATCGGACTTGGAAGGGGTGACATATGTTTGCCATTGAAAGAACAGGACGCCCCTCCCCCTGAAGGGGGGACGCCAAGGCCTCTCACTTTTCCCTCGTTGAAGGGTCAGGCAATTTTGGAATGAGTTTCCCTTCAGTGGGGTGATGTGCAAAGGGACAGATGAGAATGGAAGCAAAAACATCTACCGGCTTTTGTTTTTAGGATCCATGGGTGGGATCAGCTTCCCTCCAATTGGTAGTTTGGATAGGTGGTTTGGTGGTTTGGAGGCTTCCCAACCCTCTCCAATCCACGATTGCAGGGAAGCTGATTTAAGATGTTCCCCAAACGGACGGAAGCCAAGGGATGGGCCGTTTCCTCCCTGTCCGGCCGGTCTCGGAGGTTCTGGGCCTTTGGGTCGGGCCTCACCACCCAGGACAAGTCGCTGCTCAGCTCACGGGAGTCGGTTGGCGTTTGCCAGTTCACAAAGTGCGCAACCCCCAATGGGCCTTTGCGACCCTAAACCTGAGAAATGCATGTTTCCCTTCGTGCATGCAAGAGACATGACGGTGGGGCCGCATTTCCCAGTTGGCGGGGAAGCGCATGTCTTGCGCACAGATGCCTAGATGCCCGGGTTGGGTAGAGTTGGTGTAAACAACCAGCCACTGGCCCCCCATTGTATGGTCCAAGTCAGGCTCAAACGGCAGCATGAGAATGGGAACATGAGCGTTCCTGACTTGCTCTTTGCATGCAGCGATGGCGCAAAATACAATTTTGAGAGGCCAAAGAACACACTAGATATTATGTAAGGCCGGCGTGTTGCAGATTTGGTTTAGCTCATGCACTCTTTTTATTTGTTTTGAGGGGTTCTGGTTTGGAGTCAAGCACCACGAAACGGGTGCCCTGTTTTTCGCGTGGCCACGGGAGGTGGTTGCTAGTTCTCGTATGCCTTCCAGGAATTCGCTTCATCGCAGCGTCGCCGCAATGAAAACAGTCATGAGGATGGGAATCAGTCACTTTGGTTTTCACAACCATGAGTACGTGAACGTCGAAGGCTGATTTTATTTGTCAAAAAACTGACTAATTTCCCTATCACCGGCAGAGTAACAACTACATAATGCCCGTGGCTCAGGTCGTCGCCATGGACGGAGAACACGACCTTCAAGAGCTTCTCGGCGGTTTGCCATTTGCGGCATCGCAACCATGAAGCCAATTTCGCCAACCGGTTCGGCAACCAATAGCAGTCGATATTGCAGACAGAGACAGGCAGACACAGACAGAGACATACTGAGACATACAGAGACATACAGACAGCCATAAACAGAGACAGAGACAGAGAGACAGACAGAGAGACAGACAAACAAGCAAGCGCACAAACAAAAAAATCAAGAAATCGCTTAGTGTCCACCTAGGTAGATCACCAACTAACTAACTAGCCAGCTGACTAACTGATTAACCAAGCAATTGACTAACAGCAAAGCAAAACAAAAGAAAACAAAGCGAACCGAACCACCACAAAACGGAACAACGCAAGACAAAGCAACAAACGACAACCCCAGAATAGAATTATTTTACTGCGGACAAGTTTGCTTGGCTAAACAAGACTGCAACCACACAGGCATCACTCTGTGTGCGGGGCCTCAAGCATGCTGCTTGCTGATGCGACGGCAAAAGAATCAAGCCAAAGTGCAAACTGACCCCTAAACAATAGCATCCTTTGGTGTTAGCGAAATCACGCTTCCTGGTTTGTGGGAATTCTCTTCATCTGCTTCGAGGGACTAGGCAGCAGCTGAAAATCAGCTGAACATCTGGGTCAGGTGTTGCCAACGCCATACAAAGTCTGTGCGCATCTTCCTCATCCTGGGTCTTGAGCTTCAGAGGCTGCAGGCTTCTTCCGCGCGTGCTCTCTAGAGGCGCGATTTGGTGCTCATGGCGCCTGGACCTTGTCCTTGTCATCAAACAAACAGCCAAGCGTTTTTTTTGCACCTGCGAAATGCCGCAAAACAAACGCCCGGGAAGGCGGCGTAACTTATCATCAAAATTACTTGGAGCGCGTGCAAACCTGGTTTTGAAAAAGGTCATCAGCAGCAGCAGGCTCATTGCTTGCTCTGGTTCGGCACCTCAGTCTTCGGACTGTCGCAGCTGTTTGTCACGCCACTGGAAGCCTCAGTGTCTGTCAGACCTGTCCGTTGCACGGAGAGGACCTGTTGGGTGGGGAACAAACAAACACGCAATCAATCAAGCAAACAAACAAACAAACAAGCAAACAAACACACGAACAAACAAATACACAAACCTGGCGGCGCCGGTTTCTCCGACCGCAGCCCCTACGCAGAAAGGCAACTTGCGCATCGCGGACCCGCGGAACATCGCTGAGTTGACCAACGCTTCGGTGGCCTGGCTGTGATGGAGGTTGTTTCTTGTGGGTGTGTGTGTGTGTGTCGTTTTGGACTGCCTTTGGTTGAGTTTAAGGGGAAGCCAAAAGGCACGCTGAGGGCGTCGAAACCAATTTGGAGGTCCCCTGGGTTCATCCCCCTTGTTTGTGACATGCCTACTCGTAGCTGCCGCGCTGGCGCGCGAGGTGCCCAAGGGAGCGGAGTTCTTCTTTGACACCGTCTGGGACCAGGCGGTGCTTCTGCGCCTTCGACCACGGTGGGGGGTGAAGTTTTGACCGTGGCACTTCGAGTTGCTTTAGTTTGTGCTGGTTTTCCCTTCAAATGCAAACCAACTTTAGAGCCTCCGGCTCAGTCCGCCGACATTGTCCTCTCTTTTCTCCTTCTTCCTCTCGCCCTTGTCTCCTCGTGTAGTTTGTGTTGCATGGAAAGATTCGTAGCCGTGAGTAGGGTGATGCCGTAGTAGGTGGCACTTTTGTGTAGAATCGTATTGATGGACTTGTAGTGGTGGTCTTGAAGTTGTTGTGGTTGGTCGAAGTAGTTGAGTAGTTCGGGTAGGTACAAGGGCATGTGGTAGTTCCAAATGAAGTTGTTGGATAGGTTGAAAGTAGTGGTGATTTGGTCCAAATCGTAGTTGATTCGGTGTAGTCGTTGATGTAGTTGGCGTGTAGGCAGGTGGTGCTTGTCGGTGATGGAGATCATGTGGCTCACGTAGTCGCGGGAGAAGTTAGTGACTTGTCCAGCACTGACAAATCGTAGTAGAACTTCTTGTGGAAGGTGTAGTTGGATAATGACCATCGAGTTGGTGGGTTGTGAGGTGTAGTGATGTCAGGTTGTAGTAGTAGAAGTTGACTGCCTCTGAAAGACGTAGGTGAAGAGGTAGTGAGTCGTAAATTGGCATCCGAATGTCTGAGGGTAGGTCGTGAATTGGTAGGTTGTAGTTGAGCTCGGGAATGGGCGTAGTTTGTTGTTGACTGAGTAGTTGAAATTCCTCTAGCGTCAAAGCCACGTAGACCCTGAAGTAGTTCTGTGCCGGGTCGATCGCTGGAGTGTCAGGGATGTTGTTCTCAACAGTAGTGAGAATGTCGTCGGGTCTGTAGAAAGGTGCAGGTGTGGGTAGTTGGTGATTGAAGTTGTAGTTGAGGGCGTTGTATGCCTCAGGTGGTGGTGTGGCCAAAGTAGCCATGCTGCTGGAGTCGGTAGTATTCTGTCGATCTGGTGGTGTGGAAACACGGTCCGGTGTAGTGATGCCAGCCTGTTGTTCGACAGGCAGAGTAGTCTCTGGAGCTGATGTAGTAACCTCCATCGGCATGACATTCAGCGTAGTCGCATCCATGGGCGTAGTTCCAGCCATTGCTGGTAGTTCGGCCTATCGAGATGCAACGGGGCAGACAGTAGTGAGCCAATGGTAGCTCACAAAAGCACATGCGGGCATGTAGTAAAACAAAAAACAACATGTAATGTTGTCCCAAGCCGCCAAAAGCCGCCAAACGTGTAAGTGCAAATTACTGGTGGCTACAATTACTGTGACTTGTAGTTACTGTTACTGTTACTTACATGCAAGTAGTTACATATGGCCCTCTACAAACTGTTGTGGTTGATGTGAAACAGTTGTGAAACAGTTGTTGTTCGTAGTGCTAAACGCGTATGCCAATGCTCTGTACGAGCCTCTGTAGTGTTTCTTTGCTGATGTATTTGGTGAACAAGTCTGCGCTGTTGTGTAGTGTGCTGATTTTGAGGATTCTGATGATGTCGTGCTTGATGAGGTCTTGTGTGTAGAGAAATTTAAGGTCGATGTGTTTTGCTCGTTTGCTGGTGCCTTGTCGTGTAGCTATGCTTTTGCCTGCTGTGGAGTCTGTGTGAATTCGTAGGTTGAGCTTGCTGCAAATGTTGGTTTCAAGTAGGAAGTTCCTCAGGTGTAGTCCCTCATTAACTCCTGTGCATATTGCGTAAAGTTCTGATTCTGCTGAGCTTAGTGCTATTGTAGCCTGTGTTCTGCTGCCGAATGCAACTGTAGTTCCAAGGAAGTGGATGTCGAAACCTGAAGTGGACTTCCTGGTAGTAGGGCATCCTGCCCAGTCGGCATCGACATGAACGTCGAGATCCAGGATGTTGTTGGTGTTTGCCCTGAGTGTTGTTGTTGGTTCTATGGTGAATTTGTAGTGCTTGGTGCCGTGCAAGTAGCGCAGTAGATGTTTGACTCTCTTTTGTGAAAGTTCTGTAGGTGCTGTGAGGTCTCGTGCTAGTTCTTTTGTGGAGTATGCAATGTCTGGTCGTGTGTATGCTAACCATTGAAGTTTGCCAACAATCCTTCTGTACCTTTTGTGTTGTTCGTGGTCAAGTAGTGCTTCATCTTCTATTGTTGGTTTGTAGTGTGCAATTCCTGGAGTGTTCACTGAGTTGCAGTTGTTCATTCCAGACTCCTCGATCATGTTGTCGATGTAGGAGTCCTTTAGTCCAAGATTGCAGTAGTTGCCAAAGTGGTCGATGTTTCTTCCAAGAAATTATTGTGGTTTG
Source organism: Effrenium voratum (assembly GCA_963377175.1). Lineage (NCBI taxonomy): Eukaryota > Dinophyceae > Suessiales > Symbiodiniaceae > Effrenium > Effrenium voratum. The sequence continues at coordinate 2,042,765 of CAUJNA010002335.1, read as the reverse complement.
CCGGGATCCAGGTAGCCAATGTGCTTGAGTAGTACCTGCTTCTGGATGGCCTCGAAGGTGGAGTCAACAGTAGTCTTGTCACCAAGTACCAAAAGGTCGTCCACGTAGACCATGATGTAGCAGTCGCGAGTCGCATTGGTGTAGACGTTAGGTTCTGACTTTAGTCTTACAAAGCTGAGCTTTTGTAACACTTCAGCCAGGTAGTCCTGCCATGCTTTTGGTGAACTGCGTAGTCCATACATGGCTTTCTTTAGTCGCCAGATTTTGTCCTGTTGTGGACAAAGTTCTTTAGGTGGCCAAAGGTAGACGTCACGTTGTTTACCGTCGTGGTCTTTTGCGATGGGTGCGTGTAGAAATGCTGTAGAGACGTCGCCTAGTCGCGCTATCCAGTTTGGTCGTGACATTTGTAGCGCGAGAAGTGTCCGGAGTGTCGTGAACATTGGCGTAGAGGCGTAGACGGAGTCTTCGTCCACGATCTTCTCTGTGTCGCCTTTTGCGACGATTCGGCTTCGCACTCCTGGTCCTTTCTTTCTGTGTACCCATCTTGTAGGTATCGCTTCTCTGATGGCGTTGTCGTCGACGGTAGACGCATCTACTTCGTCGTAGACGTCATGTAGCTTCATTTGGTTTGACTCGTGTTTCATTCCTTCCAGTAGTTGTGTTTCGTCGTAACCTTCGTTGTCGAAGATTATGGGTTGGTCTTCTGAGGTGTCGTCGTTTGTGTAGGGGGTGATGGATTTTCCGTTGGGAAGTGTCACTGCGTTAATTTTCTGTCGTAGTGGTGGTGGTTCTTTGGTTGCTTGCTCCGTTGATCTGATTGTAGTGTCCTTTGAGGCCTTCTGTGCTTTAGTTGGTTGCATTACTTCTTCCGAAGTTAAACGTCGTAGTGTTTGTCGAGGTGGTGCTGGTAGTGGTGGATGTTGTCGTCCGGCTGGTGAAGTAGCCATGGGGCTATCTGGTAGTGGTCGTGAAGTTGACATCGATGTTGACGGAAGGCGTGGAGGTGACGTAGCGCGTTGTTGTTTCGTTGCTGGTTCGGCAACGATGTCGTCTGCGATGTTGGTCTGTTGTCCTGCGTCTTGTGTAGGTTGTTTCTGCTGGATTTGCGTATCCAGTAGTGTCGCAAATGACGGATTGTAGATACTACCTTTTGGTGCCCAAGGTGTACCTGAGACCTTGTTTAGTAGTGCAAGGTCATATTTGAAGTCAGGTTGTAGTCGTCTGACTGTCCTTGCTTTTAGTACGCCTTGTTCTGTTGCGACGTAGTTTTCTCCAGTCTCCGAAACCTTTCCGGGCCATATGCATTTCTGCATACGTAGATCGGCTTTCGGAAGTTTCTTGTGCTGTGGTGGAAGGTAAAGTAGTGTTTCGCCAAATTCGCAAATTGCTCGCTCGTAGTTTCTTCCCCAGCGGCGTTCGAAGCTTGTGTAGCCATCGGAGTGGATGACGTAGCGATTTACAGTCCATGCTGCGTGTCGTACTATCCAAGGTAGTAGACAATGCTTTGTGGACATTGAAATGCTGTAGTTGCTTTCAACTTGCGCTTTGACGACGCGGATTTGTCCGAGAAGTGTTCTATGTAGTCGCTCAACGCTTCCTTGACTGTTGCTGCTGTAGGATGGTGAATGTCGTACAGTCATTGAGCCGACTTTGGATGCTGTTGCTTTTAGTAGTGCATTGAGTGTGTCCTCGTTGTCGCTTTGTAGTATGCCTTGTGTTCTTCCGCATTCAAAGATGAATGCTTGTAGGTTGTTGATCATGTAGTCCATCATTGATGGTTTGTCCGGAACCAATACCGCCATGCACAGTTGTGTAGTGACATCAACTGCTGTTAAGACTGGTATGGTCTTCGGATCTTGTTGTGGTTTGATGTAGGCAAAATCCACTTGGATGATGGGTTGTCGTGATTGTTGTTTCTTGTAGTTGTCCTGGCGTCCTTTGCCTTGCACGCAAATTGGACACCAATTTCTGTATGGTAGGTGTGTCAAGTTGTGCTCTGCTATTTGTTGTGGAGTTGGTTGTTGAGGTTGTCGGAGTCCTCTTGCTTTGTGTGCTTCGTGATGTTCGTGGTATTGCTCTTCGTCGTAGTCCTCTTGGAGGTATTCGTAGTCTTTCTTGATGGTGAACCTTGTTGTGCCTTTCCATTGGAATGGTAGTGCGGCATTGCCCGTGACTGTCCAGTCATCTTTGCGTTGTGAGACTTCGCCGAAGCTGTTGTTTGAGATTGTAGTTCGGAAGGGTTCGAGAGTGTTGATTGATGGGTGTCCTGGTCCATCTGTAGGTGTGAACAATGTGGTTCGTAGTGTGACGTGATGTCTTATCCAGTGTTCACCCTGTCTTTCCCAGTAGTCTTGGTTGTCTTCTTGTGCCGTTGGTTGTCGATGTATCGTTGGTTTTGCTTCCGTAGTGTCCAATTCTATGGATGGAGCTGCTTTGGGTCTCCATACCTTTGGTGGAGTTCGTAGTTGTAGTTTTGGTTTTGTCGTAGGTGTCTCTGTTGTAGGTTGTGGTGCTGAGCTTTGTCGTGGTGGTGTTGTCTTTGTAGTCAACCTATGTGTAGATGTGACTTTTCTTCGGAATCTGGTTTCTCCAGTCCAGTCATCACCTTCAAGTCTTCTTTGTAGTTCCTGTTTGGAAAGTTGTTTGGTGTTCTCTTGTAGTTGCTCTTGTTCTTGCCCTTGTCTATTGATGATGGTTAGTCGCCAATCATCTAGTTGTTCTTCTGGTATTGGGCATCCGTTGTTGTGTGGTATGAACAGTGCTTTGCGTGGTCGTTTGTGGACTCGGATGGCGTAGTCACCATCGAGTTTCCAGTAGTCAGTGTTTCCACCAAGGATTCGTCTTAGTCCTTGGTCTGTGTGAGTTAGTGGTGCAATTTGTTCTTGTCGTTGTTGTTGTTTTGTCTCATGCGTAGGCTGGATTACAGCAATGGATTTTCCATTGTCTGTAGTCATTGGGTAGATGTCGTGTCCTGTAGGTATGTTGATCTTTTCTGCTCGTAGGTAGAAAAGTCCTGAGTGTCGAATAAGCTGTGCTTGTTGTTGTCCATGTGAGATAGTGCAGTGTCTCGGGTTGAAGTCCAGTCCATATCCTCTATCAAGTAGTCTTGATGCACTGAGGATGGGGTACTTCATCACAGACGTAGTAGGGTATCATGATCCTGAGGTTGTCCTGCTCGTAGGGAACGTACTTGATGCCGTAGACGGGGATCTTCTTGTTGGTCACAGTGTAGAGTTGTGGAACTGATTCTCCACAAGGTCGTAGTGGAAGATCCGGTGCGTAGTCCTTTGGGCAAACATGTGTAGACGCTCCTGAGTCAATCAGTAAGTGGTGGTAGGACTTGAAGTTGGAGTACATAATGTAGTGAGTGATGTTGTTGTCAAGTTTTCCTCGTTTCTGTTGTTGCGTTGCTGCTGCAATGTTGAGGTGTAGTTGAGGTTTGTCCTCTTGTAGGTACTGTTGATAATTGGTGCTGTGGTCATTCCATGATGTTGTATGAGCTGCTCTTTTCCCAAGTAGTGATTTGGGTTTGTGCTTACATTGTAGCGGTCTTCCTTGTCTGATGTGTCCTATGGTGAGGTGCGACTCGTTGACGCCTCCGATGTAGTTTGCTTCACCTTCATGACTGTAATCATTCCAGTCCCAGCTGTTGTCGTTCCAGTCGTAGTCGTTCCAACTCTCCTCCATGTAGTTCACATCATGTCCATGTCCTTCTCCCCCTTCGTAGTACCAATCCGAAGTGTCGTGCATGTCTTGAGGTAGTTCCTCATTGTTGTCCTGAGTTTCTTGTTCTTGCTCAGGATGTTGTAGTTCTTCTCCTTCTCCGATGTGCCAAATCGGCACTCTGCAATCCTGCGCCCAATGGCCAGGTTTGCCACATCTGTGGCATGTCATGTAATTCCTATTTCCTTTTGCTTTTGATTTGCCGTAGTTGCTTTGGCCTTTGTAGCCTTTGCTTGATCCGTAGCCTTTGGATCCGTAGCCTTTTCCTTTTCCTTTGTTGTAGCCATTTGTTGTATCCTCCTTTGCTACCTTTGTCAAATCCTTTGTAGTGGCCTTTGCTTCTGTACTTGCCTTTTCCTTTGTTTCCTTTGTAGGATCCTTTGCCTCCATATTTGCTTTTGCCTTTGTAGTTTCTTCCTTTCCTCCAAATGTTGTCCACATCCATGGGTGCTGTTCCACCATTGTAGTTTGTGCCAACCGCTGAGCTCGCTCTTGAGAATGCAGATATGGTCTTGTAGTAGTCCAGGATGACAACCCTGATCTCGTTGTAGTTCGTGATCTGTCCAGCACGTAGTTGGAGATGTTGTTGAAGTGCTCCTTTGGTCTTGTTGAGTAGTATTGCAATCTTCACTCCATCTGGTAGTGCTGTGCCGTTGTCTTTCTCGTAGCGGTTGATGTCATACTCCCACTGTAGGAATTGTTCTTCAAATTGTGCTTCATTGAATGTAGGTTCCAGTAGTTTGGTGAGGTAGCCAACACTGCGTGTTCCTACTGGTAGGCTGAACCTGTTGTGCAAAAGCCGTAGTGTTTCACATCCATTGGCATTGTAGCGGTTTTGTCTGACCACTGTAGCTGCTGCACCTTGGCAGATGTTGATGAGGATGTAGTGTAGATCTCGTGAGAGGTCTACTGCTTTTGCTGCCTGTGTAGGGTCGCGTATGTGGGCTCTGATGTCTGCATCTTCAATTTGTCTTGTAGCTGCTTGTGCTAGTTGTAGTACCATGTCGAAGTCTCGGTCGATGAGTCCGAGGTATGCTTGTAGTTTGAACAGCCACTCTTCGTACTGTGAGTAGTCACCAGTGAAGAACGGTGGTGGCAGTTTGTATTTGTGTAGCCTTTGGACGTCTTCCTGCTCCTGTGTTGTTCCCGTAGTTGTGGCTCCTATTGTCTCCTCTGCTGTGGGCCCGTTGTCTGCTCCTGTAGTTGGTTGTGCTGATGCTGCTGCTGGTTCTCCTGACATGTCGTAGTAGTTGGGCATGTGGTTGCCCGTGCAGTTGTAGTACTTACTGCTGTTACTGGAGCTCCCCTATGCTTAGGATCTCAGCTCCGCTACCACGTTAAAATAAGTCTATACTTTACTACAAGTGCAAGTGTTGTTTATGCTGTCACAAACACAAATGTAGTTAGCCAGCATGCACTCTTTTCCTGGTAGACTCAAGGCCTGCGGTCGGGTAGTGTACATCATGCATGTACAAGGGACAAGTAGTACAGCATAATATTTGACATCTCTCTCTCTCTCTCTCTCTTTCTCACTCTCTCTCTCTTTCTCATTCTCTGTGTGTCGGTCTCTCCCCCTCTCTCTCTCTCTCTCTCTCCCGCTCTCTCCCTCTCTCTCTCTCTCTCTCTCTCTCTCTCTCTCCCGCTCTCTCCCTGTCTCTCTCTCTCTCTCTCTCTCTCCCGCTCTCTCCCTGTCTCTCTCTCCGGGCACTGCCCCTTCATGACCCTGAACTGTCATCTGGCTGTCCCCTTGATTTCCCTTTCATGTCCTTTTCACATTTCCAATGATGTCCTGGCTTCCATGCCTTTCAACACCCCCTTCAGGTCCCTGCCATTTTCTCGGTATGTCATTTTCCACGTATGTCCCGTTCTTTCGTTGCAAGTCATTTTCCTACATCTCCCGTCGTGCCGATTGGTGTCCTTGTGCTTCGTTTCCCTCTCATTCCCCCTGCACTCCCCTTGTTTTCATTTCTGTCCCTTGCATGTCCCTTTCAGTTCCCCTTTGTTTCCCTTTCATTTCCCGCTGCTTTCTTTGCTCCCCAATATTCCCCGCAAAAAACACGGTTTTTCCAGCGTTTTCGCAATTAGGACGTCCAAAAACACAGAGTGTTTCCAGATTTTCGGCAGAAGGAGGCAGGACCCCCAAACCAGCAAAGAGCCGGCAGGGGGAATCGAGCCTGGGACACCTGTAAGACTACGTTTAGTGGAACGTCATCAAATTGCTGCGCGGTCCGTGGGGGGGGTGGTGGGGGGGGGCCCCCCCCGCCACATAGACGTCGGGCGGGGGCTAGGGGGGGGGGTTATCCTCTATCCTCTCTTTGGTGTCCGACACGCCGAGCAATGTCGGCGGATAAAGGGTGCCTTTGTTCCACGGCGACTGCTTGTTTGGGTCGGTTGAGGGTTTGAGGTGGGCTTGGGCCGGCTTGGGCTAAATGGTTTCAATTCTCCCTTTGATGTTTGAGGTTGGTTTTGATAGCACCCCCAACACCCATCGATCAAGGTTAGCCATGAACGTCCGCATGTTTTGTCGTGTTTGTGTTTCGGAGGGGCGGGGGGCAGCAAATGAGCAAATTGCAAAACTATGATACACCGTTCTAAGGAGTACTTTCTAGCCATATGTGCCAAAACGTGGAGCCTAAGGAACCTTTTAGGAAGGGCCTCCTGTTTGGACTTTGTGCTAATCTTCGAGAGGGGGATGATTTTGAGTTGCAATTTTTTTAGACCCTGGAACATCGATTTCCGCTTCCACATGAATTCCAACTGATTCACATCATGTGCTTAGCTCTAAGCTGCCTCATTTTCGGATTGCGGAATTATGTGTCTCTGTGTGCTGAGGGTACTTTTGAGGGGGTTGGTTTAAAGGGAGATCAACGGGAAAACCGGAAAACCGCCATTTTGGGCATTCGGGGGTTTCCCTTATTTTGACACATGCTTGGTTCGGCCGGCATCCGAGGCGCCGCACCCGCAATGCGACCGCACTGGATGCTCAGTTGCAGCCCGGCATGCACTGAGAAAAACAAAGAGAGGGGAGCCCAGGCAAAGGAAGCGCTGGAATTCAAGTTTCCCAAAGTTTCCACGGGCCCCTAAAGACGGGGTTGCCCCAACAAATAGATATGGGTTAAACCCCATCTCATATTTGAAGGGTCACGGAGACTCCAGGTGTTACCCTTTCTAGGACCTGATTGGCCCCATCGCCGTGTTTACTTGTGAGGTTTACTCTTTGTTGGTGGTGTGATGCTGGCGGGGGGCCTTGGGGGGAGGACAAGGTGTGCACTGTTTGCTGGGGCAAACATATGGCATGCCAAGAGGAGTGAGTAGCACACACACACACTTCGTTTGGGTGGCTGGGTCTAGCAATCTTTCAGCACGCTTGACTGAGAACAGGTGTGAGGTTGTGTGAATGAAGTGAATCCCCTGTCCCCTTTGTCCGGAAAGGCCGTACACGTTCGTCACGTGTGGCCAGTCTCATGGCGTGTCCCGGTGAAAGGACGAACAGACTCATTCGCCCTGGTCGTTTGTACATCGGGGTCTGGTTGCCGTTTCCTCGCCCAATTGCCTGTGTGTTCACACAAGGCAGCCTTGCCACCCACGCTGCACAGGACGTTCCTTCTCGACAGAGACATTGCATGGGGCCAGCAAGCCTAACTTTTAGTAGGGGATCATGTTTGGGTGGTTTCCACAATTGCCAGATAGGAAGAAACTAGAAGCCAACCATCTTGTCCCCTAGTTTTGTTCACACCTATCACATTTCAAGCTCAAGGCTAGGGGCAGATAGGACCCCAGGTCCGGGAGTTGTCGTGCCCGGAGCTATGAGGCGCCCCGCTCTTCAGGGGTTTACGGCTGTGGCCCATGGCTGAAGTGGGTGAGCGCCTTTTTTGCGAGTCCTCCCTTGGAGGTGGGTTTTAAATGGAAGCCAAAAAGACAACTCTTTATTTTTGTCCTAGCTCTCAGGGCACCCCTTGATCCTTTGGGCCTCCCCCCACAGGCTTTTCCCTCCTTTTTTGGGAGGGGCTGGGGGGCCGTGAGGCTGCTTTTGCTGGGCTGTTGGGCTGTTCTGTTGGGCTGTTGTACTGGCTGTTTGGGTTGTTGGGCTGTTGCTGGTGGGGGGCTCCTGTTTGAAGACACGGCCAAGCATTGCCCGTTTTCAGTCCAGGTGGTGGACTTTGCTGCGGCGCCAGCTGGAGGTGTCGCCCATGACGGCGGACACCTGCGCCGATGTCCACGGCTGCGCCGCTTGGAGCGAGCGAGAAGGGAGCGTAGGATAAACCCGTATTTACTTAGAATATGCCCTCGGTGTAGTAGAACATATGTTCCCAAAAAGGGGAGCCTTTAAAATGGGAATGTCTACTTGGTCACCCCTTAGAACTGCTCAAAAGGTGGATTATCAACTTTTTTTGTTTAAACCCCTCAAGTTCATTGTGGGCCACTTGCAGGCCCAACTCTCATGAATGGCCCGTGAGTTTTCTGGTCGGGATTTTGGGTCCACTGGCCAGGCGATGTTTGGTGCTTGTGTATTTGTGAGTTTGTGTGTTTTCGCTCTCTTTTTTGTGTGCGTGTGTTCGCGCTTGCGTGCTTGCGTTCATCCATGTGGCCCCCCCCCCCCAATTGCCAAAAACCAGAAGTTTTCATGAGGCCTCCAGATTTCATCAGCCGAGGTGGCAGTGACCGAGGATTCCGACTGCATTTGCACCACTCCTCCTCCGCCTCCGCCCTCGCTGGCGGCGGTAGTGGTCTAGTGTCAAGGCTCCGACTACCGTTTCGCCTGGATGTGGGAGCATACCTACATGAAATTCGAGGCAAAGCGTAACCCACCACAAAGCCGCACAAAGCCCTGGTTTGACACCTTCACGGCGAACTTTGTTGTGACTTTGTAGCCGTGTTCACGCGGACCCTGTCAAAGACAGCCCACTGTGATAAAAATGCAAGAAATAAACACGCTCGCGGGAAATTTGTTTCGACTGAGCACATCATGCTCAAAATGTTGATGAACATGTTCGGGAAACCTTTCATTTGCCCAAGCCCATCATTCTCAGATTGTTTCAAGAAAGCATTTCAAGGCAATCTTGTGTGCCTGTTCTTTGATAAGCACGTTCACAGCAAACCCGTTTTGATTGAGGCCACCCGAACCTTGTTGCGACTAAGCCTGCCATGCCCAAAATGTCAATTAACGCGTTGTTTACAACCCAAAAAAGGCTACCAGGATGATTGTGTCGGTCCCTTGGACATGGCCCAGGGGCGGGGGTGAGTGGGTGGGTGGGTGAGTTGAAGCAACCGTTGCCCTTGGCGATGTTGGGGCTTTATTTCGCCGTTTGTTGTCAAATGGCCCTCTGGAAACCAGTAGTGGAATGGTGGGAAGGTCATTACTCCGGGAAGCTTCCGACATGCCCCTTTGCAATTCAGGAGGCTGGTCATGCCCTTGACCAGACCACTAATACAGCCAGAACCCTCCATCAAACACAGCCTTGATCTGGCCACATGCAAAGAAACTGCCGGTTTGATGCCATGTCAGCTGAGCACACAGAACGCAAACAAAGAAAACACCAAACGCAATCCCACCCTGGAACCAACGCTCAGATTCAAAACCTTCCAACCGCCGCAACCACGACCGCCACATCCAGACAGCCGCATGTGCTTGGCATGGCGCGCTTCTGGGCTTCGGCGTTCCGCTACGTCCAGCTGAGCGACCAAAAGCCGCTTTTGGCCATAGGTGGTTCTTCTACAAATCCCCTGCATGTTAGCAGAACCCTTTGGCCGTCAATGGGTTGAAATTGGCAAAAAGGAAGGCGCGGTTCGCGATGGCACAGGTATCGACCCAGGCGAAAATCTGCTTTTTCGAATCCAGGTGAAGAGCCAATACGTTTTTCAACCTTTCAATTTTCGACTCTCTTTTGAATTTTTGACCCGCCTGTTCGACTTTCGACTTTTCAGGTCTCGACCGACTTTTATGTTTTGAAATTTCGACCTTGGCATTTCGACTCGAATTTTGATCTGCCTTTTTGACTTTTCAGGTTTCGATCGACTTTTCCTTGTTTCACTTTCAACTTTTCCGGAATTTAACCCTGGCTTTTCGACTTTTCTGATTTTGACTTTTTGACCTTTTTTTACTAATCCGACCTACTTCTGCACTTTCGCTGACTGTTTTTCTTCCACGTGCTAAGATGTGCTGACAAAATATAAAATCAAAACAAAAACAAGGAGCTTTTCCCTGTCAAAGTGTGTACTACGCCCAGTCTACAAAGTGACTCCGGCCTATTGAGGGGTGGGCGGATCCAAGCCCATTGTCCCGGCCTCAGAACTTTACCACTGAGTCCACCGAGACAAATTATAGAGACCACCCAAAGTGCAGAATTGATAATTGAAAAAAAACACTCAAAGGGCGCTCATAACTGAATGATATGGGCCTGGACCTCCAACTCGCTGGCATCAGAGGGCTCAGGTGGTAAGCAGGATTAGACATCAGACCACAAAGTTCGAAAAGTCGGAGAGTCCCTCGCCGACCTTCTTAAGCTGGCAGGCTAGGAAGGTAGACAGGCAGCCCTATCGCAGGAAGACAGCCTTTGTAGACAGCAATGGCTGGAAACGTCAGCAGTGAGAGCCATAGAGCGTCTTCACTTTCAAGCTGGGGTTTGACTTTGCATTTGCTGTTTGGCTCTGGGCGCCTTTGATTTGACAGGTTCGTGACTTTTCCGCTAAGCCCATATGTTCGTGTCAGTGGTGGCAAGGAATTCCGCTAGAGATGCCAATAAGATCCCTCTTTATACCTCAAGAAGAACAACTCGTAAGTCAGACTTCTCTGAACAACTCAGAAAATTATTCACCTTTATCATATGTTTTGCTCAGAGAACAAGCAGAACTTGCGGATTCACATCATCGAGAATTCTGAATCTGCAGCACTTGCTTCACTAAAAAAGACTTCATCTTTCACATTTACTGGAGCATCAGAAAACTATGAATGACGAGAACTATGTTCAAGGTCTCCAGCTGGGTGCTTAAGTTTCCCTTCTAGTTTGGGGGAAGTTCAATCTCCCTGAAAAATGCACAGTTAGGGCAGTCAAAGAATCACTGGTGTCAGCTGATTTCGGGGATCCAAACCCTTGTGCACTAGGTTTGTGGATGCATCCTTCAAGGAACCCGGCTAAACATCCAGTTTTCAGCTGTGTCCACTTTTGATGGAGGTTCCGCAGCCTTGAGCCCACAGGGCCCGAGCAAGTACATCAGCCATCCTTGGATGCGTTTTTGTCTTGGGGGAAAGGGACGCGTTTTGTTTGAGGGAGGTCGCCCGCACGAAGTCATGCTGTTGGTCGCGATGTCCCAATCTGGAGTTTTGCAACCGATGAGCTAGAGGGTTCTTCAGGGTTGCTCTGAGCCTCTTAAAGCTAACCAAACACGGGTGGAGATGTGATATGGTTCCTTTTGTTCCATTTCAAAGCAAAGGCTCCTTTCTCCGAGGGCTCTTTGTCCAGAAGATAATACTATGAGCTAGGGTATGCGTCGGATTTTACAGGTGGCAAGTACAAGCTACATGTATATAGCGCCTGCACATATACGAGCACATGTCGTGTGTGGTGCTCTCTATGGGGTTGTTGTAAAGGGATACCAAAGAAAAAATGGGGTTCTTGAACACAGATACAAGACCTTGCCATGGTCAACATACTTGTAATTGGTAGAGATGGTCATGTAGAGGCAGGCCCATGATTTAAACCTCATCTAGACCCGCATGGTGTGACGTGCACTCGAAGGTCTTCCACAATGGTCTGGTTGGACGCTGCGACGATTCGACGGGCTCAAGTCGCCCCAGGCTCTGTGGGCGTTGCGTTCGAATCAGGGCCATGACGCGTTTGCTTCTGTGCGCCCTGCCGCTGGCTCTGGCTTTTCCGGTTCCGCCGGAGCAGACTGACGAGCAGACGAGCTGCCCGGAAAGGAAAGCTACGGTTTTGCGCCGGGGAGGGAGAGAGAGAGGCGCATAGGCGAGGGGATCCAATGAGTTGCTGGCCTTTTCAATGGCGGTCCATTGGATTCGGTGGTAGCCTCGACAGGCCGAAATGTGATGAATCAGGAAGTCCACCGTTGCCCTTGCGAGAGAAGTATTGGTTTGGTCACTTCCCTTGGGGCTGTTTTTGTTCTCTAAAAATGAACATCATCAACTCCAAGGTCAACGGACCTTCATTTTGTTTGTCAGTTGTTCTTGGTAAGCGGGTGAGCTCGCTACAATGAAGCCGTTGGCACCTGTTTTGGATAGGCGGAAAGCTACACAACTGCTGCAACAGGTACGTTCTGTTGGAATCGTTGGAACCACCCCCCTGAAGAAGGTACCCTCCAAAAATGACAGACCATTTGCTCCAAGATCCCATTCAATTGATGAACCCCAGTTGACCACACAGTCACTTGTGGACCGGTTTGGTCAAAGGGGCTCTGGGCTTTTAGCCGTTTTCCAGAAACAAGGATCCCTGGAGAATAATGCCCCCAGAATGCCCCTTCACCGAACCCCCCTAGTCCTATTCGCTCTAAGTCTCGAGACGTCTTGGCATGCCTTTTGGTTTGATATAAGCTCTTGCTTGTGGCCTTTCCTGGCTATCGTAGCTGGCGAATTTCTGCTGGCTGATTTGCTTGCGGCCTGTGTTTGTCTCCGCCTGGCTTGTCTTGATTCCAGTGGATTTGTAGTTTGGTTGGTCATCTCGCAAAGTGCTTACTTATCACATATAATTCACACAGGGGGAAATATCATTTGAGGGTTCAATCCTGTGCCCGCTGGAGTATAGGTACCCTGAAAGGCGGCCGACGGCATAGTATGTCTAGAGATATGTAGTTATTTTTGGAAAGAGGCACGGTGGATTGTAGGTTTTTGTATCTTTATTTGCCTTCATGAGCTTCGCTCAGCCCCGACCCGCCCAGATGGTGGCTAGAGTTGTCGCGCGGGGTTGGGGAGGGTGTGGGGGTGTGGGGTGGGGGAATAGCGTTTGCTGTCCATTGCGCCGCCACGTCGAGGTGGCAGCGTCACGTGGGGTTGGGTAGCATGGGGTCGTAGCTCGGACGAAAGGTTGGCCTGCAGCAGTGGTCGAGTGCAGGCCACAAGAAAAGCCTTTAATAAACACAGCTGACAGAAGCAGTCGGAGCGGAGCTTGGCCGGCGTGAGGCGTGGTTGCCGGCCGACAGCAATAGGCTCCTGAATATGGATATGTTGACGTCCCCTTGTACCCGGCATGCAGGTTGGTAACCCTTGTCAATTTCACGTATATTTCTTTTGTTGAGATCCTTGTTTCTGCGACCCCTCGCCATGGGCTCTCGAGGCATTTTTCAGTCCGCGAGCAAGGCGGCCCAGGCGGCCAGCGACGCCGCCACCCCCAAGGTGTGGCGGGCAAAAACTTGGATCTGCCGAAACCTTTGCGGTCTCTAATTTGTCCCGTATTGTTTAGGACAGGGCGCCGAACCCTCTCCCAATTTCCCTAAGATTTACTGGGTGACTTCCGGCCTGATTAAGGCCTTATTCGGAGGACATGGTGTGGGGCTGGGTCCCATAAAGGAATCGACTCCCTGGCAAAGTTGAGGTAGGATCCCCACTAAAAAGGGGAAGCAACCTCGAAAAGGGTGTTACTTCTGATCTCGAAAAGGGTGTTTTTTTTTTGATACCAAAACCAGACAACCCAATGTGGAGATGCCCTCTCTCTCTTACTTGCAGGCTCTTGTCACTGGTCATAGAAGGATACCGACTCAAGGCAACAGCTAAAACACACTGCCCCAAGTGCCTTGTGATGTGGTTGCAGTTTGTTTGGCATCGAATCGCCAAGAACAATTTAAGGGTGGGTTGTCCCTTTTCGGCCCCCAAAAGGGGATCTCCTTGCGAAGGCGGCGCCTTGTCCAAAAAGAAGCCGGCTTTTGTTTGGACAAGGCCCCCCTTGACAGGCGAAGCGCCACGCCCCTCGCCACGGGTTGGCCGCTTTGACCGCTTTGACCGCTTGGGTGCCGCTGGTGTCAGGTGCTCGCTTTCTTCGACTCCGCGGAGTTCCGGGCCGAGCTTCGGAGCTGCTGCCCCGAGGTTTGAGGGGTCCCAAGGACTAGCTCCCCTCTGCATTCCCTGGGGAGGGCCTGGGGCCCACAAAGAAGAGGGTCAGTTGCAGTTGGATGATCTGACCAGAACAGGGCCACGCAGCCAAGCAGGCTGCTGAAGTACTGAGTTGACTGCCACCTAACGGGCTTTGCAATTTTCAAAGATACCCCCGCGTGATAGTTTGAGTTGAAACACCCATGCCTGGCGTTTGCAAATACAGACCAGAGTTCAAGCTTTCTCATCTTCCCTGAGCCTATTTGACCCAGTTGAAGTTTCCCCTTCCTACAGTGGATGATTCTCCCACAGAATTTGGCGTGGACCTTGTCCGTCCAGATGCCGACGCAGCACGCCGCGTCGGATTTGGCTCCCACAAAGATGTTGACACTCTTACCCAAGAACTGCGGCGATGATCGAAAACCCATTTCCCCAAGTTATCCCCCGAAAAGAAGCACATGTTTTTGTCTACGAGCTTCTAGTCTTCTAGGTGTTTGAACTAAATGGTTTGGTCTAGTTTGAATGGTTGGTTTGTCTGAATGGTTGGTCTGAATGGTTTTGCCTAGCTTCCACGCCCTTTGAGGGCCCCAGGGCCTCGAGAGGCGGCGCGCCAGTCCTCGGCGGAGCTGCTCCGGCGGTACCGCGCGGCGGCGCAGGTGGCGGAGCTCTCGCACGCGCCGTGGTCAAAAATGGGAGGCGCCCAGGGCCCAGATGGGTGGGGATAGGAGTCCTGTTTAGGTTTTAAAAAATACATGGTGCTGGTTTAGATGGGGTTGATTCAATTCGTTTACCAGGGCCGTCTATTTTTCCAAAACGCTTATGATGGGTGGGCTTTCCTCCAGGTTTCGCTTTAGTTTGAAGCAAAGTGAAACGGGTGCCCTCAAAAAACACGGGTCCAAAAGATGGACCCCAAGTATGGGAAAAAATCACCGAAATGGGGTTTTAGGTTGCCACTTTCCTTGAGACCAACGGGATCCCTCTTAAGTGTGGAGGCAATACAGTTTATCCTTCTTTCACACAATCAACTGTGAATTTTTGAGTGGCGGTTTCGACAAGCGGAAGCTGTCAAGCAACATCGTCTCACACTCCGGGAGACTAGCCAAAGCTCGGTTGTTGAAATGTCAAGCCCTGACCTAAGCAAGCCTTGGCTATGCCTGAACCTTTCTGCAGCCCAAGATGGGCCAGACGGCTCTAAAGTCTTGACCATCCAGAGCACAATCGCTGCGAGTGTTGCCGATGCTTTTCAAAGCCACCTTAGCCCCGTTTAGGTTCGGTGACTTCAACCCAAAAGTTTCAGGAACAGCAGGTACAGCGAGCTGCTTTTGATTGAGGAGGCCCAGCAAGAGAATGCAGCAGCAATTTGAGAAATTAGTGATTGGTAGGCTGAGCAAGGGAAGGGAACCAATGAGCTGCGCGACCATGTCCTTGGGCTAATCTCGGAGAACATTTGCCCAAAACCAACAAACCACCAGTCACATCCCCAAGCAAAGCACAGAACCCCCCCGAAGTCCAAAAACTTCGCCGGTGAAGGTTTTTCCAAGCCTCTCAGGGCCTTGGGTTTCAATCAAGGCGCTGCCAGCCCACGCCTTAGCGGACTCGCCCTTTACGGACATCACTGAGAAGCAGGCGGAGCCTTGGAGGGGGGGCAAGTTGATCCCTCCAGAGCCGCGGAAAACACGGGCGTCACTCAGTGGAGGATGTGCTTGGTAGTCTACTGTTTGGGGGAAAAGAGTTGGAAAAACAACCGCAAGTTCTATTGGCAGCGATGTCAGGATTCCGCAGGACGTATTGTTTGAAGCTCGGGGCCCTCCAAAACGGGCCCTCCAAGCGTAGGGGCCCGGACTTGGAGAGTGTTTCAAGGGAACCCCAAATCACGGACTTTCCAGGTGGGCGTTTCTCAAGCTTAGACCCGTCCAGGTCGGCTCCCTTTTTTTTTGGGGGGGGGGGTCCTTTCGTGAACGAATCCAGCCAGAGGTTCCTTGCAAGACAGACCTTGCTTGTCCCCAACAGCAGCCATCTTGGAGTTGGGTGGCCTTGGCGATGCTTCCTTGGGCTTTTGTGGTTTGCTTCTCTTTCTTGTGTGAGACCTGGACGCATCCGTCAAAGGCGAAGTGCCTGGGCGCCCATCGCAAGTCGGCGCGCGCCTCGCCTGCGTTTCGCCAGGTAGAGGGGCTGGCCTGGTTCCCCAATGAGTTCCAGGCGGCCTTGCTGCTCAACAAGCCCCGCGGCTGATGTTTTTGAGATTCGGGGATTCAGTGGGCTCAGTGTTTTTCTCTACTTGTTCCTTGGCCAGGAGCCAAGCCAGAATCTGCGGCTTATACTTTTTGTAGTCACAGTTTCTAGCTGCCCTCCTACTTGGCGGAGAATTACGTGGATGATGTTCAGGTTTCATCCAGCCCGAGCACATGGGTTCGTGTGTTTGTTGTTGGGGCCAGGGAAGGCACGGAAGTGTCCAATCGCAGCCACAAAAAGGAGCACCAAGCAAAATTGCAGTTGAATGAAGGATGTCAAAGCGAGTTCCCAGTAAAATCCATGTCACAACGCAAAAGACTACTTTGGGAGTGGAAAGGGAGCGACGCCACCACGCAACGTTTGTTGAGGAGAAAACCCTACGACCATTTGGGTCCATGAAAACTACAATTCGAATAGTGGTTTGACCCCCCCCAAAAGCTAATTTTGAGAACCCCCCCGGTGCAACTGCCTTGGGCCCGGATGCCCAGGGGTTCCCTTTATCAACTCCCTTGTTTCAGCTGCGGGGGAGACACCTCAGACATCCCGCCACGAGTCCACGAGTCTCGGGTGCCAGGAGCACCGCGCAGGGGGCGGGCATGATCAACGACCTCGCCCAGAAGGAGCTCTTCGGATGTCAGCCCTTCGCCCATGCGGAGCCCACCTGGTCCGAGGCTTTCGCGCCGCAAAAGTCGTTCTGTTGTTTCTTTTTTGTGTTTTTTTCCCAAAAGCATTGCGAAGGGTTCTTCCGTGCGGAGCTCTTGGTCAACTTGCGCAGAGTAGCTTGCACAGAGTCACCAGCATGGAGATACCAGGAGCTCTTGGTCAACTTGCGCAGTGAGTAGCTTGCACAGAGTCACCAGCATGGAGATACCAGCATGGAGATACTCGCGCAGAGTTACTAGCACAGAGTAGCTTGCACAGAGTTACCAGCATGGAGATACTTGCACAGAGTCACCAGCATAGAGATACCAGCGTGGAGATACTTGCGCAGAGTCACCAGCATGGAGATACTAGCACAGAGTCACCAGCATGGAGTCACCTGCGTAGAGTTACTTGCGCAGAGAGCCAAGCGCATAGAGCCAAGTGCTCAGAGCGAAGTGCAAAGAGGGAGGTGCAAGGAGCCAAGTGCACAGAGCTAAGTGCACAGAGCCAAGTGCAAAGAGCGAAGTGCATCGAGCCAGGTGCATAGAGCCAAGTGCATAGAGCTAGGTGCATAGAGCTAAGCTAAGCTAGGTGTAGAGGCTCGGCGTTAGCAGCTGTGTAAGCTAGGTTAAGTAAGTTAGGTTAAGTACTTAACGCGCGGGAAAGAAAGAGAAAGAGCTCGGTATTAAGAATCTCTTTCTTGGCGGCGGGTGGGGATGTTGCCGGCGATCGGGAATGTGTGACCCTCTGCGGGGATCGGCGTGGTCGAGGTGCAAAAACTCGAGATTGTTTTGCGTTTTTGCGGTGCCCGGATGAACCCTCTGCGGAGATCGGCGTGGTCGAGGTGCAAAAACTCGAGGTTTTTTTGCGTTTTTGACATTCCCGGATGAACCCTCTGCGGGGATCGGCGTGGGCGAGGTGCAAAAACTCGAGTTTTTTTTTGTGTTTGTTTTGCTTGCGAATTGGTCTTTGGCAATTGTCTCGTGGTTTGCGCGGCTGCTCTCCAAGTCGCAGTCGCAGGTTCGATCACTCTGGCTGGAATTTTAAGTACAAAAGTAGTACGCGGAGTACATTCCCGCAGCTCCAGCTGAAATTTTAAGTACTAAAGTAGTACGCGGAGTACATTCCTGTAGCTCCAGCTGCAAAATCGCAAATTTTAAGTACAAAAGTAGTACGCTTCCAGCAGCTCCGGCTGCAAAATCACAAATTTTCATACCAAACTAGTACGCAGAGTACAGTCCCGCAGCTCCGGCTGCAAGATCGCAAATTTTCAGTACAAAAGTAGTACGCAGAGCACAGCCCCGCAGCTTTGGCAGCACTTGCGCAGAGCAACTTGCACAAAGCAACTTGCGCAGAGCAACTTGGGCAGAGCAACTTGCAAGCAGCGCACATGCGCCGTAGAGCAACTCGCGCAGAGCAACTTGCATCAGAACTCTTGCGCAGCGCAACTTGCGCCGAGCAACTTGCGCAGAGCAGCTTGCGCAGAGCAACTTGCACACACACACACACATGGCTTTCAAGGCCAATCGTCCCCTAGTTGTTTGGGGGGGATTCGGATGTCGGGATGACGTGTTTTTTCTTTCTTCCTAGGGCTGGTTTTTCTTAGGTCTGATTCCCTGGTTGGTTGGTCGGTGAGTTGGTGGGTCGGTCGGTCGTTCAGTTAGATGAACACCTCTACCGGGGCATGTAGCCACACGATGAGCCCGAGATCCGCAGAGGGCAATTCAAAGCGGATCTGCCATGATCTGCCATTCAAATATGTTTGTTCTTTCGGTTGTTGGGACACCTCTTTCGTGGGTCGCGTTAGGGAACTCAACGAAAACCAAACTGACCCATGACCCATGTGGAGGTTGCCAAGCCCAGGAGTCTTCCTGTGTGCTGCAAGAGGGACAACATTTGCCCGATTGATGCTAGGTTGGATCAGATGTCAGCCAAGAAGAAGTTGAGACATGCTCATTTTGCCAACCGGCATCGGGCTACCCTCCCGTCCACCAATGAAGCCCACTGGACCATCCTGCCAGGTTGGAGGGCGAAACAGTAGGGCGCAAGTTCCAATTTTGCGAACCGTGCGTTTGCCCTCGAGCTGCGGTCATTTGGGAAAGATGATCGCAAGACACAAGTGCGGGGCCTGTTTTCCAGGAAATTTCCCTAGCCGGGGATGCCAGTTGCTTTTGTCTTTCGGGAAAAGTGCCCACAAGACATAAGTGGGGGCAACCCTGGCAAAGCTGGATGCTGGTGATGTTGCGCTGGTGCGGCCAGAGATGCAAAAACCATGCTGGGGATGTTGGACACTGGCCCGGGGGGACGTTGTGGAATCAAGGGGAGGGTGACGGCTCAGGAGTCATACCCCAAACTCGTTACATAGAGATATTCGTGTTCACGCCTCTTCGTCTTTATGTGTGCATGTCCACACTCCTGCTGCCAACGCCTTTGTTCCGAGCCTTGTACGTATCCCTTACCTACGTATGAACACATCATGTACGTGGGTGGGTCAATGCCCGCAATTGTTCCGCCCTTACATGATTGGGTGGCTCATTTTTCTCATTCAGTGGTTCTAAACATCTCTTTGTTTTTTGGATGTTCTCCAAATAATCCAGAGCCAGCGCAACAAAAACCTTGGTTCTGCAACGTAGCAATGGTACCCCTTCTAGCTGGACCCCCCTCGTATTAAGCTAGCTACGTGGGTTTGACCCTCCGAAACGCAGGCCTCCAGCCGGCTCATCTACATCGCGCCGCCCGGCCGTGGATGGGCAGAAACCGCTTCACTATGCCAGGGCAGCACCATCCATGCCAAGTGGTTTGGTCCATCAGTGTCGGCATTTTCTGACGACCGCTTTGTCCATGTCAAGCAAGAAAAAAGTGCTGTGCAAAAACGGAAGGTTGTTAGAGCGTGGGGGCTGGCGATCGGCATGCGGAGTTGTGCGTCACGGACTCTGCTCAGCAGTGAACCCTCTTTTTCACCGACGGAATTGGTTGACCAAGCACATTTGGGAAGGCCATTCTCCAGTAGTGGGTCAAATTTCTACCCCAGAACAAACAACACCGGCAGGTATTTCGAAAGCTCTCAGTTTGCCTTGCGATAGATCGGCCATGTACAGCTCAATCGTGAATTCCTCACAGGGAAGCCTCAAAGGACAGGTTGTTTTAAATGCAAAGTCGCAGGGACACCGCCCATTTTAGATGCCTTCCCCGTTTCGAGCCAAGGCTTGTGGCAAAATTCCCTCCCGCTCAGCAAGCTGAACCGCCGGTTTCCCTACTCCCAAAACACCACCACGCCTACATAGCGAAGTGCTGGTATGGTTTATGTACCCACCAGAATCAGCTTAGATTCTGTTGAACAAATCCTCCACATGCAATCGGGATTTTTGGCTTCTCTTGGTTGCCAAGGATCAAATGTCTTTCCTTCGGGCCGACCAAAGACCTAACCGGGGGAATGGGCCTGGTGAGGCACAACATGCGGCGGCTGGACACAGGTTCGATGCCCTTCTTTGGGGACATGACGGTGGTCTTCAACAGATGCTCGTTTGCAGCCAGCCGTCTTAGTCCCACTTCGAAACAAATGGTTGGACCGTTCCAGACGTGTTTTTTGTTTCCTTTGGGAGCCAAGCTTTTGCATAACAGCGAGCTCACCGATCAGCCCCCTTTAGCTGGAATTCTGTGTTTTCCACCGCTTCGATGGTTCCGCTTCTTTTCCGCTTCGCATGTCTACTTTGAGGAGCTAGAGTGCAAGAACCATTTGCTCTACAATCAGTTGGTTTTGTAGCATCCACAGCCATTCTCATGATTCAGGAGCTTTTAGCATGTGTGTGGACCTTTTGGCAAACAAATGATTTTTTGGCTGCTTTATGGGCTGTCCACAACCACGGGTCCCCACATAGAGGACCTATGAGAGGGACAAGTTTAAATTCCCAGCCATTCACAGATGGACTGCTTTCTAACTCACTTACCTTATTAGTATCAGTAAGGCCAAGTAAGGTTGTCTTGGCGGGCTTGAACAACCAGAGCTGGGTCCACGCGCCATAGATGGCCGTGGGTTTTTGGTCATGCTCGCAGCAGCGAAGCGGTCAAAACAGTGATACTCCTATGGTTTTTCATGCATCTGTGTTGCTTCAATCTCTGTGCTTGCAATTCCAGTGGGAATTAGCAAAACCAGTGCTTCCACCAATAGAATTGCAACTCCAACATGCTTTCACGGAATCTCGGAATCCCGCAGACTAACTGCCGATTTCACAAAATGTTGTCGGTTCATCAAAAGATATCAATTCTGCATACTGATGTGACCACCATCTTGCGACAACCATCTGATGTGTCACCCTGGAGCAGTCCTGGAAACACGTTTTCTTCCACTGGCTGACTGCATCCGTCAAAGCAACTATTCCAGTTGCCCCAAAAACTCTGCGGGCGTGCACGCGCCGCAAGTGCGGCGCCATGCCCACTGAAAGAGCTTCTCTTGAAGCATGGGATTCAGCAGGCTGTGGCCTTTGACTTTGATGACAATGCCGCTGGCCGACCCCAGCCATGTTTTCATCCCAACCCAGCATCTGTCCAGAACTTGCGTCCCGCAAATCTGGGACACACCTGGCTTCTTCTTGCCGGGCGCTTTGCGCACAAACTGCTTCACTTGGTGCGTGACTTGCATTGTCCTCAGGGCCTTCTTGGCGGCAAGCGACGCCCAGCTGCGGCTGCCGTCTGTGAACAGTGTCGTTTTGTTTGTGCAGATGCCATTTAGGAGGCGCGTGCTGGAGATTTGCTGAGAGCTCTCTGTTGGTGGGCGCCTCAAGCGCGGCTGCGTCGACGAGCTCAAAGTTTACACAGTGAAAACCCCCCCGCCCAATTCACCAGAAACTGCACGCGCACACACTGCTAATGCGGACCAGAGCACTCACCCTGACGACCAACGTGCCCCAGCCGGGCAGTCTGGATCAAGTCATTGATCTTTGGGCTTCTGCTCATGTCCAGCGCAACATATTTCAGCAGTAATCGGTGCAGCGCAGCTGCTCCGCATCGCAGGCCTGCAAAGATGGACAGCGCGAAGAGGCCCAGCCTGACACCGCATTTCAAGCAGCGCCAGGGTGCTGGCCGGGCCGATAGCCTGGCCAGGTTGGAGAGGCTGTGGGCAGTGATCCGGTTCTGGGATCCACCCATGTTCCTTGGATGCTCAAGAAGCATGGAGCGCGTTTCTGCCCGTTGACCATGTTGGCAAAAAAGTACACCCTTATTATGGCTGATCACTAGCATGGAAAACCAACCTGTTGGGACCCCATGGCAGCAAATGGAAGGAACCACTCGGCAACATGCAGCTACTTTTTCTGGAGGCCATCAGAGGGGCAGCCGATTGCCGTCCTTGCTTGTTCTGCCGGCGGACCAAGGCCGCTGGGCGCTTCATGGCTGGCCAGCTGCAGTTGTGTCTTTACACTTAGGTGGGTCGTGCTCCTGTCAACGTGTGCTCGAGGTTGGGCAGTGTTTGTGAGTCCCTCAAAACTGCCCTCAGCCCGCGCCCGGATTTGTTCTCCAGTGCTTTGCACTTGTCGCAGCCCCCTACCCAAAACAAAGGACAGCAAGCCAAGCAGGAACGTTTAGTGCACTGACAGCGACAGCAACACTGTGGCTAAACAAGGCAATTTTGTAGAGCGCTCTCATAATTTTCCCTCACTGCGGTCCCGAATCAAGTCGGCCGGATCCTGAAGCAGCCGGCTCGCTGAGCAAGCCTTGCGCCAACAGTAGATGGTCATCGATGATGGCCATGTAGGCCTCCCAAAGTTCGCTCAACTGCGGCCTGAGGCTCAGAACGTCCTAGTACTCTGCAAGGTCCACGAGTGCAGTTTGACCTCGAGAGGGCCAGCAGGCTAGGGAGCACATGCTGTAGCAAACGCTGTCGGGCAGTGGGCTGGACGACGTCAGATTGCACGACAGCCTGCAGGCTGGCTCCAGGTGCAAAACTATCTCGTCGGCATCATCCCCCTCCGTGGCGATGTCAATCAAGAATGCCCTGCGGGAAAACGTCTCACTGCCTGCCTGACAAGCAACATTCCAAAAAAGGCCAGCAAATCCCCAAAGCGTCCTGATCTCAGCGTAGCTGTGCTCCGCACTCGAAGCCCCAGAAATCGGACTAGCCAGTCTCGAGCAAAGCCGCCATGCAGCCTGCTGCTGGCGTCGAACAAAGCCGAGGTGTGGGGCTGCCGAGGCTGTCGCAAACCTCAAGCAAACGACCAGCGCCAGAACACCCCAAATAGTGAGACCGCAGAGCCCGTGAGCAAAAACAAATCAAACAAGTACCCACAGCAGGCAAGGCTCCCGAGAACGTGCTGGCGGCGAAGTCCGGGACCGCCCGGCGGAGCGAGCTGAAGAAGGTCCAGCACATGCGTCGTCAGGTTGAGCGGCCATGGCCGGGCCACGCGCGGGGAGAACGGCTAGCAGCCGGGCACCGAGCAGACGGTTCGAGACAACGTGGAGGCAGGACGCCGAGACTAAGCGAGAGGGCGGAAAACACGCAGAACGCCTCAGGACGGAGCAATAAGCAGACCAAAGCACAGGCAAGCAAAGGCCAAGAGAGTCAAAGGCCAGTGGAAACCGATGAGGCAGCAAGACTATCTCTGCCATGAGCGACAAACACGGGTCCGGGGTTTGCGTCACTACGTCAAAGAAAGAGTCCAGGTATTCAGGGCACACAGCAAAAACAGGATCCAGCAGCGGAAAAGAGGGGACGAGCCAGCACCGCGCAAGATCAGGACGAGACCTACGACGAGAAGAGCGTCCTCGGAAAGGTACATTTGAACCAAAACTGAAGACAAACATGAACGCTGTGGACGAGTCCGAGATCACCCCCCCCACCCCACCCCCCCCCCCGCCGGCTGAAAAATCAACGAAAACACTCAGCCGTCTACGGCGCGTGGTCCAACTACTAGCCTCCTTACGGTGGATACTTGAATATTGAAAGTACGGAGACGAGAACACAAAGACACAATCACCGCACCTCTTCATGGTTTTGTGGTTGAGTTTGGACTGGTTTGCTTGCAATGTAATGATAAATATCGTGTTTTTTCAGTGCCTTTCTTTCAGCTGGTTTGCAAGGGGACTGGGCCGGAAAACGCAGGCGGCCGCCTGAACAAAGCCGTGTTGATCGCGCCCTACGACACAGGGCTCTTCACCATGGACTGCCGCTCGCCTTTTTTCAGTCATGGTTGTTGAACATGTTGGTCTTAGGTTGCCACTTTCTGTGATGCCAAAGTGGACCTCGGGAGGGAGCAAAGTTGGACATGACCTGCTTGATGGCACTCCCTTGACCTTGAGCCTTTTGACTTCGTCCAGCAGGTCTCCTACAGAGCAACCAGGTGACGCTTTTTGGAACTCGAAGACCAAAACGGATGTGAAACTCAAAACGCGTTGGACCTCCTCAAGTGCTAGATTCGGGGCCTCCTTTTGTCAGCTTCCATGTTCGATTCCCGGTTTTGATTGGAGCCGTGTTCTGTCCGATCAGGGATAAGCAGCAGAACCCGTGGCATTTCTCCTTTGGGCGTCTCAACCCGCGAGCTTCGGATCGGCTTCCCGATCCGAGGCCTACTCGATAAGAAGCCGCACCAGTTCAAGCCGCCGCCCCTGAACTGCAGCGCGTGGCCCAGGGATGTGCCGGTGGGTGCCCTGGAGAGCTGGGATGGGATGGGGTGCTGAGGGCTGTGATGGGTTCGGGCGGTCCCAAGGAAAAAGGGCGCCCTCTTGTGGGTTTTTCCCCCAAGAAAGTTGCCACGTTCTGCTCTGCCAAGCGGCACCCATGAAAGTGACAAAGTACGGGGGATGGCGAACTCGG
This sequence comes from Effrenium voratum, assembly GCA_963377175.1. Taxonomy (NCBI): domain Eukaryota; class Dinophyceae; order Suessiales; family Symbiodiniaceae; genus Effrenium; species Effrenium voratum. The sequence goes on along the minus strand of CAUJNA010002335.1, from coordinate 2,018,328 downwards.
GCATTACAGGATCACAGAAAGGGTGATGTTTCTCTGGCTTCTGTTCGCAACCACGTCAAAGCCGTGTGTCGGTTCCGGGTTCCGGGCCAGGGGTGATTGATTTTGGGTCGATATTTGGACACGCCAAGCGCGAGTTCCTCATATTTCTCCTTTTTACAATTCCCGAAAGCTGGCGAAGGGTTCTTCCGCTGGGTTCACTTCAGCTGTTCTCATGAGAGTCATTACAAGGTGTCATTGTCATCATGAAAGTCATTGCAAGGAGTCATTGCAAGGAGTCATCAAGGAGTCATTGCAAGGAGTCATTGTTGCAAGGAGTCATTGTTGCAAGGAGTCATTGCAAAGGAGTCATTGCAAGGAGTCATTGCAAGGAGTCATTGCAAGGAGTCATTGCAAGGAGTCATGAGAGTCATTGCAAGTTGCAAGGAGCCAAGTGCAAGTTGCAAGTGCAAGGAGGTAAGTGCAAGTTGCATGTGCAAGGAGTCAAGTGCAAGTTGCAAGTGCAGGGAGCCAAGTGCAAGTTGCAAGTGCATGGAGTCAAGTGCAAGTTGCTTGTGCAAGGAGTCAAGTGCAAGTTGCACGTGCAAGGAGTAGTGCAATTGACTTGCGAGGAATTAGAATCTCTTCTTAGGGCGGCGGGGTAGTGTAGTGCCGACGACACTCTACGAAAATCGACCCTCTGCGGGGATTGGCGTGGTCGAGGCGCAAAAACTTTTGGTTTTTTGGGGTTTTGTTTTGGCTCGCGGGACCCTCTGCGGAGATCGGCGTGGTCGAGGTGCAAAAACTCGTGTTTTTTTTTCGATTTTGTTTTGGCTCGCGCGACCCTCTGCGGGGATCGGCGTGGTCGGTGCAAAAATGGGATCGGCGTGGTCGAGGTGCAAAAACTCGTTTTTTGTTTTGCGATTTTGTTTTGGCTCGCGCGACCCTCTGCGGGGATCGGCGTGGTCGAGGTGCAAAAACTCGTTTTTTGTTTGTTTTGCGATTTTGTTTTGGCCCGCGCGACCCTGTCGAGGTGCAAAAACTCGAGGTTTTTTTAGGATTTCTGCGGTGCTCGCGCGACCCTCTGCGGGGATCGGCGTGGTCGAGTTACGATTTCGGCGGTGCTCACGCGACCCTCTGCGGGGATCGGCAAGGTGCAAAAACTCGAGGATTTTTGCGACTTTTGTGTTGTTCGAACTGGTCCTCGGGAGTTGTCGGTTTGCGCGCCTGCTCCTGGGACCGGCGGGTCCCGGGCTCGATTCCCCCCCGGTCCACGGGCGGGCTTCGCAAGCTGCACGGAGCAGACCAGCTTGCGCAGAGCAACTTGCACAGACCAGTTTGCACAGAGCGCCTTGCCTAGCGCAACTTGCGCAGAGCAACTTACGCAGAGCAACTTGCACAGAGCAACTTGCAGGGAGCCACCCCTAGCGGGCTGACGCGTGCTTTTCTTTCACTCAATGAGCCAACAGGCCATGAGCCGCCTGGCGCTGTCTCGCGCTTGCTTCACGCATGCTTCGTGTAGGAAAAAAGAACGCATCCTGCAGCGTTGGGCTGACCTCTCTTGCGATGTTATGCTTTCGGGCCAACCGTGGTCTAGTCGACATCATATTTTGAGTTTCCTCGAGGTGGGGTCATGTTTACAGAGGAGATGTAGGTTGGACCTGTGGGTTCATTAAACAAACATATTGGTGTCACGCATCCCCCCTATACCAAAGTTCCCCGGCCACTGGCAGAGGCATGCGCGCTTCCTTAAACAAAAAACAAACAAAAACAACATGACGCATTTTGCCATGTGTGACCTGAACAGAACATATGCTGTCTTTTGTGACATTAGCTACACCCAGAAGAAAACTTGGTGTTCGGGCCATTGTTTGGGGTGCTTATTTGTCAATTGATTCAATGTGCGTCCATTGGTGGTCGTGCGTGGGCAGTCTGGTTGCTCGACTGTCTTGCCTAGTTTTCAAGCCTGTGTTCTGGTGGATTGAGTTTTGGCAATTAGGCGGGTCGGAATCACGCGACTTTCAACGACGCCGGCGATGCCCAGCCTCTGTGATTGACATGCGGCTGCTGGCTGTCACCGACCAACTGTTGATGTTGCCACCTCAAGTCAATTGCCACACACAAATGCTCAGTACACCCCCTGTATATAAGCCAAGTACCCCGGCAGTTGAGGAGTTCCCCCCTGCGTTGGAGCTGCCAGTGCGTACAGTGGCAATTAGCTTAAGTGCAGCGGCGTGCTGAAGGACTTTTTGAGTTGCCAGCGCAGCAACTCCTCAGGCACAGTTCTTCCTTCAGTACAGGGGTGTGCTTAAAGTGTTTGTGAATTGCCGGTGCAGAATTTCCTCTTAGGTTCCTTATGTACAGCCCCCGCGTATGTAAGCCAATTACCGCTGTGCCTTGGGAATTTCCGTGCTGGCTACCCAACAAATCCTCAAGAACACACCCTTGCGTTTGAGCCAATCAACCCTGTTTTAGTCTTGGTGGGATGGACCCCCAAACGGTTTGTCCCGGCGCCGAGGCACGCTGGAACACTTGGACCACCTGATCATTCCCAACTTTGAGGCACTACTCGGCGTGGTTCGAGGTTTGATGTAAGTTAAGGGGTTCACGACAGCCAGCAAGCAAGCAACCAAACAAGCAAAGAGCTGAACAACACAAAGAAACACACCAATGACGGTAGTAGTAGAAGCCATGATGACAGTATTCGAAGAATGACAAGTACGCATGGTACGAGGGACGTTCTGCTATGATGAGCAGGGTCAGTAGGTTGGCTGGCAACTTTGACACCACGACCCCGTATTTTCACCGGTGTGAAAGTAGTTGGTGGTGCAATTTGGGAATTCTGCCATCTACTTTCACCCCACTGTAATGATTCAGGCCGAAAAGCCGAACACGTGGAGGCATGAAACACGTCCATATGCAAGGTAGCTAAGAAAGACTGCGCACTTGTCCAAAAAGCGCGCTATGACGCTTTTGGAGCGTATGGGGTAGGGAGGTGCGCCTTGAAGGGGCTCGCTGACCCAGCACCACCACAACCACCACCGCCAGTGAGACCTCTTCAGACACATATTCTCCTGGACAGGGAATCCTGAGTCGGCTTAGGCAAGAACATGTGCATCGGCCTATGGGTGCTTTACTAAGGGACAGGTCCACGTGTGCCAGGTCCACGTTTGCCGATGGAATGTTTGCGCATGACTTGGCCTCAACACTAGAGGGTGCCCTCAACATACAATCTTAAGTGATTGCCATTATTTATTCACGCTTGCGGATTGTTTATCTGCGTCTTGTGAGGTATACTAATTTGCCAGACATGATTTGGGCGGAAGGTCCTAAAGTTCGGGTTTTCAGAAGCGCCGAAAGATTTTCGGGCAGTTCGCAGAGCCTTTTTCCGGTTCTGTCGATTTAAGCAATTCAGCTTTCTTGCGTGGGAAGCGGAGCAAAATTGAATCTTCCGAATTTGGTGCATTTGGGACAACACCCTACCCTTCTGTGGCTTGGCTCTCAAAAAGGCTGGCTTCGCGCAGGCTTCCCAGAGACATACTCCGGCTTGGAGTGGGCACCTCCAAATCGTGGCGCCAGGGCTTTTGGAGGGTGTGTCTACACTCGCAAGCAGGTGCCTTACAACCACAGCGCGACCAACAAGACGAGGCGGGGGCGGGCGCTGAGGCAGGTTTGGGGCATTTGCTTTTCAGGGTGGGCGCTGCAGCACATGCGCGTAGCAACCCTGGCTTCCTTTCTCTAAGCGTACCAAAGGCAAAGGGTCCTTGCCAGACGTATCGGTGTGTTCGCAAGCGTTCGTCTGCATGCAAGTCTGGAAAAAGGTGTGCCGTTGGGACAGTTTTAATGCATTTTGCGTGAATCATTAAGTCATATCTTTTGCAACGGTGCAAGTCGTTCTGCAAGCATTTGCGCGAATGTCATTTTCGTTGGTCCTGTCGCGCAATGGGCTCGTTTTGGTGAGCTGGAACCAACTCGGTCGAAAGCATTCTGGCGCCGCAGTCCCGTGCTAGCTGTGGACCCGTGTCAAAGTTCCAGGCGCAGTGCGTGGCAGTCGCAGTACTTTGGAGGTCGGCGTGCAGGAGCGCAGGTTTCGTGGCAGGCGCTTGGCATGCAGATTTTGGCGCGAAGCGTGGGCAGAGACACGTGGCGAGACACAGATTGATAGGTAGAGAGATGGAGAGATGGATGTAACAAAAAAATAGGTACACAGCCAGATAGATAGATAGATAGATAGATAGATAAATAGATAGACAGAACCAGAGAGGGACAGAGAGATTGAGAGATATAGTTCGAGTAGATTTAGACAAGATTTTCTTAGATTCAGTTTTGTTGGTAGATAGGTTGGCAAGGAGAGAGAGAGAAGAGAGAGAGAGAGAGAGAGAGAGGGAGAGGGAGAGGGAGAGGGAGAGGGAGAGGGAGAGGGAGAGGGAGGGGAGAGGGAGGGGAGAGGAGAGGGACGGGAGAGATAGATATATTTGGGGCAGATTAGACTAGATCAGGCTGGATAGATGGATAGATGGATGTAGGTAGATAGATAGGTGGATAGACGTGTGCGTAGGTGGGCAGATGGCTAGACAGATAGACAGATCGATCGGTAGATGGCTCAAATGGATAAATAGGCAGACGGCTGGATAGCCAGAAAATGGTCGGCAGGCTTAACACTTAACCCCCGCACATGTACCCTTGAAGCGCCCAGTCAGCTGTTGCATAGGCGTACGCCTAGGTTGGCATCTTCACATCTTACATTTTCGGCCTTGACGGTTCAACATCCTGATCACCGAGCAAAAACATCAGATACACAAAGGTGACAAGCAATCCTAGGTGCAGGCTTGAACATCGACCCATCTATCTTTTCAGGGCACAGCGAGCATGCTGTGTGTGGGCGCGGGATCTGGGCCGGCAGGATGGACGGTGTTCGGGTCCTCTTTTCCCGTGGCCTCTCCAAGGTGGCCTACAAGGCTGGTGCTGGCGGGGGGTGCTTGCGGGGGGGGGGGGACTGCTCTTCCACAGTTCATCGCCAGTTTAGGGTTGGTTGTCAGGGTCGCACCGAACAAACAGAACTCAAACCAATCGTCTAAGGATCCTTGGTTTGTGTCTATTTGTTTGAGTTGGGGCTATAAACTCTAAGTATTTCTTTCTTTGGGGGGGGAAACTTTTTTTCGGGCTACACCTGGTGTTTTCCCGCTCGAGGACGTGCCGGGACTCACTTACGGGGACATGGGCACGTATCTGGAGTCCAACATCCTGGCGAACCCTTCGCTGCCGCACGCCACTTGCTGCCTCGAGAACACGGGTGGTTTGGATTGACGGTTTGGATTTGCACCCCTTGTTCTTGTAGAGGTAGCTGGGAAACAACCCTTCACCTCCAAGCCACCAGTTCACACCACCCTTTTTCGGGAAACTGAGACTGAGCTTCGGGGCGCCTTGGATTTCGAGCATTGAGACCCTTTGAGGATTCAAAGGAGCCAGTGACGCCCAAGATGGCGATATATCCAAAAGTCTCCCCTTCAGACACGATAAGCCCCACAAAGAACAGCCTAACGAGTGGCATCTAAGCCCTAAACAAAGCAGGGGTGCGTGATGTTTCAGCCCAGAAGTGTCCAGCAGGTGCCAAAAGTTCAACCCCTCGCTTTTTACATGTTTTCGCCCTTTTGGATTCAGTTCCTTTCCCCTTGGTAGCTAGCAGCATGTGAACAGGCAAGGCCCAAGTCCAACTTCTCCCTCACCCTCCCCTTACCCTCCCCTTACCCTCCCCTTACCCTCCCTTACCCCCTCCCCCCCGCTCTTTCAAGGCCAGGCCAAACAGCTCTACGGGTTTGCGAGGCAGTGAAGCTGGTCATCGGGAACTTCCCCACGCTCTTCGGCACCGCCTCGGGGCAAGAGCTGCAGCTCATGGCGCGCCGCAAGGGCTGGCCCCTGCCCGGCACTCGGACTTTCGGATCTCGGATGTATGGACCCCGTTGGATTTGGCAACGACTGGCTTGCCATCGACCGGACGGTATAATCATATCTGACTTGTTGGGAAGGTGTCCGAGCGCGATGAGGGGCGGGGCAACTTGTGT